>CAJNDT010006101.1:69815-374815 GCA_905221615.1 Symbiodinium sp. CCMP2592 | reverse complement strand
TGGCCAGGACCTCAGCTGCTTCTTCTTGCAGACTGCCGAGGCGACTAAGAATCCTCAATAAACGTGGTGGCACCAGGGGTGCGTTGCTCTACGACGCTTCCGATGCTTCGCGTGTCGGCATCAAACGTCGGTCGGTCAGCCCTCCAGCTGGATCAGATCCCAGACAATACTAGTACCAGTTGAACCCAAACCTAAACCATTACAGTACCCTAAACCCTAAACACACTTTGGTCACAAGGGAAGCCTCGAGAAGTGGTAGTCGCAGGCAAACAGCCCATCATGCCAGCAAATGGGTGAAGTCTGCTTCAGCATTGCAAAGCTGCTCGAACAGGGAGCAACACCAAGTCTAAAGCCAATCCCATGCATAAGGTCTCGGCGCATCGCTTGAGGTCCTGCCGACAGGGCACGGATTGAAGTTCACCTGACATCTCAAGTCCTGCCTGCGGATTGTCGCACGCTATGCCCCTCGACCGGTCATAACAAAGGACAACAAGAATTTCAGCACTGGCCAAAAACGTTCAAAGTTCTAATTGAAGCCTGCGACTCTTACATGTGCTGCTTTGCAATTGCAAGAACCACTGAGACTTCAGCCTACGCTTCCCCCTCGCTCCTCCCAGAAGCGGAACGCCGTGGAAAGGTCCTGCCGAAGATGAGTGCTCCGAACGCGCTTTGCTTGGAATCCCATGACCGACAAGCTTGCGCCCAAGCCAAAGAAAGTCGCAATGGAGAGAAGATTGAAGCCATGCGCACAGGTCATCCAAACTTTCAACCCAAGCGGGATCTTGCCAAGAAGTTCGGCTTACGTGGGCCAGAGATCTTGATTCTATCGATGCCTGGTTGGACGTGCATACTTCCGGATCTACTGAACTCTCGAAAACACCCAAAACACGAGGCCCGGCCCAAAAAGCTTGCTGTGTTGGGGATATCACCCCCAAATCGTCGCGAAACAAATCTACCGCAGAGTCCAGGAGCACACTGCGGGGCCTCAAGAGGTTGGATGCAGCAAGGGAACTTGGCGTAGAGCTCCCGGGTGAAGCTCTTGAAGCTCCCCTGGAACTTCAAAAAGAAGAGACACCTGGGCGCATTTGGGCTTCGATTCCAAGCTCGCCGGGAACACAAAGCCGAGTCAACCGTATGGATCCAACTCCGTGGGACAAAGGAATCGTTGCAGGCAAGGAGCACTATGCCCATGCACGCACGCGGTAGCATAAAGGTCCTGGTCGAGCATGCAAGCTGGGTCAGGCTTCGCTCAAAAATCAGAAGTGAATACCCACACATGCCCACTTGAGGATGGTTGCAAGCCCCTGTGCTTGCAAGGGGCGGCATGATGCCATGGCCCTCCCCGTCGTCATCCGGAGCCGCTGCACACAGCAAACCTGCTCAAGACCCTCTGAATCTGCAGGCCAGGAGGACTCAGAGCCATAAGAGGGCTTAAGGCCTCCTGTACAGAAGCAGCCCAGAGACTCGGCCTATTAGGGATCCTACTATCATTTAAGGTATATTCCCTAATTAAGGGATATTGGAGTCTCTGGGAACCAAGAAGTCCACCTCCCGCCTTGGGGGAGCAGATTGACGCGTTGCAGATTCTTCAGGAGCACCGAGACGAGGGAAGCTTCGGCCAAGTGCCGCAAAGCTCTCTTAACCTTGCGTTTAGGGTTTAGGGGTTTAGCGGTTTAGGGGTTTAGCAGTTTAGGGTTTAGAGAAGGCCATGAGACTGAGAAGAACGATCGATCGTAACAATCCTTGCCGTCTTCATCGTGGTGTCACCGAATCGTCACTACGCATGGCAAGTGCTGCTCTGCGCTCACCGTATCTAGAAACATCACATTCCATGGCTGTGTTGATTCATGGGGGCTGCTTGTTTGGAGGTCCGTACAATTCCGTACAATCTGGAGCCTCGAGTTGAGTTCCGCAGTAGAAAAGCTTCATTTCTGAAACCCACACGTCAAAGCTGTTTGGCCGATGTGCTAAACGCACCAGGGAGTGAAAAGCTGCGAGGTCGAAGTCCACATCCGCATTCCACATACCACTTTTCAGCTTCATAGGGACCTTGTTTCACAAAGAGCCCATGACATCTTTCATTGCACGCAGGTTTTTCGGATTTCACAGATCTTGCTGCCCAGAGGCCAAAGACATTGCCCGGGCCAGGAGCAGGATGGACTTTGTGGTGCCATCCACACTTTGCTTTGGATAGCCCACCTGCACTTAAACGAGGACGACCAAGGGGCTACTGTCAATGCGACAACCACAACACGAGAGTCGCAACCACCACGATAATTGCAGAGAAGCGTGAACTAGCAACGGCAAGAGCCGCCCCCAGAATCGTAAAAGGCCCAGGAGGGACCCGAAGGAGCCCTGAGCCCCGAGCCCGCCTGCTCTGGGAAGGGGCGCTCGGCCGCCTCGAACCTCTCCGAGTCAGGATGCGAATGTCGGCGCAGCAGCAGCAGCAGCACTAGGAGCACTATAGGATCCAATCTTATTGAAGAGGCACGGATCTCCACTGAGAAGACCGAACTTCATCAGCTCCAATGCCACGAGACAGGGCTCCTGGTGCACAACATGTCTTTCACTGCAGGAAGCTGGTCCTTGGTTTGGGACACTCGCAAATCGCTGCGAGTGCGATGTACATGCCTTCTGCTAGCTCTGTGTAGACACAATGATGCAGTAGCAGTAGCAGCGGGCTCGATGAAAGCCCTTGGCTTGAAGCCGTCCTGCAGGTAGGTTGGGGAGTCCTTCAAAACGTCACCCAGCACCTCTGCGCTGAGGCGGAGCTGCACAAAGGAAACTGCTGCTCCGAATCAACATGCGGCTATTATTCGCAATGAGGTTGCCTCATCGGGGTCCGCAATATCACAAGGGTCAGGTACTCTTGGGGACTCAACAAAATCGCCCTCATGTGCAGCTCTGCTTGACATGTTGATCGCTCTACTAATGTGGACTGTTCTCGTTAAGTTGAGGTCTGGGCCGTCATGCCACCGTCATCGGCAATCAGGCCCAAATGTTCCAGCAGCATGAAATGGACGATAGCCGATACAGCCTGCATTGGACGATCTCAGCTTGCACCTTCAGAAACTTTAGCAACCACCTTGAATGCCTTGGTGTCATCGCCCTTCTCATCTTCCGGAATTCGCCGATTCAGATCCTTGATCAACGGCCCACCATTTAGATATTCGTTGGTGTGCCATGCCTCAGTTTCGAAAAGGTCTGACCAGGAGCGGCTTCTGCTGCTTCATCCAAAGACATTCGGAATTCAAGATTCCGCTCCCACCGGCTCAACGATCAACGTCCGTGGCTGCTGATGCTACTGCTGAATTGTCGTAGCAAGACGAAGTCCTACTCACATAGGACGCCCGGAGGTTCGCATGATGGTTTGTAGCCCCCGGCTTGGCTTGGCATCTGCATTCTACACTGTAGAGGACACGGTGTTGGCTTCACATTTCACAACCATGGCGCAGGAAGCTGTGTCTATTTCGACAGGTGTATGACCTACATAACTCTATCCCCACATCTTCCTGTGAAGCCTGCCTTTGTATACAGTCTGGAACCAAAGACATGCAATGTGTCCAATTGCTTGCAGGTGCTAGGCAGAATTTGAAGTCCACCTGAGGCACCAAGCAGATCAGGGGCTGCAGCCCAAAATTCACAGAAGTAGCTCGCAAGCTCACGGATGGCTAATGAACACGACCACTGACCGCAGCACAAGTACCACCTTAGATCAT
The DNA here is from genome assembly GCA_905221615.1 of Symbiodinium sp. CCMP2592. Classification (NCBI taxonomy): domain Eukaryota; class Dinophyceae; order Suessiales; family Symbiodiniaceae; genus Symbiodinium; species Symbiodinium sp. CCMP2592. The sequence continues at coordinate 371,096 of CAJNDT010006101.1, read as the reverse complement.
GAATGACGCGCCTTGCTGACGGACTGTCTCTGCATCTCTTGCGCGATGTTTCTGGAGTTGATATTCCAGCGAATCAGATCCTGATGGATCCCAGGAGTCGCAGGACAGAGGTTTGGACCAACTGAGGCTTGCGCTTCGTGGTTTAAGGAGCCAGGAGCCCCCAGCCTTTGGGGCTCAAGGCCTCGTGCTATCCCTCTTGACTTAGGATGTAGGGGCTTTGAGGGGTCACTTTCTGCGCGCTTCTTCAGAGCCAGGGCACGTCCGGCAGCTGCTCGGGTTTTAAATACCGCCTGCCATCTCGGCTCGGGGCTGAAGCTCTGAAAAGCAGCAGCGTCTCTTTGTAAAGATAGAAAAGCCCTTTTACTTGTATGTACAGTATATGTGTATATGTACACACTTACACATCATTTACATGCGGAGACATGCACGTACTCAGGTTTTTATGCTCGTATACGATGACGACACATTTAGCAACGCTGCAGCTGCAGCTGCACCACTACTCGCTGCTTGTCGTGAGGCATCCTCCAAGCGGTGCAAGAAGAAGCCGCAAATGCCACAGCTTGCCTTGTCCAGCCCGGTTCGCTGCTTCGCCGGTTTTGGAGATTCTCCCAAAACGCCTTGCAGAGTATACCTCGACTGCAGCTCCACAGCAGCGAAGCTTTCCATGCGGATCTCCGGAACTCTGCTTCCCAGCTGCGCTTGTTGCGGAAGTAGGGCGGGAGATGGCGGGCGATCAAGCCCAAAGCCCGCTGACGATAGTCCGACAGGTCCTTGCTGTCACATAGCTGTGACGGAGCCGCAGGGAGCAACTCAAAAGCACACGGTGTGAATCCAAGTGTCTGAAAGCAGCTGTCGATATTCCTCAGTTCAGAGACCCGCAGGCCCAGTGTAAAATATCCAGCAGATGCTCGAGGCCTCTGTACACTGTACGCTGGCACATGCAAGGCTCCACAGTGTCGACCAAGGGTTGGTACTTGTCCAACCACTCGCCCTTCGCCAGGGCCTGCAAGCTTCGGCGTAGAGGCGACGAAAGGACAGCTGTCGTACTCCCACCTGCGGTAGCTTGGACGACAAAATGCCACTGAAGATCAGAAAGTACCTGGCGCAAAGCAGAGATGACGGTTCTTTAACGGCACCTGCATAAGCAGTTCATGTCATGTAGCTGCTGCCGGAGAGCAGGCTGCTTGGCAGCGGGTCTCCAAGGACCGTGGAGTAGTCATTGGGCACGGCCAGCATGTTGCCAAAGCCCGAAGGTCTCACCTTTCGCAGTTGAGAATCCCACCAGCCTGGAAAACGGCACCGAAAGTGCCGGCAAGGTGCTGCATTCTCATGCACGTGGTAGACCGGCGAGTGCTGAATAAGCAGCTTGCCTTACAGAGCAGCGTGGAAGCTGCGGAATAAGGGCACTGTCAGGCACCTTCTACTACACAGCGTTCACCTCGTGCCGCCGGGCGACAGACACAGTAACCTTCGAGATGATCGGCCTCCAACACAACATGAGGGATGACATGGTCCTTCATGCAATGGAACTTTGCACGCACAGACCTTCACCTCCTCAGTTGGGAAGGTCTGCATCCAGGAGACTAACCTGAGCAAACGAAAGCGCGGCGAGTCTTTCAAAACACCTTGCCCTCACAGGGTACCGAGCTAAGGCTGGATGATCCAGACTCTCTACATTGGCCTCCAAAAGCATACCAACAAACAGAAGCATCACAAACAACCACACTACATGCCAACAGAACCCGAAGCCCAATGTGTGACACAAGATATGCTTGGACCACTCAGAGGTGCACAAAAAAAAGGGTAAAAGGCTGTCAGATCCAAGGTACGGTGCTTGCTTAGCCACCGTTATGGCCTCAGCGGGCTGGCCGGCTCCGGGGGCACTTGCCACTCTTGCTCAGATTTTACCCCCTGACATTCAGGGGTCGTGATCTTTTGACGCGGACACCTAAGTACTATAGTACACCACAATATAATGTACTGTACAAAATATGCTATAGTATACCATACATCTTGCTGAAGCCCCGTGCAGGCAGGACACCATGTCAAAGTTGAAGCGCGAAACCTGTCGCATGGCGGCATGTGCTGTGTCTTGGACCACCAACCGAAACCTACCGTAAATGTTGAAACGCCAGACCACCAAAGAGGTCGCAAGGGGCAGAGGCTGCAAATGACGAGCTGAAAAGGATCAGCAGTCGGATGAGGAGGAAAGATCCGTCACAGGTAGAAACGACATGTAAATTCGGCTTGCAGTGACCGTTCCGCCTGCAGGTACGGGAACGTCAAGCAGTACTCTGTCCCGGCCAGCATGCAAGCATCAACAAACTGATCCCTGGTCATGCTCCTCGGTCGGGGCAGCCATTCACGACACACAAGTCATCAAGCAAGGCCACGTCCGAGACCCTTAGCAAACATGCACCCTCGCATGTTCAAAGCCCCCTGAATCCCTACAGACCAGCACCGAGACCGACCCGAAAGCTGGAGCTCTGAGCAAGCTCGTCTAGTGCATTGCCGGGCTCCATTTGTTGAGGATGCGATCCAGATCTATCCAGTCAAAGCCAGAGGTGTTGAAATCGATATTCACAATCTTAGATGTCAAGCTGATGCAACACAGCTCACTGCAGCCTGGTACTAGGACTGCCGCCTCACAACTGGGAAGAGAAGTGAGGCGGGCGGGAAGTCGGCGGAGCTGACAGAACAAAAACACGTGGTGCAGGATGCAGCCGAAGTTGCAGCTTTGTTAAGGCCAAACAACCTCAGTCCCAGGTGTGGTTTTGCCTTTGCGAAAGCTTGGCCCTGCCAGGGCACCCAACAAGAAGGCCGATTTCGATCGCTGCCGAGTCTCAGAAGACCTGGTGGCCCAAACACTGCCTGGACAACGCCGTTCTCGGCAAAGTGGACCAACTGCGTCCCTGAGTCGGGGGACCGAAGTGGGAGCGGGCAAGAAGCATGTCCTAGCATGATGGGATGGAACACGTGGGGCTTCCGGCTGGATTTGCCGTTTACAGATTTCAGTGACATTCAACCCACTACATCCCGCTTGCGGTGATTCCTACTCGCGCAAAGCAGGCACGAAAGACTCGGCGCGCCTGCAAAGTAAGGGGCCTGCAACACTTCGCACCCTCGGTGACGCATGTGCTGAAAGATGAAGTGCACAAAGTCACCTCAGCTGTCGGCGCTAGAACTGCTACTTCAATGTCAAGTCCTGAAAAGGAGCAGGACCCAGGATGCAATGCAATCCACTGTCTCAATCATCACAGTTGATGCTCCCTGCCGTCAAGCTGCCATTGATTCGACTTGTCGAGACTGCGAAGAATTTCTGAGCCTCCAAACAACGGTCCGAGCATGTCCCTGCACATCGCATGTGCATGAAACCTCATGTTTTGGGCACTGTGCCACAAGCCGACGAGGCCCGCAGGCCCTGCGACAGGCAGCCTCGTTGTTGTGCCCGCTCGCGAGGAGCGCCCAGGCATCCATCATCTGCTGGTCCATGCCTCAAACACTGAGAACTGCAACAGCCACCCGAATGGCCCGGTTCAAAAGCTTCACAAAATGGTAGAAGATTGAAAACCGGGTACCATCACGCATCTTTTGCGATGGTGGCGTTAACACTTCTCAAGCCCCGGGACCGCACAGCAGCTGCCACGAACCAAACCCCAAGATGCCTAGAGCAAGACACAACCTCTTACAACACCAGGCTGCCTCTAAAACCCCAAACCCCCCAAGCCCTGAACACGGTTACTGTACACCGAGCCCTTGAAAAGTCTGTCGCCAGGTCACGGTTCACGAACATGGAATGCTTGGGCCCAGGGGTCATACCCTGGAAGACAAACCTGGGGCTCCCCAGTAGCACTTGGGGCTGAGATGGTTGTCGTTCTGAATACTGGGGGCTGTGAGGATTTCAGGTCGAGCGTGTCAGTGTTGACGTCCTGGCATGTGGGATTGTGGTATGCGGATATCAACACTGACATCAATGCACATCGCTGGCACGGCATGGCTCTGCAGAAGCAGACTGTGTTGGAAACGTGATGTGATAGGATGGTTGAAGATGCATGGCAAGACTACTGCAGAAGACGGATAGTAACATATCATGACCTTACTAGTAAAGCAGCACGGAAAACTCCGAACCGTAGATCAGGCCCTCAAGAAGGTTCTACGGAACTGGACGTCTCGTTTCAGGGGCCGAATGACACTGGCGTGATGTTCACGCGCCTGAAGCCTTCCAGCTCCTCCACCACAGGGCTCTTGGGCTCTTGGCTCATCGTTTAGGGGTTTGTGGGAATGGCGGCAACGGTTTCTGGGTGTTTCTGGGAACCTGGTTCTCCGTTAGCAGCCGACGACGGTCCTTGTCCACGAAGCCAAAGATTCCAGGGGGTATTCCTCCCAAGGCATCCGCCAAGGGATCCTTGAGAGCCTTGAGCACCGGCACTTCGCAGGAGTGCGCAGAGACATAAGTGCAAATGAACTAACATCGAGATTCACATAAAGAGACAGTGGCAGATTAAGAGGGCTTCTCATTCTCACCATGTGCGACCCGTCCATCCAGGCCTGAATGGACCGAAGCCAATGCACGGCATCCAGGCCAAGTCGCTGTCCACGCAGCGCCTGGGTTTAGGGTTTGGGGTTTAGGGGTTTAGGGGTTTGAGGTTTAGGGTTTCGACGCAAGGTGCCGGTGCCGCTTTGAATTCTGAAAACGGTGCCCCGCCTCGAGGCTGCTTTGGAAGATAAGCTTCTCTTCCTGAGAACCATAGACATCACAGTCTGGGATCTGAGGCTTGAGAACACCAAACAGTTTCGAATACTTCAGCTCGTACCAGAACTCCAAGCATAAAGCTTCGAACGAAGCCAAGCATCGTGGAGGTGCGACTGAAGGTGGCGTACTCTCATCTCTTGCTAGCCCTGGCCACCCATTTCCTCGCTGGGTTTAAGGCATTCCAACTTTTTGTTAACGCAACCGCAGCATAGCAAACAGGAAAGGTAAGACATGTGGGTGGTTGTCAAAATTAGGGTCCCTTTTTGGGAATAAAAGGTGCCGTGTTATAATAAGGATCCAAAGGGACGCTAATTTTGACAACCACCCATGTAAGACTCCAGAATCTCACAAAGAGCACCGAGCATCGGAGCTACGGCATGGCGCCTCTTTGGGGCTAGCATCCGAAAACCCAAATCCTGGGGGTTCACAGGATCTAGGTCTGGTGAGTGTAGGGTTTCAGGCTTGAGTGGTCAAGGGCTTGAGCTAAGGAACCGCTTAAGGCTTGGTATTTTATTTCGCGACCTTGGAGTCTACTGAAGAGAGGGTTGCTGCGCGGGCATTGTGGAGTTGCAGTTAGTGATGCATCACTGAATCATACATGAAATGTCGCAACAACACATACATAATCTTCTACATCATGACCCGCAAGTATGCAGCTCTTGAGTGCGCTTGGCTGGGGTGGCACTGAGACTTCTGACCGAACTCATTGCTTGTCAAGTCTTGCAGCGGCCACTTCCTCTCACGGACCGATGCTGCGGCAGAATAAGTCAAGCGTCGATGTGTGGGAGCTTCGGGTTCAGGGCTTAGTGTACAACACATACCCGACCATGGCTGAACCAGTATGCAGTTTCCGTATGCGTAAAGAAACATTAAGCTGTGGTAGGAAGAATGAAACTCATCATGTAAGTGTGCTGACAAGCTCCATCTGTGTGTGCGTGTGGGGCAGTCTCTATTCTCATCTAACTCAATGTCTGTGTAGATATACATGTATGCATATATGCACACATGCACAGAGTGCTTACGCGAGCGTATGTAGGCACAGGCCGTATCTCTTGCTTCACCTTTTCGGCGACCATGCGCCTACGTCTCTACACTTACAAGTTGCATCGATTTGCATAACGCTTTGCATTGAGGTTTGGTGTCAGTCTGTGCCTGTCTGCCGGCCTAATCAGATGCCAGGTACTTGCAAATGTTCCTGAAACAGATAGCCTGCCTACATGTAAGCCCAGAGAGAAAAAGAGAAAGAAAGAATGAATGAATGAACGACTGAAAGAATTCAGAGGGGAGAGAGAGAGAGAGAGAGGTATATATATATATATATACACATATTATATATATATATATATATAGAGAGAGAGAGAGAGGGACGCACAGTACTCGGACGACTGCATGCGCAAATACGCACACCCTTGTTTCCATATTCATTTTTATAGATGCAAACACGCATACATACCTACGCACACACATGCATACATAAATGCGCACATATATGTATGCATGCGCAAACTCTTTCATACATAACGTACATGCATACCTACATTTCCATGTACATTCATACCTATGTACACACACACGCACATGCAAAGATACATACGACCGGACGGACAGACAAACAGACCTCAATACATGAAACCATACATATATACACAACCACTCACAGACAACACCATGACTACATCAGTAGACCGACACACAGGTTGCTAGCCAGGCTGGTTACACAGGTAACACAAATCGCTGGCTCCCCAGGTGTAGAGTTATCTACTTACCCATCTGTGCGTATGTCCGTCTGTATGCCTGCTTACATGTTTTGCACTTTAGTATACTCGCACCAAACTTCAGCGAAGGTACATGCATGGGGAGAAGCAGAGTCGGAGAGGTATGCGGATGAGGAGTATCTGTTTATACATGCAGATACATGGACAAGCACAAAACACCAAAACACCACGTGTGACCTATCCGCCTGCACACGCTTGCTACTTGTACTTGGTTTCTGATTACAACTTGCTTTCACTAAAAACCTGCCGCCTTAACCACTATGTAAACTCATGCCTGCTTGCTGTGACGAGGGCGGGTTTTGCGACCTCTCGTTGAGTCGCAATCGGGCACTGGAGGGGTGAAAGGGGCAGCACGAGGTTCCACGGCTTGCCTGATTCGGGTGAGATCTTCTCTCCACGCTGGGCAGCGCTGGGCAGTGCTGCAGAGACATTATCGAACACGAAAATAGAATGAAGAACTTTGAGGCCTGGATGAACACATCCACGAAACGGAGAGCTTGCTTCAGTCTAGACCTCAATCCTCGTCTTCTCTGGAATCAGGCCGGGCATTGTTATTGCGACCCTCATTCTTCGGCTGCTCCCGGATAAAGCACTCCATGGGGATTACGCCCTTGCCGTCATGTAGCTTGCGCAGCTGGACCTCGAGTTTCCAGAAAAGTTGCTGCAGCTCGGCTGTTTCGCTGGCTTTGCCGCTGAGATCATGCATCTGCTGCTTCAGATCGCTTAGCTTCCGGTCTAAGCGTGCCACACAAGCGCCCCCCTTCTCCTCTCCTGAGCACAGCAGTTGCATTAGCTCTGGATCATCCAGTCGTTCTGGCACCGAAGCGAGCTGCTGGAAGTTGGTTCCACTGAAGGATACCCCCATGGTTCCGATGCTCCGCTCGACTGCTTGAAGGCCATTCTCCAGGTCGTGCAACAGGATATCCAAGTCCTTGTATCTCTTGTCCTCTTCTCTCCAAATCTGCTGCAAAGCAGTGTTCACATCTCCTGCCAGATCCGTCTGGTCCTGGCGAGATGCATCGAGCATGCTGGAGATGTTTTGAAGAGTAACTTCCACGGAGTCGCAGACTTCGTCTGAGACCCCCCACTGGCTCTCCGACATGGCCACGCCTTGCTTTGCATCAAAACCCGGCATTTCACTCATGTTGTTGGATACGAAAGCAGATCGCTGCTTTTGCTTCTCAGCCGCCTCCTTGTTGCGGGCTTCCGTTTTGATCATTTCCAACGAATCCTCCGCCAAGTCCAAGTTCTTGAGCATCGTGTTCTGGATATGTCCCGTCACTCTGATGGCATCTGACAAAGTGATGTCCACTTGCTTCGTCTGCTCCTTCACGTACTCAGCGGCCTGCTTCACCAAGTACTCGGCATTGACACGAGACATGCCATATCTTTCGAAGGCACGCTTCAATGATCTGACGGTGACAACTTCTGCTGGGTGTGCGGGAAAGTCGTCATCTTCCATTTGCACAATCAAGATCCACATCTCAACAAATCCACGGGTTTCACGTGCAGTGGCAATCGCACCCTGTATTTGCTGGTATAAGGTCAGTGGCTTTCCTGCTGCACCCTTGATGGAGTAGTAAGAATCGAACACAATGCAGTACAGCATGTTCAGCATGACCTGCTGCACCAGCACCTGGTAGGTAAGTGTCCACACAAAGCACACCACCTGAACTGGAATGGAGAAATCCTGGACCATGTCGGCGTTTAGGCTGGAACTCCAGCAATTGAAAAGGGAACCCAGCATCGTGCTCCATCCACGGATCTTGTGTCCCAAAAGAAAGTGCCCTGCAAAGGCATAGCTGCAGAAGATAGCAAAGAAGACGATGGCAAAGTGCGCCACATTCACAGAGCAGTGCACAATAGTTTGCACCACAACATCCAACCGAGGATTCGCTTGGAAGGACTTGAAGACCTTCAAAATCAGAATAAAGAAGTATCCGAACAAGCATGCTCTCAAGAGCAAGTGCCAGTCATACACTTCTCTGGCAATGACGAACATCTGGTTGATGTTGAAGTTGAGATCGGAAGGACTCACAACCTCTGAAAGTTCTTCTATGCCGAGATAGGTGGTGTTCCGCAGCACTCTCTCATCCAGTGCGGCTTGCGGAATTTTGGCAATCGCCGCTGGAAGGCGCACAGACATCTGAACCAGGACATAGAACCACATGCCGACATTGAAGAGGCCGAGCAAAATCGCCATCCAGTCCACCACGTTCCAGAAACCGAGGTAGTCGCGAATCCCATCAATGCCTCCTGCGATTGCGGGGAGCAGCTCCTTGGCCTCCACATGAGCAATGCGCAGCAGAAGCACCACGAAGAGAACGTCGGGAATCGCAGCCCATGGATCCTTGTAGGGCTCTGCAAGCCAAGACTCGAACCGAAAATACAGCTGAATGTATCCATCGGTCTGTGCATTCCACTGGAGTCGCTCAAAGGTGACCAAGTTTTGATGGGCATTGTAAAAGAGAGTTTGATACTCCAAGAGCTCCGTCTTGTGGTCAAACCAAAACGTCTCCGTAAGATTCCGGATGGTGTTTTGATGCAGGCCAATGGCCAAGTGATACGGCAGCACAATGTCTTCGTCTGTTTTGGCACCATGGCGATCGCAGGTTCCTGATAGGGAGTTATAGAGAAAGGCGTTCTGCTCGCTGGCAACACATGGGCCTTCCTGCAGGAACTCCTTGTGGAGCCTCGGGCCGCCGATGATTTGATTGTAAACCGCAACCCGCCCGGGAAAAGGGTCCGAAATGAGATCTTGCCGAAAGTACTTGGGCAGCCAATGAGTGGAGGTCCATTCCATGTGAGTTTTCGCGCCGGCTGTGTTGGCCACCTTGGTGATCTTCCACAGCGTGTCTAGGTTGTTAAAGAGCGTGTTACCAGTCCTCCAGGCACTGGTTGTGTCAACGTGCGTTGTGATAAAATAGATATACGAGAAGAGCAGGAAAAAGACTGTTGGCATCGAGTACAGTGCGCTCATAGTCTCATACTCCTCCTTCAACCAAGCCAACAGATCTGATCGATCACATTCATTCTGCTTCATTTCTTTGGGTCCCTTGCCCAAGGACTCTTTCAGGAAGTTGAATGCCACTTGTCCAGTAGTGAGCGCTTTCAAGAACTCGTCGGCAGACACGGTGCCGCTGTTGTCCTTGTCCGCGTCCTCGCATAGATCTTGCAAGTACTGCTGCGACACCTTCACATTTTGCACTTGTGTTAGAGCGAAGCATTCGCTCCGAGTTATATAACCCTTCTCACCAGGATCCAAGATGTCGAACACGGCCTGCACATCTGTAAGGGTGATGCTGTGTAAATTTCCAGCGGCGATCTTATCCCATATTTTCAATTTCTGAAGCAGTATTTTGGTCTCCAGCGATAGCGATGGAACATCTGCATCGTCCATGTCTCCAGCTAGGATAGCTATGCCTCGGCCTACAGCTCAGCAAACAGATGCCTGGCTTAGATATCCGGAACAGAAACGTCGTGTTGTTGACTCACTGGCTGTACTTTTCCTACGTGAATTCGTCGGAGCAGCTTCGGCAATTGCATTCAAGCAGGCTGGCTGTGGCCCAGTTGCAACGAGAACAGCGGCAAAGACATCAACATGCCTGGACAGTACCACCTTTGCCTGTACCGCCAGAGAGACCTTGATTCGGCTGGAAATGGAGCCGGTATTCAACCCAACCCTGCGGACCGAGGATTGCACGAGGCTGTTCCACTGGGTGTCCATGGATGGCCTCGAACGCGCGTAATGACGGATGATCTTCGTGAAAACGATTGGCTCTTGAATGGCTGGCAGCATTGGCTAGCACGACTGCGGGTTCCAATGCAAATCTGATCTCGATCGTAAAAGTCTTCATCCCCAACAACAATGTCATCTTCTTTCCTATTACCGTAATTATGCTCATCAAGACCATCATCGTGATCAACAACAATAACGTCGTTATCATCATCATGGTCATCACCATCGTCCTCACAATCATGGTTTCCAGAGTCATCAGCACAGGCATCACCCTCATCATCACCGCGATCATCATCGCCACCACCATCATCATGCGACCATGACCACGACCATCATCATCATCACCGTCATCATCACCATCAGCGTCGCGGTCATGGGCACGGTCATCGCCGGCGGCGTAGTACTCCTCGTGGTCTTTCAACATCGTTGGCAGGAATGCTGGTGTTTTGCCACCATCATCCTTGCAACTAGGGTCACCAACATATTATTCAGCAACACCACATCTGGTTCCTGCTATCAGCATCACCGTCGGCATGATATCATCCTCGTCATCGTCATCACACTCGTCACAAGCCTCACCATCATCCTTCATCATCAATATCATCATCATCGCCGCCATAGCCACCTTTATCATTATGAAACAACACATCATATCCAAATCGGAGTCTCTGCCCTTGACCCTGGCATCATCATGCATCACGGTCGTGCAAGTCGCAGTAGTGGTCACTCTCTCTCTATCAAAACCATGAAGGCAACTTGAAACAGAAAGCCAAATCATCACCGCCAAGTTCCAGGCAGAAAGTCGATAAAGGGAACACCATGCTGAGAACAAAAACCGCGGACAAGCGACACCAGCCAAAACCGAACAAATCCAGTCGTCTCCCAACACCCCAAAGCCCAAAGCCTTAACCCCAAAGCCCCAATTCTCAAGTCGAGCTGCCGGGGCCCCGGCAGAGGGATATGGTGAACTTCGAAGCTCGGGAGGTCGGAACCCGGCCCCAGCGGCCGACCTACGTAGACCTTCGAAGGTGATATAATATAATATAATATAATATAATATAATATAATATAATACAATATAAAAAGATACAATACAATATAAGATATTATAATATCATCTAATCGAATATAATATAATATAATATAATATAATATAATAGAATAAAATAGAATAGAATAGAATAGAATAAAATATAATATAATATAATATATATATAATAAAACATAATACAATATAATATAATATAATATGATATAATATAATATAATATAATATAACACAATATAATATAATATAACATAAAATAATATAATATAATATAATATAATATAATATAGCATAATATAATATAATATAATGTAATATAATATAATAAAATATAATATTATATTATATTATATTATATTATATTATATTATATTATATTATATATATAATATAACATAATATAGTACAATATATAATATAAGATAATATAAGATGATATAATATTACATTATACTATATTATATTATATTATACTATATTATATTATATTATATTATATTATATTATATTATATGATAAAATATAATATAATATAAGATAATATTATATTATATAATATAACATAACATAACAATATATAATATAATATAATAGAATATAATATAATATAATATAATGTAACATCATGTAATATAATATAATATAAAATATTATAATATAATATAATAAAATATAATATAATATATAATATTATATTATATTATATCAGAATATTATATAGAGAGAGAGAGAGAGAGCGGGACTACGGTAGTTGTAGCTACGACTGATGGCTCTTGCGGCCAAGCCCGTACCTGCTATCAGCTGTCAGTGCCATCAGCAAGAATCACCAGTGATGCATCAGAACAGTCCAAGGAATCAGGACTCTGAACTATGTCTTCGCACTGTTGCTTGAAGGATTAGGAATAACTTTCGCCCTTCCATTCTAGAGTTCTGTGCTTCAGCATGGGGAACGATTCAAGGGTTCTCAGGCCGTCAGGATTTGGGTAGGGCTTAAGGCTCAGAATCATGACGCCTGAAGCTTTAGCATGGTGGTGGCAGGGGTGGTAGTTCTGTTGGTGGCGGTAGCGGTACCGAATGGCAGCGACAATCAATTTCCGAAACACCCCAAACCAACTAAGCCCACGACCACAGAGACGTTGAAGGGTGGCATCGGGTTCCTGAAGGCATGCCCATCTGGTACGTGGGTTTACCCTCTGCACTTACAGGCTTTGACTTCGGCAACGCTCGACCATGCTGCCACGTCTCAGATGGAAGAAGTAGCCAGCCCATTTGCGCTCCACCAAACAATGGCTGGGATCCTGAAGCATTCAAGTGTTCAAGCACCTCAGGCGCACGCTCACTTTTCACAAGGCTCCGGCATACAGGGTAAGAGTGGCACCGCAGTAGGGCGTCCTGCGCAAGGTTCTGCGGCAAACCAACAGCTTGGTCTGTGCTTGTACTACTCCGGGCCGGCGCACAAACCGCAGCTGGGGTGGCGGCGGTGTAAGGAGGTATGGCGACACCTGTGAGTGCATCAAAGGAGAGAAGCTCGACATGCCCATCAAATCAATAACAACAGACAGACCCAACTCGCATGATGTGTGGGTCAGGCCTGCACCGAGATGAAGAGGTTGGACAATCGGGTGCCCCGGCTGGCAGCCGCTTGCAACAACCTGGCAGTTTTGCTTGCGACGCCTGCTCTGTGATTTGCCCGAAGGGGTTGGGATGCAAAGCCCTTCTGGGAGCTGGCTGTCAACAAACGTGCTGAGACAAAGCCCTTCTGGGAGCTGGCTGTCAACAAACGTGTTGAGAGCCACTGCAGGGGTGATGCGTCGCGTCGGTGGGCGCCAGTTACATCTCCTGGGCCGTCGACTTTTGCAACTTTCCATCTCTCAGGAATCTGCAGCATCTGCCACACCTGATCTGTGATCGGAACATGTAGATAAGACCCCTGAAGCTAGCACTGTTGCCAAACCCAGGCATGATGTCGAGCGCCACTGAGCCCCCGGCTGTGCGCCCAGCCTGCGGCAACGCCAACATCCGCTCAGCACTACCGGCATGCTCAACAAGCAGACCCCATCGACCCGATCAGCATTGTCCCTTGCATGGCCTCCTTTTTCATCCAGAAACTCCGTGGATGTTCCAAGTGGAACCTCAGCTTGGCAGCTGGTGTCTTGCCTTGGTTTGGGCGGCCGAGACAAGAAAAAGAACGCTCGGGTCGTGGCTGAGGTGACTTCAGGAAGGGACTCGCACACTTTGAAGTCGGGATGTAGAGGCCTGAGGGTCGGGGAAGTGAATTTGAGACGACGACATGGGTCGGAGATGCCAGGACCAGCGCGCATGAGCAAGAGGAGCTGGCATCTGGAGCAGCCTCATCTCGAGTAGAGGCATCTAGGAAGCCCAACTTAAAACTGCAGATCTTGAGCGGGGATGTGAATGCACCCGAGTCTTTGACATCCTGGACCGAAACCAAACGACAGCCTCTGGGGTGCAAGTCCGGCAGCATGTTCAGGAACTCGGGCTTCAGAGCCAATCCATCGACAGAGTCCCTGAAAACGTCTACCTGAGCTCACAATGACAAGCTGATCCTCTGCTCTTGAAGAAAACCTCTCAGCTCTTAAAGGGGTAGATTCTATACGAATCGAAATGATGGGAGTGGGAATCGAGAATTTCCTTCACAGGGCTTCAAGCCGGGGAAGTTGCTCAGTGCTTCTGCATCTGCTTCTGGTGGTCGCACACCCGAGAACGAGAAATAATTGAGCCCGAGGCAGTCCAGAGCGAGTTCTCTGCCAGATGCTCGTCTGTGTCGGAAGCTCCTGACCGCGGCAGACACAACACGATCGCCTCGGCCATACTGCAGATCACGTCAGCAACAGACTGCTTTCTGCTTACTACCAAGCACGCCTGCTGGTGTAAGCTCGCGTGGAACGTAATTGGGTGCCCGGAACATGAGGCCCATGTCCTCGAGGCAGCAATGCTACAACACGTGAAGACAATGAGAAAACAGGATGCTTTCACCGGCACGATTGGGCGGAGATGTGTGGAGTGGAAGCTGGCGGCTGTAGTGAACATGCCGATGCGTCAAGCTGCACTTCCTTGTAACAGTCCCAGTGCCCATGCTCCAGGACACACAGAGCCTGTCGCGCAGCAGCATTAGCAACAGCAGCAACAGCAATGGCCGGCGTGGTCGGGGCCAACGTCGTCGTCTCCGCCGCCACCGGAGTCGATGTCACTGTTACAAATGGTGGTTGTGAAGTGCTCATGCTGGTGAAGGAAACTTCGGTGGTGGTAGCAGATTGAGAGTGCGACTGGAATCAATTACAGCAGCAACCGCAGGAGAGGAAAAACAGCAGCAGCAGCAGCAGCAGCGGCAGCAGCAGCAGCAGCTGGCAGCGGCAGCGGCAGCGGCAGCGGCAGCGGCCAGCCGGCAGCGGCAGCGGCAGCGGCCCCGCGGCGCGGCCGCGGCCGCGGCCGCGGCGGCAGCGGCAGCGGCAGCCGGCAGAAGCAGCGCGGCGGCGCAGCGGCGGCGGCAGAAGCAGCGGCGGCGGCATCGGCGGCGGCAGCGGCAGCGGCAGCGGCAGCGGCAGCGGCAGCGGGCAGCGGCAGCGGCAGCGGCGCGGCGGCAGCGGCAGCGGCAGCGGCAGCGGCAGCGGCAGCGGCAGCGGCAGCAGCAGCGGCAGCGGCAGCGGCGGCGGCGGCGGCGGCAGTGTCAGAAGTGGTGATGTTGCAGCTTTGATGTCGCACAAGCAGCGTCTATTCAATGGTCTCTGTCTGCGGGCTCCTCTGCCAAAGATCGCACAAAGTCGAGGGCCATGTTCATGAACCGCTCGACCTCGCTTTGTACACTGTCCAGAAGCTCGGAGCCCTGCGCCAGGCACCGGACAAGGGTCTCGACCGACGTGAAGGTAGAGGCCTGGCTTGAGCACGGACCGCCAAAGGGTGACAGAAGAGCGAGTCTTCACCCGAAGAGGCGAGCGCATCTCTGCCTGCATGCGTCCCCCACTCCGTCGGGATTCCACCACCCAGGCTTCCAGGCCTCAGAGCACAAAGCGCGCTTCCTTCAGGCTGGGTGCACAAAAATCTGCTGCAAACTTCAACACATTTCAACACTGCCTATCCATCATCATCCATCTCTTCAGCCCCAGTCCCAGTCCCGAAGCACCGGGTATAAATCCCAAACTCCCAGGTCCCACATCCTACACCCCCAAGCCCCAAAATGACACAAACAAAAACAGCAAAGCCCCCAGCGCTGCGCCAAGTTCAGGAACTCCAATGCCGAGCTGTGCCAAGAAGCTTCGATCTCGGAGACTGGGCTTGAAAGGTCTCATCAGAGCTGTGATATGGGGGCTGACGCTGTATAAGTCCTGTAAGAGAGACTTTCTGCGGATCGTTTCAAGCGTATCTTTTGGGGGCTTCAGTCGACCTTAGGGCCTTAGGGCTTGGAGCCAGAAAACTAAGCACTGTTGCTGTTGGAGCTCAAGGTGTGGGGGGGGGGGGGGCTGCTTTCAGAAGGTTTGCTGGGCGTGCAGGGCCTGCAGTTTGGGGCTGGTTGTTGAGAAACCAAGCTCTGCCCGCCATGCCCTATCCCAAACCCAAAGGGTCGAAGTACCATTATAGTAGGTATTTTGGCCCCCAAAGTATGTACCATACCGCTTGGATCCGTTGGGAAAACCACAAACACGAGTCTAATTGGCTTTTCTGGCTTGAGGACACGGCTTGCGCCACCACCTCGGGGGTGTAGATCTCAGTAGTTCCACTCCTACCAGGCAAATGCTGGGACGAAGACTCGCCATGCTCCTTCCATCCACTTACCTTTGGTTAGTAGGGAATGGAAGAGTGGTAGTAATAGTAGTTATAATTGTACCCCATTCCTCCATTCCCTACTAACCACAGGTAAGTCCACACGAAAGTGGTCCCCCGCCTTGCCTCCGAGCTACATAGGATGCTTAATGTTGCACCAATATGGGCTGGTGCTGGTGTCCTTTCAGTTTTTGCAAACAACTCCCTGCAGAAGGTCTGCCAAACCCCAAACTAAACCCTCCATCCTAACCGACAGGCCTGTAAGAGTACGCAAGTTGTCGGGCTAGAATTTTCTCAACCACCTGCCCTTGGGATGGGAATTCAGAAGTCACATGATGATCATGGCCAAACTTCTCATGGGATACCGAACACTGCTGTCATGGTACTTATTGTGGAAAGTAGTTGCATGCAAAAGGCCTTGCCAGCTGCCGAACGTCGGAGAAGAATTGTTGGACGAACTTCGATGGTTTGAGATGCCTGGCCGAAGTCCCAAAGAGCTGTGCTTGACATGAAAAGCACCGGTACTCACCGTCACACCACGTGGAGGCTTAATGCCCAAGGGATTGCGGCAGCCCTTTCCTGCAAAGAGTGTCCTGGCAGGCAAATCTCCGACTAAAATGCTGCGAATGCAGCGTAGAACATGCCGGCAAGACTCTGGCAACTCCGAGGAGCTTCTTTGTCCGGAGCCATCATCAAAATCTGAGCGGCTCGGAAGAAACCAGTGCACATCGGTTGCAGCCATTGGATCCAAGCCCCCCGATAAAGCGAAGGCGCATCGATTCGACTCTTGCGCTCTCATGCTCTTTCGCTTCTGCGAACTGCAGCTTGTGGCACCTGCCCCCGATAAGTCTCCCGCGAGCAGGACACACGAGGGAGCCCATGGTCAGCCGCAGGGACCTCGAGTTCAGCTTCGTTCAGTGAGAAGCTTGGGCCTGAGAATCGGAGTCTCAGCGGAACGTGCTTAGGGATACTTGGGAGCGTGTATGTCTCTCGAACCTGTCTGTCAATCCTGATTCACCGGAAAGCTCTGAGGCACTGGCTCCAGCACACTAGTTGCGCTTTTGCCTGGGCTGACAGATCAAAGCTGAGACGAATACTGCATGAAGGGGCATGAGAACATCCTGTACCATCCTGCATGGCACATCATCGCGCATGGTTCTCGCTGCGTTTGACAGTGATCACAGTCTGCTGCAGTCTCTTGTCTTGCGGTTGCCGGTATGCTTTGCTCGACCACTCTGGTATTTCCCCAGCAGGCAGAGAACGCCCTTGACATTTCTCGAAATCCTGTGACACCTCCACCCTGTGGACTCGCGTTTGCTGAGCAAAAGAATCCAAGTGGAGGACTTCTTGGTTTGTGCCGATTGATCAGATTTCAGGGATTGCTTCGAGCACCGAGTGGAAGGCATAGTTGGTTCACCTGGAAGACCGTCATGCGCTCGATAACCTTCCGCCAAGCATGGCAAACGACAGCTGTCAACACCGCTTCCGCTTGCATCCGCTTACCAGCCTCCTGCTGTCTGCCAGAGGTAAAGTTGAAGTGGATCTCTGCTATCTCTGAGACAGCAGGCTCCACCTCGTAGGCAGAAGGGATTGGGCGCTTCCTCAAGATGGGAGAGTTCGGAAGTGTGCGGAGATCGGCAGGGGCTTAAAAGGGCCCATGAAGGGTCCATCGCATCCCAGCATGTGAGCCATGCCCCCACCATATGGACATGCCCCACACCAGAAGCCAGGAGCCACCTGCCGCTGCAGCGTCAAAAGCAGCTCCATGTCGCAGTCGAGCCTGAAGAGCCCCGAGCCCCACTCGCTCTCTTTGTGCAAGTTGCGCTACACTACCGGAGCCAACACTCTTTTCAGCGGAAGACCTGAGACCTGGCGCCTGCAACTTCAAAGGCTGAGACCCTCATCCACCCCTTAGTACCCAGTCATGTTGCGGCAGCTCGCTAGGTCGCCAGCACACTGCAGCGGACTCCTGACAGAAGCCACAACCTCAGGAGCCGGATCCGCGTCTTGCACGAATGAGGCCAGGCATTTTCGGGAGCAGCTTCTCCTTTTGCCAGGCTGGCGCTCAGCTCCGGGTCCGAAACCTGCTCCGCTCTGAAGCAGTGGAACTTGGAAACGGACGGGTCCGGCAGGCCAGAACCCGACACCCGACACCCACCAATATCATTCGGGGAAGCCGACTACCAGCACAGAACCACTGGGCCTCCAAGTTCTGGTACCCCAGAGGTCTTCGGAAACTGCGGGAGCACTGCAGTGTACTCTACTAGTCTACAGCTCACTTCGCTCTTTTCTGGGTGGTGCGGTGGTCCCCTTCTTCGCCTTTGCCTCAGTGTGCAGCTCGGAGATCATGGTACATCACAGCGATCAGCGCTGGCAGAGCCGCTCGAATTCTCCGGTCCATCTTCTTCACGATGGCACCTCTCGTGTTGGCTCTGCCTACAACACTGACCCTTCAGTACCCGTGCGCCTGTACCATCATCCTCCCAGTCAAAGTCTTGAGGCCCTCCGTGTCCCTCGGGCACGCAGTGTCATGCTGTGGCCTTACAGGCCCTCTTCTGCGGGCAAGGATCCTGAATTGCGAAGCTCAGGAAAACGTGCGTCTCGTTTCCCCTGTTAGGGTCAACGAAGTGCGACGCCCATGAAGGAAAAAGAAGCCTCGGCTTCGGGAAGCGACCGCCTTCACCAGACAATACCGCCTCATCTTCTGCAGACAAGCAGCAGATCACCTTCTTGTACATCCTTGATGCTCATGTGTTGTGCGGCTTTGCAGGGGAAAGTCGGCGGGAGAAGGGCTGCTGGACACTCGCGCACATCACGATCGCACTGAGGAACCTCAACAGCTTGCGGAAGAGCAGCGACGTTGTGCTTGCGCCCGAAGGGAGGGTTGATGCCCCTCGGATCCTCGAAGACCAACCGCTGCTTCTGCTTTCCGCACCTGCGCTCAATACTGTCTGCCACCTGATGAGACTTCGGGATTCTGGGCCTCAGCACCAGGGTACCCACGATGGGCGACCCGGTGTGGGTGTGCGGATGGTGGAACTCGCGGGGCCGGTAAACTTCGACCTTGGAGCTCAAGCGCAGCCTCGGGGGAGAGAAGATCTTCTTACTTTGCTCTGTATACTCTCAGCACCTCTCGACGACGAGCTCTGCGAGTTTGAGTCCTAGCGACCGAGTTGGCCGGGATCCATGATTAAATCTGTAAGTTACTGTAAGCTCGAGACCCACGGAATGAATCGTCCTTTCCTGGCATCTGGTGAATGCAGGCAAACGGGTGTGAGACATTGTAAGAAGGCTGGAGCCTGCTGTCGCTCGCCTCCAGCGTCGCATCCGAAGCCTTCTTGTAAGCAGCCTGTTCAGGGCCAGAACACTCGGCAGATGGAGCAACACTCTAATATAGGGGCCTTAATAATTACCTATACTATTTTGGACTATTTTGGATACTTATAGTGCAATCGGCCACAAAACCCTGTTCTAACTACTAAGGCCGTTATAGTATCCAAGCAGATCAAGCAGCCACTTGCCCGAAGATCTTCGTCATGACCCTGCAAGAGAACATGCCGATGCCCGAGACGAAACTTGATCTGCGGCTTCAGTCGATAGTCGCAACGAGGCCCTTATGCCGGGGCCTCTTCATCCCCTGAAACTTGTGGAGCTCATCCTCGGGAATCGGCGATGTATGCGATGTGCAGCTGCAGGGCTCTGCGGAAGACTTTAGGGCACCAAAGCAAGCAGCCGAGACGCCCATCGATAGCTAACCTGACAGCTTGGAGTTGACTTTGCAAGGGACAAACATTCGGCGAAGGTTTCCTTCATATCGCAGGCAAGACACACCCGGGAGAGCTGGGACGGGTTTTCCATCCCAAAGAATCTCCTCGATTCCTGGCTTCACGCCAACTCATTCCCTGGACTCGCCTCGCCTCGCGAACAGCCTCTGGTGATGATAGTGATGCAGGTGAGGCTCGAATCTTCGAAAGCCTGGAGTACACTCGCTTCTGCCACCTGAAGGTCAGGGAATCCAAAGCAAAGGAATGCTTCCAGCAGCTCTGCATCCCCACCGGCCTGAAGAAACCGTCGTTCCATCGGCTCTCCTCAAAAATGTGCAGCTTGGTCATTGTCGGGTTGGATCGGGTTGGGGACGGTGGTTGGGGGGTGGGAAACTAAACTCCTCAAGATGGCAGGCCGTAGACTCAAGCCCTTTGCAGCTGCGCCACATCGGCGACGTGGAATTCTTTGGCAAAGGCTTCGTCCACTTCGAGCTCATGCGGAAGGACCTCCCGCAGCCGATGAACACCGAGTAGTTGGCAAGGCCCAAGGTCAGGACAGAAAGGACATGCGTAAACACGGCCAGCTACGAGGAGAAATCCCATCCAAGGAGAGAGATACACTTTGACGATCGTTACTGTATTACTCCTCTTCCTTCACCTCCTTTTCCTCCCTTCCTCCTCCTGCTCCTGCTCGCCATGGTCCGACTGGTGGTCGTGACTGTCATCACCATTATCGTCGTCAGAGTCGTCATTATGATACTATCGCACCAAGGGCTTGAGCAACACAGTGGCATCTGCGGCCATGCAGGGACTCTTGGAAAGTAGATCCAAAACCTGTCTGATTTTCGAACCTACACCCTACAAGGGATTTCCAATTTGGGGAAGTAGGCCTTCTCGAGGTATCTGAGAAAGCCTTTTTCACCGATGTCGGCAAGCTCGTGAAGCAGAGCATCCACCTTTGTAGCAAGGCTGGTATATTCAAGGCCCGAGCTTTGATCCGGAAGGGCTACCGTTGAAGTATATGTGTCCTACACCTACAACCTGCATCGTTGAGACCATCGACCATCGAGCCCAGCTCAGGATTTCCGGGTCTAAGCAGCTTCTCGGTTGACTCAGTGCCGGGCGTCTTTCTGAGTCTCCCCTTTGTCCACAGGCAGTGGAAGGTGCATAAGCACCATGGGCCAAACCTTGAAGCTTTGGACAGTCGCTACTGGCGAAGCGACGGGGACAGTTGCCTGGGGCGGGGGCTGTGAGGAGGACGAGCTAAAGGCTCGACTATGTCTCTGTCTTCTTCTTTGTTGGACTCGCTTCCCTTCTGGGGGACCCGCATCAGGATTCAGGCGCAAATAGCAAGAATGACTATTGTGGCTATAACTATCGCACAACCCTAATCTCCGGTGCCTTGTGCGCGAGACCTTACAGCAAGCCCCCGTCCCCGCTCCCTCTCTCCCCAAGGGCGCCTAAACCCCTCTGAGACCAAGGCCAGCTCCACTCGGTCGATCAAGCCGCCTTCCTCGGGCTTTTTTTCTGCGGCCTGGACTGCTTTCGGTGGCTGTTCTCGGCAGTTGGGTTGGCATGAAGGGATCAGCACAAAGCCCCGCCCAGACCCGAGACGCCACTCGCAACAGCGCCGAAAAAACGGTCAGCTTCTCAAACTAACCACGTCACCAGACGGACTGCAACCAGAATCTTGAATCTTGGAAGGCTGGGGCTTCGCCGGAAGGGGAGACTCCGAGCTCTTCTCTTGGGTCCCCTGCCAAGGGGAAGGTCAACGCAGTCAGCAGCACCAACGCCACGCTCGGGCGCCTGAGTGGCGTTGCGTCTTCAGGGTTTGGGAACAGGTTGTACTTGTTTTGCACAGGCTACAATGTCGGCTACAAGCGAACAAGGCGATCCCGTTGAGGCTGACTAGTCATCATGGACATTTGACACCTGCGAAGCACTCGTTCAATCAGTGGTTCGTTGCAGAAACACGAACTGTTTCTGAGTTCAGTGGCTCAGGACTGAGGATTTCGGGGGCTGTCGTTGGAGGTGAGCACCAACTGAGAAGCCGTGGCAAAAATCGCAGCAGCACGCCGACAACAAGGGCAATGACCCCCCAGATTCAAACCGAGCAACATCAAGCCTTTAGGATGAACAACACTCACCGAGCGAAAGGTGCCCAGACGTTGTACCGGCCAGTGAGCTCAGGGCATAAGGCACAGGCACGAGTGGCGTCGCTGGGACGCAGATAAGAATGGAATAAAAAACGAACAGTTCTCTGGAGTGAGACATGTTCCGGACTTTGCAATACCAGGTCTGGACCAGCCTCATCTGCAACGATGGCCCATCATGGCAGGCCGGCATTCTCTCTAGTACCGTTTTCTGTCCGTGTGAAGTTTTTGAAGACTGAAGCCTAATGGAGCCGAGCATCACCTTCGGGTCACCCCTTTTCTGTCGCGTTGTGATGTTGCCGTCCCTAGTGCCTCGCATCGCTACTGCTAGCCTGCAAGTGTAAGGCTAAGGGTGTGGTCGTGCTGAGGTGTGCGTGTGTTACAGGCCTGGAGTGTCGAAGAACCCGAGGCTGAGGGTTGAAGGTTGGTCGCTTCGAATGCCTGATGGACTTTCGTCTTGACATACGAAACCATCCGTTCATGGTGGGAGCTGTGGTTCATCACCAGCATGACTCATGCTGCAGAGCTAGTCATCCTCGAAGCCAACGGCTGGCACACACGGACAAAGTCACTTGTCTCGGAAGGTGAAAGTGTTCGGCCACTGTGCCTCCACTTACGATTGATGCAAGACACAAAAGGACCACAATTGAGTGCACTGCGGGATCCATAGCCTGTCGGAAAGTTTGGGCCCACGGGCAACATGCTCTCGCAGGATTTCCATACCCCTGAGTTAACTCAATGATTCAGAAAGCATTGCTACTGCTACTGCTCCTTTGACCGCGTCTGCTACAATGTGGGTGCTACAAACATGACTACAACTAAGACGGCTACTAAAAGTATTACTAACACTTGCTTACTGTACGACTGATACGAGGCAGCACGCTAGTACTGACTACTCCATGTCGCTCTAGCCGTGGACATATTCGTGAAGTTTGGCTACTTGGAAACAATGAAACCCAATCAGAAAAACTCCAGGCTAGTACAGGAGCAGGAGTTATTAGCGACCGACTCGTACTCAGTGTTGTCGCAGCAAGAACAATAAGCAGAAGCAACCATCCAATACACACCGTTAAACAAGGCTTGCACCAGAGATCATCACCGTAAAAAGGGTGTTGGATCTGAGCGCGAAGACGCAAGCTGCAACTCCGACGATGTTTCGTCAACTACCTGCTCTTCCTTAGGCCTAAGTCGTTTAAGGGGCGCCCTGTGGAACGGGGAAGCAAAAGCAACAGGTCTCCATCTAGGCTGCTTAAAGAACTCTGGTGGCATTATTAAAGTGCGAATTAAGAATCAGCGGCTTAACAATACTCAGTACCACCATGTTCCGTTCCGGTGGCCTGCAACGCTGCATACGGTAACCCTGGATTGATCGCACGACCACTAAACCCTACAACACACCCGTCCCTCCCACATAAGCAGATAAGCACAAGAGGGGTGGAGCCTGCACATCGTCAGAACGCCGGCACCTGGAAGGCAGGGGTTCGCGGCGTTTCGACTTTCGGAGACGTCCCTGCAAGATACGACACCGAATTCTTGTTTCGATACAAAAAGCTGTAAGGCAGCCTAAAGGAGTTCACAGATTTTTCTATCCTGTAGAGACCACGGTCTTGATGGTTATTCTTGTCATGTGTTGCCGTTGCTGTTGTTGTTGCTGCTGTTGCCTGCTGTCGCTGCTGTCGCTGCTGTTGCTGTTGTTGTCGCTGTCGTTGAGCTGTGATCTTACTGTTGCTGTTCTCCTTTAGGACGCATTCGGGGTTGTTGCTATTTTCGTTTTGCCTCTCGAGGCATTACGTTAACCGGATATTACGTTCCGGTAATGAGCCCTGAACCGATTGAAGAAGCCAGGGACCGTGCCGGTTCGGGTCGAGTGACTGAAGGTGCATTGGATACCTGGATCAGCTTCCAAGAATCCACATTTCGCTCTTCCAGACTCTGCCAGCCGCTTCACCACCCATGTCAGTGGGGCACTTTGTCGCTCACTTCGACTGAAGTCGCGGCATGGTTCGCTTCAGTCTGGTAGTTGGCTGCTTGGCTGGAGTCTTCTCGTCCTATGTCATGCTTGAGTACAAGAACGAGAATATGTTGGGGCAGGTATCGTGTTCTACATACTACGTACATCCTCAGATACCGTGTATCGACCTTTTGAGGCAGGTGCCACAATGCATGTGCATCGCAAGCAATGAGGGTTCTGTCTCCGCGAGGCCCCGCTGCTACACGAAGAAACAAAGACCGCTTGTTGCTGCAGTCCAAGAGAAGGCTGTGGCCTCTGTCTGCAATTGCGGCACACCAAATACCATCGTACGATGCTCATACCGCCCACTTTAGGGGGGCGCCTTTTGATTTGAATGGCTGCGGGGCCGGCAACTTCATCTGGAGGCTGTTTGGCGCGAGGGTCTTCCACATCTTTTGCTTCTTTGGTGAAAGGCCGAGGAAATGGGACTTGGCAGTTGGCTTCCGTGGCTGCGGGAGGTCCAAAGTGCTCGAGTTCTTGGGGCGGCCATCAGCATCGCCAGTCATGCTTCACGTCCCAAGCCCCTAGGCTGGTGCAGGCGGCCGGAGGTGGACCTCATTGGCAGTCAAGTCCCCCAGTCTCCAAATGACCAAGAAATTGTCACCTGCAGGCCAAGGGCCGCTGTCCCAAAGGAGCTCAACTGTTTTACTCGAGTGTCTAGATCCGATGATGGTGATGATGATGATGATGACAGTGATGATGATCATCATCATCATGATATGGATGACGATGATGATGATGTGAGAGCATGATGTGATAATGATGATGGGGATGGTGATGTGGTGATGTGGTGATGTGGTGATGTGGTGATGTGGTGATGTGATGACGTGATGATGTGATGATGTGATGATGCGTGATGATGCGTGATGATGACGATGATGTTATTACGATGATGGCGATGAGGAGGAGGAGCAGGAGGAGGAGGAGGAGGAGGAGGAGGAGGTTAAACGTGGTGGTGATTGTGATGGATCTGGTTGCGACAACGATGCTGCTGATGGCATTGAAACTGATACTAGTAAGAAGAACATCTAAGATGAAGATGGATGGTGGCGATGGTTATGGAGACAGCCTTACGGATTTCCCGATCTTAGCTCCTTGAGCTGAACGGGGACAGTGAATGCCACGATCATTACCAACAGAACCTGCCCGAAATTGAAGCCAGCGAATCGAAGGCCGCTCGTGTCTGCTCTTGAAAAGAATCGCCCGAACAAATCAAAGTGCACCCCGCAAGCCCCGAAACCTGCCTGAGACTGCTTCCCAACACCCTCAGCCCTCAGCAGAAGACTTTGAACTGTTATCTTGGCTCTGAGTACTGAAAGCTCTAGCTTGAAGCTTTGAGTTTGGACAAAAACCCAGAAGCCGCACCGTCGTTCTTGTTGACGGCGCCCCAGCACTCGTCAACGACGCCATGAACAATCTCTGCTATCTGGTTCACGAATGTCATGACCTGGCATGCTCGAAGATTTGCCACCCACTTGCTGGGTCTTGACATATCAGTGAGAGGCAAACACAGGCCTATGAGCACAACACAGATGCACAAGACAACGAAGAAAAAGAACTGGTTCTGTCTGTGCTCGCCGACACGAGGGTCGGCTAGGAAGACTGAAGTAGCACAGATCTGCGACCGTCGACTGGCCTTACCCTGCAGCACTTCCGTCGCTGTGCTGAAGTTGAGAATCCGCACGACTCCCACCTGTGCAGCGGGGCCGGCCGGCCGATGCGCTGGCGGCTTGACTGATTCTCCATTCCGAATTTGCTCTCCGGGCTCCCGGCTATGCAGTTGACCATGGAGCCTGACACAGCACAAATGATCAGGGGGTTCATGCAGGCAGCACTTCCGTGCACCTTCCACCATGGCATTCACCCCGGAGTTGGCACCATCCATGTTGGAGCTGACGATGTTCGCACCAGCCTTCAAGCAACGGCGCTGAACGAACCCTTCCTCGTTTTTGCTCGCGCTTTGGAGGGCCGCGGGCCTCGCCAAATCCCAGCGCCAGGAGCGAGCCCAGCCTCTGATTCACTGACCAGGAGGGTACCGAAAGTGGACTTCCGTCCAAGCTTAACATGTTCTCTAAAGTAGCATCCTCAAACGGACCCCCTCATTTATAGAACTGCGACATCTAGCAACAAACTTAGCCCCCCTGCTTGATGATCGTCTTCTCCAAGATTACGGTCTCCATCGGCTCTTGAGCCTCCGTCCTGTCAGAAAAATGGGAGTTTCCGAAAATTAGGGCACACTAGGGTCCTTTAAAGGAATACCTATAAGGCTATAGGCTATAAGGATTCCTTTAAAGGGCTCTAAAGGTTTTTAATTTCCGAAATTTGGCTTTACCGTATTTCGGGGTAGTTGTAATAAGGATCCTACTACTTAGGCTACTGTATTAGGGTCCCCTATTTTCAGAAACTCCCATGAAGAACTTCAATCATGCCCCCCTGGTTACTGGCGCAGGTGGGGCAGAACAACACACAATAAACTCAATCGTCGCGGGTCGGTACAGAGTCTATCCCAGTCCCATTCCAGTAAGGCGCTCATTAGATCAGAAATCG
This sequence comes from Symbiodinium sp. CCMP2592, assembly GCA_905221615.1. Classification (NCBI taxonomy): domain Eukaryota; class Dinophyceae; order Suessiales; family Symbiodiniaceae; genus Symbiodinium; species Symbiodinium sp. CCMP2592. The sequence goes on along the minus strand of CAJNDT010006101.1, from coordinate 344,527 downwards.
GTCGGAACAGGAGAACACATGAAACCGAATTCGATGAGTTTAAGTTAGGCTAGATTCGACTCATTCGACCAGAACACTTCAAATCCAAGGACTTTGCATTCAGATTCTGTCATTGGCTGCAACCGGATGGGGGCGTTGGGAGTGATCCGCCGGCCTGTCCCTAGAATTGCATATTTGACTGTTGAAACTTCGTGGGGGTGGGTTTCCCGATCTTGATGTTTGGTGCCTTTGCCATACCATGCGCTTCATCCCACACTTTTTGCTGGAACTCGCAGACTGCGACCTAGCTACTGAATCGATTGCATTGAGCCATCTGCCGTAGTAGGCACATTCGCACCTCCCTCCTCTTCCCTGCATCCAACGTTCGAGGAAGATGGCTCTTCAGCAGTCGATCCGTGCAAAAAGGGCTCACTGGAAGGGGCGCAGAGCCTCCACGCCTGGGACCGCTGGACGACGCCGACCTTGGCCTGACCTGATCCATGTGAGGCCAAGTGACAGGAGACCAGCGTGTGGTAGTCACACTTCCCACCAGCGATCGCCTGCAGAGTCTTCGGCTTCGGCTTCCACTCCCAAAGTGTGGCAAAGCTATGGCCTTCTCGTCGTTCGTCCGCTCGTTGCTGCGGGACATCTTGAAGCATAGCCAACCTGAACTGACATCCGAAGCTCAAGGTTAATCCAAAAGCAGAGTCGTAAGTCAGGAGGGTGGCCGCCATGCTCATGGTCCACCCAGTGCTTCCAGCAGTACTGCCAGAGGCAGACGTACTTCTCGATGTATTTCGGGTCCTTCGTCGCCTTAGCAAAATGAAACGTGCATAGGCAGCAGATCTCGCCCGCCGAAAATTAAGTGACTTGCACCTGTCTCAGCGGTCGGCTTGATAAAGTAAGGAAGCTGTGGCAATAGACTCGCCCTGCACCTAGGCCACCATGAGCTCTCCGACTCGGATCCGACATCACTAACCGTGAAGACGTAAAATCGGAACCACAGGCCATAGACACGAAGAAAGGGGTCCATCATAAGGTGTCAATCCCAAACGCCACTGAATTTCCCTGCATGAAGAAAGCCGCAAAACTTCGGCGACACGACAGAGCCTGAGGCTACAACCCAGAAGTACTTCTCGCTGTCACACCACTTCCTCCAGTTGAGGGCTGAGCGGTGTGTCCGTCCGTTCGCTCTACTCATGTCTGCCGCATCTGTCGGGCAACATCCCTCCTCTATCTGTCTATGTAAATATAGACATATATCTATATATATATGCCTATCTACCTACCTACCTACATACCTATCTACCTATCTATCTTCTATCTACCAATCTATCCGTCTATCTATCGATCTCTCATGTGTGTCTATCTATCCATCTGTCTGCCTGCCTGCCCGATCGGCGGTTGGTCGGTCGGTCGGTCGGTCGGTCGGTCAGAAACGGGGGGGTGCAGGCTTCCTGTTGTAAGGATGCTACTACGTAGGGGTCGGCATTGGGGTCCATTGTTTGTCCACAGTGGTTACAAAAGCCCTCCACAACACTGCGACTTATGCCGCCGCCCAGAGCTTTCCACTGGCGGCGTATCAAACAACCATTCCAAAACCCACAGCAAGACCATGAAGAAGGATACCCACAGTTTCAGGGCTTTGGTTTCGGATCGGCGGCTGTTCGGATCAGGCAGGAGCAGTTTCGGGGTCCAGTTTCTGCACAGTTTGCGTCAGCATGGCCATGGCCCCGAAACTCAGCACCGAAACTGACCTCGAAAACTATGAAACTCGCACCTTCCAAATGACCAAATAAAAGCAAGACTCGAAGCATTGGCAGCAGTAACAAGGACTAGCTAGGATAATGGGATCATTGCGAAACACAATAACTAAATGCCACCACCGGTATACATTCACGTGCGGGGGGTGGCAGGGGCATCTGCACTCCAGCACAGTTCTGTGACACTTGCATGGCCTCCGTCAGGATCTGGGTTAGAGAGCCACCCCAAGTAGGCTGAATCGTAGACTGCAAGGAATGAAGCACGCAACGGCACAAAAGTGTGTCTGCCCCAGGGGAGAAGGGACTAGTGGCACCCTATGCGATGCCACATACTGCTGCATATGCTTATCACGTGCAACTGATCCGGTATATTGTTCGAACCGATGCAATTGTCCTGTCCGGTCCAAAGCCATAAACAAGGCCGCCGTGACAATCATCCCAGGACAAGTCCCAGGATCCGTCGAAGAGCTCCTTGCGTCATTCTTCGGAGACACACACACACACATACACCCTCACAACCGGATCTCTGCATGGTTCATTCACATTCTTAAGGTCCGGAAGTTCAATCCTCTCCTTCGCACGGTTGACCATCCAGAACTTGGGTCTGTGGCGATAGATGTTCAGAAGGTTCTTTGCCCACTCGATCCTCGGAACCGACATCTCAATTTCTTAAGCCAAGGTCATGCGAGCTCAGCCCCTGCTATCCTTCCCGATTTCGCTGAGCTGCTGATGCCCAGGCTGGAAGCCCCAAGGTCGATAGATGTTGGTCGGGTCATTCTTGTTGTACTCCTCGGTACATCTGGAGGCAATTGACACCGCACTCTTTGCCGTGAGGATCTGATCGAATCCAAGCGGCCCAATCGATCTCGAAGTTCACGTCGTAGTGCTCCCAAACAAAGCCTCCGCCTTCGGACGGGTCCGAAGCTACCCTGCTGCCCTCGATCTGCCCCCGAACGTCGAGTGCCGGCCTTTTGCAGCGAGCTTCCTCAGATCCCGAGGTTTTCGGTTCAGCTTCTCTGGTTTTGTTTACATCGGCTTTTGCTTTCGAGGCTTTGTGGAGGCTCTGACGATTTACCGTAGTTGGGTTGATCCAAACTCGGGACAGGTGTCGCCGCAAAGGTCTCGGCGAGAACTTCGGCGCGATCCAAGTAACCTCGCTGATTCCGAAGGCTTCAAGGAATCAAGCAAATCTCTTGGAGTCCTTTCGCTTTCCGGTTCGGGCTCTCGGAGCCAAGCCGGGGCTGTCCGGGCTGAGCCGAGCCGCGCGTCTCCTTCGTTGCCTCGTAGGCAGCGATCAGCGCCTGGGACGCAACACGCTGAGAAGATCAGAAGTAGACTTCACGGATTTACAGAAGCAGCCAGTGCCTCGCACATGTGCATGTTCGAGTTCTGGCCCCGATAACTGTTGTCAACCACACCTCCAAAGCATAGAATTCTGCAAAAGGCCGCAGCGGGATGCAGCGCGCCTTCCGCACTGATCGTGTCCAGGTATGCTCCCCTCAGACTTCGCAGCAAAGCGGATGCCATCCAAGAGGCACCGCGTGAGCTAAAGGAATTTCTGCAAAGGCGCTTGTCGGGGAGCCAAAACTTGCGCTCCAGCAGGTCGAACACTCGGCCTACCTCCACATTGTCTTTGGCAACCTGCGACTCGCAGTCGCCGTGTTGACCCGATTGACCGTGGCACTGTGAAGCCAAGCGACTCCGGCTGCACGCGCTGCAGCGTGAGCTGCGAGGATGAAAGCATAGCCGTAAGCCTGCTCCACCATGTCCTGGATTCCATGTCAGAGGCAGAAGTGACGCTTCCTCTAGCTCTCGCCAGACTCAGGTCCTCGGGTTTGTGGTTTCGCACAGTGAAAGCATAGCTCTGCTTCGCTGGATTGTAGTGCACCTTTTCGATGTACCTTTGCGTCAAAGCGCTGGCTCGCAAAAGACATGCCCGCATATGCCCACTACGGCGAGATTCGGCCATCTGGAAACATCCCTCTGTAGACCATCCCGAGAAGAGAAGCAAGACCAGCGTCTCTCAGAAAAAGGACCTTCATGCTGCCAGTCGTCTCGAGGCCATGGCGGCCGATATCTAGCAGCTTTGGGTCCTGCAGAAGCTTGCCCGCAAGCATGAAGTTGATCACCTTGGAGATCTGCAGGCTGCACTTGACGTTCCCTAAACTCTGAACCCCAGAGCTGCCCACCATGCGAGAACTGGACACGATCTGTCGGAACTCCGGATTGAATTTCCTCCCGAACACGGCTGGGTTCTGTGCGAGCTTCGAACTCGGAAAGGATGTCTGATGTCCGGTGCAGGAAACCATTCAGAGCTACAGCGTCCGATTTCCACGCCTGCCATCGATGTAGAAGCTCTGAAAGAACCCACCGCTTGGGTCCACGGCCCTCCGGCAACGAGACGCGCAGCATGGCAAGGACAAGAGGACGAGGCTACTGAGCCTTGGCTGGTAGAAGCCGATGATGCCCCGGATGTGCTGCGTAAGAAACTCCTGGCAGCTGGCCGCAACGCACGATCGCCGAGGCAGTGCCAGCAACTTCGGAGTCTCATGAATTATTCCGTTGAAGACCTTTGTGGGATATCTTTGTGGGCACCAATGACGATCCAGCCGTAATGCCTAAGACAGGAAGGGGTCAGTTGCGCTCGGTCCTTGCTGAAGAAGTTGTCAGGGTTGGTCCTCGACTTCTTCTTTGCTGGCTCCGCCATGGCCAGGGGGCGCTTCAAACAAGCCAGCAGTATCCAACCAACTTTGCGTTACATTGTCGAAAAGGCAGGCAGACTGTACCAGTCACGATGCAGCTGATACGGTACGTACTTGAGACATGCGTTCCAGTGAGGCTGCTGATGCGCTGATAAAAGCCAACGCTGCGGTCGGTCGCACGCCTCTCTGCCCAGGCAAGCTGCACGGTAAGCACCAGACCGAATTTCAAGGACTCCGCACATTGGCATTCGATTCAAAGACAGACCTTCTAAACCCACCCGACGCCCAAACACCAAACGGGGGCCTGCAGAGCGCTGCCGGGTCTTTGAGGCGCTTCCAGCGCGAGCTGCTCTGCTCGGCCTTCTTCCTCCTTTCCCGCTCCTGGATCCACTCGTGCGGCTTCTCTTTGGGTAGCTTGCTTTGTGCATACGTACATATGTACGCAGAGTGATCGATACGCCTGCACGTGTTGTCGAAGTCATACCACATCATACCATGCCATGCCATATCGGGTCATATCATATCACACCAGACGCGCATGCATGCCTACATAAAAACATACATAGCATTGCATAACATAACATAGTGTAATATGTTACAATGTAATGCAGTATGAAGCAATACAAAGCCGATAACAGTACAGTAATAATAACACTAATGTCCTCATCAACAGGGAGGTGTCCGCCCATGCGACACGACTGGAACTCGCCAACGCTAGACCCTATACACCCTAAAGATCCCTAAAGCCTAAGCCCTAAGCCCTTTTCGCCCTCAGCGACTCGTCTCTGCGCCTCTCGCTGGAACTCGTCGTCTGCCAGCTTTGTGGCAGCCAGCGGGTTCGACCGGATGGCCTGCAGAAGTTCGCATCTAAATGCTTCAAAGGAGAGTGTAGCTCGAGATTTTTGCATGTAAGCTCTGCAAAGAAGTCCTTCCTACGTTCGTCAAACATGTTGCAAAAAGCATGCAGGTCCTGAGGACTCAGTGCGTGCATCTGCCTCAACCTTCCGCATCATCTTCTCCACTGGCGCCAGAACGAGGGCCTCAATGCGAACGTCTTCCCACACTTTCTCTGCATCTGCGAAGCTGGAACCACATCGCTCTCTGAGGTCGCGACATTTGCAGTGCTAGTAAACATAATGGAGGCGATGCACAAGATGACGCATATAAAAACCTTTGAGATCGGGTTGCACGTCACACCAGTGGCTCTGCTTTTTGTTCAACCTTCGAAAGCTGCTGGACAGCCAAGCTCGCAACAGTCGTCGCAATGCTAAAAGCCGCCTGGCAATGAGAGTCGAAACAGTAACTCAAGATGAAGATGCCTAGCCCGGTATTGAGGGAAAGTGGCGTGCCTCTGCTTGCACGAACGGTCGCAAGTCGTAGTAGAAGACAAAGAACCAAGATTGCGTATACCTGCAGCAAATTGTCACAAGGTTTTCCGGGCTGCCCGCCCAAAATCAAGACTCACGAGAGCATACTGAGGACTCCACGCACTGCCAGGCATGAGTCTCGGAACCACTCTTTCGACCTCCCGGGAAGTCACGATCAATGCTGGCGTGAGCATTGGAACAACTTCCGGAGCGCCTCTTGGTAGCGCAAGTCCGAAGGGCATGGCACCGGATGATCAGCGTTGCTCAGCACCTCGAAGGCAATTCGAAACAACAGCAGGAGCTGAATCTTGGACATTCCACTTAGTGGCCGACTGACACACCAATGATGAGTTTCCCCTTTATGTCACACTCGGTCGTCCAATTCGACGCCAATTTCTGCACGACCTGCATGCCACAGAGCGTGCACGTCGAATGGCCCGGCTCGATTCCGGCTGGCCGAGCCCAGTTGCTGTAAGTGTCGGGCTTCCTGCGGCATTGTGCCGTAGGTATAGAGGGCATTCCTCAACCACTTGCCATGGAAAAACTTCTATAGGGAGCTGTCGGGACCAGCGAGTCTTCGTGCAGTGAGCAACGCGAGCATCACACCATGCACGCTTCAGCCAAGCTTCTGCGTTGCTGCCGCAGCATCGAAGGCCAGCACCTTAAATAAGCGCATCCCCACCAAGCGCCGTCCGCTCAGCACAAGCCGTGCCCATGCAAAACCCTCTAAGACTCTAAGCCTCTCGCCTCCGAGGGAGTCAAGGCCACCTCCAAGGCTGTCTCCCGAAGCCGCGGTCGCTCCGCATCCCCGAAGCCGGCGATGCCAACCTCGGAGCTCGCGAGGGGGACAGCGGGAGGGTCCGGGAGGGAGCGGGGGGGGGCAGATCTAAGCCCCCTGCCCAAAAGGCATGGCTCAAGAAGAAGCGAGAACAGCTAGATATCGCTGTTGGACATTCTGCACTTCGACCTGGCCCATGACTTCAACACACATCTTGCGATGGCAACCTCTGCCGGATTACAGGCACCACAAGCACAAGCTGGCTGCAATTCCAGACCCCCTGGCCTGTGTACCAGTTATGGTAATAGAGCGTCCTTAGGACAGCCTCACAGAGCTGAGTCTGAAAATCGCTGGTCTTGCGTAGGAGACGTACCTAGATGTACCCTCAGCATGCAGACATCTGCCTTGTCGTAACTGGATCGCTGCGTAGCATCTGCCTCTGCTCTCCGGTAGGCCTGCCCAGGAGCGATTGCCAGGAGGGACCCCAGTCGAACACCCCCCAAAAGAATGGCGCCGACGGAACGGACTCCTGCAATGCCGGCGACGAGATGACTACGCAGAAAATTCAGTATTCTCCCAAGCCTCATGAGGGCTCGACTCCGCCGAATGAAACCCTGAATCCCCAAGAACCGCTCAAAGCCCCAAACCCTACCGCCCTACCAGCCGCGATCAGCCCAACAACTCCCCGACCGACGTCGTTGGCTCCGCTTCCCGCACCTCCAGGACCTCCTCGGCACCGTAGGTGGAGGACGTCGGGAGCCGCTCGGCCATGTCGATCCTGACTCTGGGCCACGGAGGGACAGAGGGTGCTACATTGCTGCAAAGCGTAGGTCACGGCAAGCCTGATCCTGCACTAGGCATGTCTACAGGCTTCTTTGTTGCTGTTTTGGTTTGGGACATGTTCTCCTGATTAGGAGGTGTTGGAACTGAAAATCTGAAGCACCGAAGTAGGCTCAAGGCCACATCACCAGGTTTCGCATCTTTGAGTTTCTCCCGGGTCTCGGTTCAGTTCAGGGATCTGAGAGGCGTGGGTGTCAGGTGTTCGGAGATGCAGGAGACCACGCCGACAGCGTGGGAGCCGAATTGCCAACTCGCGTGATACTACATCTGAACGAAGCGAGGTCCCTGGCCTCACAGACCCGAATCCCATGCTAAACGCGCCTCAGGAGGGGCAGGACGATCAGTAGCGTGAGCACCTGCGTGGGGAGGAGGTCCAGTCCTTAGCCTCCGCCTTTAGCTGCATTTGGCCCCGGCGCTCTTGGATTCCGAGCTTTCTTTGCTTCTTATGGGGGTTTCGGACATGCATCCCAGCAGGTTCTTTGATGCACCCTCTGCAGTCCTCGACACATCTGAAGCCTATGTGCATCCTTCAGATGCACGGAGGAAAATCGGCCGCTGAGGTGCAATCCAGCGATGTTTGCATCATTCTGCCCCAGCGCCAGGATCCGGACCAAGAAGAAAATGAAAACAGCGTGGAAGAATCCTTGACGAGAATCTTCATCTTGAAGGGGTGCCCCCAGCTGTGCGGCTCATGGGCAGATTGCTTCGAGGCTCGGCCGGTGAAAGCGAAGAGCGGCTATGGCCTGACGGCTTGACGGTAGCTGCGCGGTGATTTAGCCCTGAAGCGGCCGGCAAACCGGGAAGTTCTACAGCACACGTCTTACGTTGTTCCGACGATTCGATGTGGTGGCGTGTTTCGAGTGGCCTTCTGCTTTAGTGCTGTCATGAGCCATTTAAACCAAGGGCCTTGACTATTGTGTTCTTGTCACTTCCCGGTAGGCGCCCCTCGAATTCCGTAGGAAACCGCTTCGGAAACGACGCAGGCCCTCGAGGATTAAATCCTCGGAGCGGAAAGGTTTACCGGCCAGTCGACAGCAGTGCTCCAGCGGGTTGCGACAAAATTCTCCGCGTACCTTCTTGCCTGCCTGCATCTGCCTAAAAATCAGTCATTCCGTCTAGATTCATCCCACGATCCATCTGTATGTATGTCTGTGCATGTGCCATGGTCGCTGTTCATGTATCGACTTGCCTCTTTACACAGACAAGCTTACACAGAGAGAGGGAAGGAGAGAGAGAGAGAGATCAGGCCGCTCGGAAACTGCCAGAATATATGTGGATAGATGTTACAGATGAAAGGTTGACACTTTGGTAGCTGCTTACCGCATCATCTGCATACAGACTGACCTCGGGGGCGAACCTTCAGTGTTGCTGTCGTGGCCTCTCCGGGCTCTTAGCTCAACAACGAGCTATGTCTGCCGGAGCGAATTTAAAACTATTCAAAAGCCACCTGCAATCTCATCGCAGAGTCGCAGAGTGCTGAAGCATCTGATGCTGCTGCATTTAGCAGCAATCAGGGTGACTCGAGCGCATGATGACCGGTAAACATCCTTGTCGTATATCAGCAAGACTACACTGATCCAGTCTGCCTTAGGCCTGCTTGTTGATGCTTTGTGAGCAGTGCCTATTATGGTTCAAGCACATGGTGTTCAAGATCAAATCTCTAGTCAGACTCTGGTCTAGTCAGTCCGCTACTCTTCATGCGCAAGCGAGCATGCAGAATTTGGGAGTTTTCAACATTCGGGCGGCCCTTCTGAGGACGCTCCTATCTATGCATCGGTCGCAGGTGGACCCTGCACCAACACTCCAACGTGGATGCTCGATGCTCCAGCACGGAGCTCAGCCACATGCAAAGCAGTTTGACCGCCCCCACCTGAGGCTCCGAGACGTGAAGCTCTGAAAAGATCCCCCGCCCCGGGTTTGCCCGACCCCCCCCACCGCCCCCTCGATTTCAGCTTCGGACTTGTACGTAAGCGTTGTCACCTCTGCCGTTACCTGGCCAGGGCAGCCAGGGCAGCCGGCTCAGCCAGCCGAGCAGCGGAGGCGGCAGAGGCGGCGCTAACTGGTGCCGGCAGGACAATGAGGAAGACGATGGCGCCGGGAAGCGGGTTCGTGGGGGAGATGGCCTCGTCGCGGCTCTCAAACACAGCGAAACACGCGAGCGCCGACCTGGTTCCGAGGGCTACACGAAGCGGGACACGTACCAGAGGAAAGTCAGCGTCCCGACGGGAATGAGCCTCAGCTTCGCAGGCTTCCATCGCTGCTCCTTCAGATCTCTTGGATGAGCTTCAGGCGCGAGTGATGCTGCCCAAAGCGACACCTGAACCCAGAAAAGCTAGGAGCTGACGAGTCGACTCACTTTGGGCACAGCTTGCCCGTTGAGTTCAGCCCGCGGCTAACGTGTCGCAGACGGCCAGCTTGCGCTTTCTCTGCAAGAGGTTCGTCACCTGGGCTGTCAAGATCTGCCAAACTCCACACCGCTCTCTTGAGAAAGGAATAACCACAAACACACAAACACTTACACTTACTGTCTGGAGGGCAGACCTGTTCATGACAGTCACTGAGGAGTCAGCCCAAATCACAAAAGCCACAACCAGAGGGCTCGCCTTGCATGTCAAGTAAGCGCCTATGAACACTGCGATACAATGGAGGCAACACTTGCGAAGAGCAGGTGCTGTATACAGTGACAGACGACAAGGCAGAGCATGTAGCATCAATTGCAGAGCTTTGGGAACAGCGTCCAGGTTGCTGAGGGTTTGCTGAGGCCCAGGCACAAAGCCACATGGCTAGTCCTTCGATGACCATGGAGGAGATGTACCACCTAAGCAGAACGGATGCCATTAACACTCATACACCCGGCCATAGATCTTGCACTCAGATTCCCGCACATCTCCACCCTGGATGCTATCTGCCACTATGTCCATATAAGCCTCATGGCACAGCCAGCATGAGATGCACCGAAAGCCCACTTGAAGTGCTGGACATGCGCACATTGAGAGCCACACCCAGAGGACAGGGAGCTGTGAGCCCAGCACCCAACGATACGGCCTGTCATGCGCGAGAGTCTGGGACAGAGCAGGCCACATTGTCAAGGCCAAGACAGAATCTTTCACAATACTTGCAGGTGGCACAAGCCGAAGTGCCCAAGCGACCGCCAGAAGTAGCCAGCCAGCCTTCCGACATGTATGCTCCCACAGACCGCATCAGAACCTGTCCAATGCCACTGGCTGGGCGCACTCAGCTTGCACGAAGCTGTCGAAGTCTGTCAAGGTGCCAAACCACGTCATCTGACAGAGGCCATTGCTCCCACTCTAAAGCTCAGAGCGTACTTGCATCATTGATGGTAAACAATCGGCACGCAGATTGCAAGAGGCTAAAGGAACGGGTGTTGAACTCACAGCATTGCTCTTGATTCCCGGTTCTGGGCCGCCGACAATACATGCTTGGATGACCTCTCGATCCTGCTCACATCCGCAGGCTCGGATTGAAGATCGCAACCGTGCTCTGGTCTATCAAACTGGCACCAGAACAAGTCTGCAAGGCAGAAAGTAAGAGCTTTTAGGTGATGCCGGACACACTCAGCACCGGGCACAAGCTATCCTTTCACCCGTCTCAGGCAGCCGATGTGACACCTCGGGCGGGGTGCAAGATCTGAATCTGCGATCGAAGCCGTGTGCCCGGAGGCGAAGGCACAAAGGCTGAGCTCAGAACACTACAGCAGTAGCACTGGGCATTTGCTGCCTGGAACCTGATTTCAAAGAGGCTCGCGTCTTTTCCCACATTTACAAGATTAGACCCATTCTCGCAAGTACTACCAGTACTGCCCCCTCTTTTTGGGGGCCCGGGCTCCGCCAGATGCTGTCGGAGGATGGTCATGTCTCTGTGAAAAGACCTCCCCAGAATGACTTGCCACGCCATGGCAGCAAGAAACCGCCTGGGCCTGGCCTCAAGAAATGCACCCCAAGGATGCAAATGATGGACTGCAGAGCCGGCCAGACGGTAATGCTCATCGTCGGGGTCCTTTTTGAGTAGCTTTGAGATCGAAGACAGAGGGCCGTTCGGGTTCGGCTGGGGTGAGAGCCAGGCCTGGGGAACATGGTGAGCAAGGCCCAGTTGATGACCGAGGTCCTCGAAAGAAAAATGCGGGGAATGTCCGGTGAGAGCCCTGAGCCTGCCGAGGCAGGGGCACCATGAGCCCAAAGTAGACCTGGCATCGCAAGAGATGACGCCATCCCCCTCTGCAAGTCGACCCAAACTGACAACGAGCCAGTTCCAGCCGGTGCAAATATTACCGGGCGGATCTCCACACGATTCTTCAGGTCATTCCTGCGTCCAAGCGAGCAGTGACAGAAACACGAAAGCGTAGATGCAGATGCGGGCCCTTGCGCAGACATGTGTGCACCGGACAGATGATTGCATCGCACCCCCATCCATCCCTCCGTCATTGCACGCATGACGTGCGCATGCGTATATGCACACATACATGCTTCCGTATGCACGAACAGAGAGATCTGGTACGCATTTCGGCAATCACCAAAGGCTCCTGTGGGCCCATGCAAATGCAGCCATCTCGAAGACACACCACAAGCGCGTGGCCTGTGGCTGGCGAAGCTTCATGCGGAGCTCATGTGTCTGGAATACCAAACAGAATCGTCTTGGCAACCGACGTAGCTGGGGTCCCACAACACCAGCATGGTTTGGGAATAGTAGAGGAAAGCACCGATGCTCTCCACCCCTTCCTTACTTGAATCATGCCAGGCGTGTGTCTGAGCCGCTTCTGCAAGGCAGCCGAGAAGTTTTGGCTAAGCAAAGCACCTTTTTGAGCACAGGGTCCTTCTGGTGGATGCAAACCTGGAGACTCGAGGACAACGTGCTTATGGTGAGAGTGTGTTCAGGTAATTCAGGTACAGCCTTGTCCAGAAACACCCTCTGCTTGGGCCGCCAGAGAAAGAGGACCTGCAACGAACAACGGGAGACCTCTGAAGCAGCGAAGAAGCCTTCGAGCACATCCGGCGCATCAACAGGGCAGCTGCACCGAAAGAAAAGCCGTGAGGCCAAAGATGGATGTCCAGGCCTGTTGGTTTTGGAAAACGGAGGTCTCACACAAAGCGGGGAGGGAGGGAACTGGCGGCGGAAAGCTGGGCTACGTGGCCGCATAGAGATAGGTCCCACCCACCACGGCAGACCTCGGAGTGAACCCCAACGGACCTTCCTGGCCAATAGGCCAACCTATGCCAACCTCCCCCATGTTCCACGAATAAGGGGCCCGGCTCCAGCTTCACGAAATACGGCAAGATGTGCAGGGCTCGCAGAGCCTCAACGGAGGGGCAGCACGGCATCTCCGGCACATGATCGCTCCGAGTCCAAGCTTCCAGCCATCCCCACACCGCCACTGAGGATGCTGAAGAAGGCTGCCGGCGCCTGGCATCGTTTCGTAACTTGTCGGCCTTGTCTGCCTGGCATAGGTGGCTATGATGAATCAGGTCCTGGTTGTAGTAGAGCAGCAGCACCATCACCTCGGACCCCGTGACGAATCCACCAGCAGCTTCAACTCCTAGTCCAACCCTGACCCCACTCCAAGGCAGAATTCTTCAGCTGGCCTTCAGAAAGGTGTTCGCTCGCCAGCTGTGGGACCAGAACTGGTCGATCTCTCCTCGGTCGCAGACTCCCAGCGACCCGTAGCGACTCGTACAAGGCACAAGAAAAAGCAGTACTCTACTACGATAATGCTATAGCATTATAGTGCCATGCTGTAGGGTTTCGGGTCAGGAAGCAAAGCCTCACCAGATGCCAGGGGCCCACTAAAAGTCGAACCAAGTACTGAGGCGACCCAAGCCGAGCGTCGGGTCTGGAAGCTCAACATGTAGTCCTGAGCAGAGAATGCCGGACCATGCCAGAAAAGGCAAGACCTCCTTGGGATCTAGACTATGCCAACCAATAGACGTGTTCAGATAGGATCTGATTCGATGAGCTGGGCCATCGGCATCAAAGGACTCTGTGTGGCGGACGACGTTCTCGGCGGACCTCGACTCGATTTCTGGTGCTGGACACACCAATCACGAGCATACTCACAGGAAGAATAGCTGGCCTTTCGAAGATGGCTGGGCCATGTATTTAAATTTTAATCTACATAATCTACCATGGTGGTAGCAATGAGAATGGCAGTGAAAGAGCGGGAGGAGGTGGAACAAGCAAGATTGCGGGCAGACATTGACCTGGGAGATAGTCCTTAGATAGTCCCTGGCGTATATGGCCAAGGCAAATCACTGGGAATGTTTCAGGATTTGGGAACCGAGTTTTGGGACATCTGAACCGACTTGGGCAGACTTGCCCGCACACCTTCTACTCGCACAGCATGCACGGTGTAACCAGCATGTATTTTTGATCAACCTCTGGTTCGGTGCAGGGCTCCTCTCTTGTTGAGGAAGGAGTGCCGCGTGCTCTAACTCTTAGGCTTGGTGGCCGGTAGCCGCTGGGGTCCCAGCGCCATGGCCTGACCGATCAGGGATCTCCCGAAGCCCACCCGCGTGGACCTGGCCAGGGAGAAAGTGGTGTCACTCTGGTGTTCGAAACGGTTCTGTTCACGTGCAGCTGATACAAGGGTGCACTCAGCTCCATCATCAACGTCATCATCACCACGGCAGGGCCAGGAGCGATCATGATTAAGCCAACACTCTGGACTACGTATACATTTGATGCTTTCGGGGGTTCGGCAGTAGCATTAGGAGTTGTAGCAGTGATGGTGGTGGTTGTAGTAGTAGTCGTCGTCGCAGTGCGTCGTGGGAGTGGGAGTGTGCGTGGGCGGCAGTGGTAGTGGCAATGGCAGTGGCAGTGGCAGTCGTAGCAGCGGTAGTAGGAGGAGCAGCAGCAGCAGCAGCTCTCGCCCAGCCTGCGATCCCGCAAGACGGCTCCAAGATTGACCCTGAGGAAGGAAGACTCTTGGGCGTTGGAGGCAGGGCCATGGTTTTGGGGTACATCCTGGATGTTGAGGATCGCTTGGGTCTTCAAGGTCGTGTCGGGGTTTCGGTGCTGGCGGCCTTTTGTGAACTTTTGCAGTGGTTTCCCCTTGGTTGCTGCTCCTGGTACAGTTGGTACTCTGACAAGGTCCATCTGCGTTTTACCAAGTTTCAATTCAGACTCTGGGCTACATTCGAAGGCTTCTTGTCTCGGGATTGTGCTTCTGAAACATTTGCACACGCAAGTCTGCATATCGGAAAGCAGAGTGTTCTTGAGCAGTCATGGCACTTCAGTTGTTGCTGCAACAGGTCACGAACGCAGAGCAAGGTGTGATTGTTGCTCGGCCAGAATCACCCCGAAGCAATGCTGAGAAATCGAAGCGCGGCATCACACGCGCACCCCTGGATTTCCCAGACCCTGGGCCACGGGCAGTGGCTTGTAAGCCCTGGTGGCCCGGAGGAGCTGTGGGGAGTTCAGACCTCATGTGTCTCCGTTTCCAGGGAGTCCCACGTGGCTGGCGAACCCTTGCGACGAGGACTTGGGCCCCTCACGGAAGGACACCATCGAAGCCAGGGTCCGCCGCTGGCTAATGGACGTCAGCGTCGGCCTCGCAAGGCAGTTCTCGAACCCGGCATACCCGGACTGGCTGCGCTGGCACCGGGTTCCCTGCATTCGCTGCGTGGTCCGGGAGGTCGCACCCAGCATGCTGGACCTCAAATGAGCTTCGGAGGATTCAGCCAGTGCCAGAGCTGGGCATGAAGGACGCGTGGGTGGTAGAAAGTGAATGCTCGCCATGGAGGTGCCATGTCTCCCCTCAGTCTGCCTAGCAAGCTACCTTTCGGATAAAACGATGAAGGCCTGCGTCTGGCTCCAGGGCGGACGCATTGTTTCCCGATCCAGAAACGAGCAGAGGCATTAGCTGCTCTCGGGTGTCGGAGGCCCTAAAGCGCTTTGCTTCAGCGACACTTCAGGCAGAGAGGCAGCTCGGGCTCTTCGGCTTCAGAGCCATCGGAGGCTGAGGCTCGTCTCTTCAGCTTCTCGCAGAGTGCCATGGCGTAGGTGCGCAGCTCCTCGGCCTTCTTTAAGTCTTGGGCCATCCCGAGCTCTCCCAGGCAGAACACCTCTGCCAGGTGCATGCACGCCAAGGGATGGCCCCGGCGGCAGGCGCGCCGCATCCAGGCGACGGCCCCGAGGTCTCCGCGCTCCCTTAGGCACTTGGCGAACTGGAGCATGGCCTCCGCGTCATCCAACTTGTTCGCCGCAATGAAGAGCTCGCTGTATTCCTCATCGAAGTCGTCCGGAAGGTCAGGGCCCCGTTTATCAAAGTCACCGAGACGGAAGCGTCCCACCAGCTCGTCTCTCAAGGAGTGCTCTCCGGGCGTGATGCCTGGCAGGTGCCAGGTCACGTACAGCAAGCGCCGACGCCTTCCCCCCGTCACGGCAGATGCCTGGGCACCACCACAATGCAAGAGTTGCGAATTCATAATGTAAGCATCGCCAGTCTGACAGAGGACCGGGACGGCACCCAGGCGTTCTAACATTTCATCATGGGGCAACTGCATTTTCTGCATCGCATCGAGAGCGCTATGGTGCTCGTAGTTTTGGGTGCCCGGGCAAAGATATGTGGGACCCATCTCGACTGTCACGTCCTGTAGGGCAACGAAGCAGGTGAACTTGACGCGCTCCAGAGAGGTGTCCGAGTGGAGAGGTTGGTACTCACAGTCCGGGTCGGAGATCATGCAGGAGAGATCGACGAGTCGGCCATGTCGGGTCACAAACGGCTCCAAGATCTGCCCCAACGAAGCAACCATCTGCTCCAGCACTTCCCTGACCTCCTCTTCCAGAGGCAATGTGAACTCGATGCGGTCTCGCCGGGTTGCATAGGCCAACCTGGCGGAGAAGGAACCAGATACACCAAACGCATGATCACGCATGGAGGCCTGGAGATCAAGTACAGGCAGGCCTCCGGAAATAGGACCGACGACGCGCGTAGCGCGCATCTCCCTCTCCCGACAGCTCCACGTCCCTCTGGGCAGCGGCAAGGGCGTCATCGACGTAAGCTGCCAGGCGCCTTGGCTGTGCAAAGCCAGCACAGCGCTGCTGACACACGTAGCTGCATCATGATGCAAGGGCTTTGACGACTTGCTCCATGATCGTCCGCACCGCTTTCACTGATTCACAAAACAGGGCATGCGGCATGTTGTTGTATCATGTTGTATCACCCCTCATCTTCCAGGTTTACAGAATTACTGCCTAAGGCCTGCATGTTGTGCAAGCTACGACAGCAAGCCTATGGGCCCAGACACTGGCAGCAGCTGGCCGGGACGGCATGTGAGACGAAGCAGCAGCCCTGTTCCGAGAGGTTCTTCACGACGTCCACGGGTCTGGAGATTGCATCTTCGACGTCGTATAAGTACACCTAGGCGCGGCTGCAGGTGGAAAGCGAATGCTTCTGAATTCTCACACACACTTCTCCTGACGTCTCCTCGTACTGCAAACTTGACCGCAAGCAAGTGACAGGTGGAGAAAGCTGCAGCTGTTGAAGACTCTTCTTGGCACAAGCGGCAACGACCTGTGAGCAATGCTCCCGCAGAGCATCATGCTTCTCGGAAACAAAAGATCCCGCCTCCTGAGCATCAGAAGAAGGCCCAGCAGCCGCAAGAAGCCCTGCACACATGCGACTGAGTCTGAAAGCTCCAAACTCCCAAGACAGAAATCAACGTGTGGTCAGGACGGAGCTCTGCGCTGACCTTAAAATACCTTAAGTATGTCGTCCTTCAGTCATCCAGCCTCCGCAGGATTGCAGCTGGGGGCAGGCGTTGGGTGGAAGGCTCAAGAAGTCGTGGCCCAAGCTGCGAGAGGAAACCATGGCATCAGGAAAGTCGGGCTGTCGGTGTCAGTGTCTAGAAGTTCAGGGAGCATAAATCAAAGTCTGCTTCGCTGATAGGTTGACCCTCGCGTGGCTTCGAGCCTGCTGACGCGGTCCTGCGCAACCGGTCTCAAAGCGAGGCGAAACGAAACCCTGCATCGCTCCCAGGATTCGACAATTGCAAACCACTTACACATATCGCAACAAGGTGTGGCGCAAGGCTGGGCCTTGAAATCCTGAACACCCAAGAAGCCCACGACTCTCTCTGGCGGCCCCGGCAGCGAGGATCCGGCCCGAAGCATCCGCGAGACCGCGCTGGCGGCCCGCGCCAAGACGCTGCCTGCGGAAAGGAAGAGGAAGAGCGTTGGAAGGAGAGTGGGAGAAAGTTCGCGAAGTGTTCTGCTGCCTCCCCCGGCAGAGCGCCCCTCCGACTGGCCGTCGGGATCCTCGAGGTCGATATGGAGTTGAGCCATGGCCGCACGCGTGGCCGCAGCCCTCCGGGCGTTCTCGGACCTCGGCCAGCTCGCGAGTCGCGAGGTGTTTAAGCGTGCCTGGGCCTATGAGGCTTGGGATGCTGCAGGTTGCTGTAGGAGCTTCGGGAGCTCCTGCTGGTCATACTGCGATGACCTGCACCGAAAGCAAAGCACGCAATGCTGGAGGAGCCCCAAGTCCCGTCGAAGGCTTCTGCCCGCGCCTGAATTAGGTGTCTTCGGTGTCTTCGGACTCGTGTCCTCCACTTCGTCCTGAAACACTCTTAGAGCACATCAAGCGATGCGTGACGAGTGGTGCCAGGAAAGCACTGGAGCACCTGATTCCAATTCACCCTGCTGCCCTTCGCGGTGCTCGCTAGGCTTTCCTCAGTCCAAGTGAGCGGGTTCTGCCGCGAGGCTGTCGCAGTGCTTCGATGCTGAGTTATTCGCAGCAGGTAGGGAGGTGCTCTTGGTTGACTCCTGATGCACTTTGTGGTCGATCCTGGTCAGGTGCTCTCACACTGCCAAGATAAGTAAAAAGGATCTTCGAAGCAGCACGTTGGGCCCTGGCCCTTTGCGCATGTCTGGAGTCTTCAAGGTTCTGGTCGTTCTAGTTGTCCGTGTTCCGACCTCAACATTTCAAGGGCGGTGCTAGATTGGGCACACTTTGACACAACGGGCGGCCGGCAACAGTGCCAGACCTTTCTTCATTTTCCTGAAGGTCAAAGCTGCCTCAATAGTCTGAACATGTGACGATTGGACGAGACGTCCTCCTCCTCTTCATCGCCTGAACACCGGGCAAAGGGTTCCGAAACTGAGCCGAGCTTGAGCCGGGTGTGGCTTGTGGAGGCCTTCAACCACGCCCCATACGCTTGTTCTCGCGCTTTGCTCGCGCGTCTTGGTATCCTGGCGGCGATAGCTTCGAACCTTCAAGCCTCTTCCCACACGCTTAAGCTTACGTCAATGGCAGCAACAGCTGCCGCATTTCGGGAGGCCTCGGATCTCCAATGATCATGGAGAGTTACCTCATCTTCAACGGGCCTCGAACAATCAGACATCAGCAATGGCTCTGTGACGCACGAAGCACGCAAAGGCTGCTTATGTAGGTCACATGCGGGCTCATGGTGGTGATGATGTTGTTGTTGGTGATGATGATGATGATGGTGATGACGAGGATGAGGATGAGGATGGTGAGGATGATGATGGTGACGGCGAGGATGACGACAGCAACGATGGTGATGAGGATGAGGATGAGGTTGAGGTTGAGGATGATAATGGATAGGATAACGACGACGATGGTGATGAGGATGAGGATGAGGATGCTGCTGCTGGTGAGGATGTGGATGTCGATGTTGATGATGCTGATGATCATGATGATGTTGAGGAGGAGGAGGAGGAGGAAGAGGAGGAGGAGAAGGAGGAGGCTGATGATCATCATCATGATGATGATACTGATTTTGACGATGGTGGTGGTGAAAGCATAAACTTGCTGTTGCTTCCTGTTTTGAAGCAGAAAGAAACCAGTCCCTGCTCTGCCCCGAGTGCCAGACCCGAATTGGAGCTCCGTGCATGCCCGCACGTCGTGACAAGGTGCTCCGCCCGGGCAAGTGGCCTGAAACAGGGTCGGAGTCTTCCACATTGCTGCAAGTGAATAACTTGAAGTCATAATCAAATCTTGTGAGGCTTGCAGGGGCCTAGAGTGACACCGAAGCCCACAGTCATTCAATCGCTCCAAGCAGCAGCTTGTTTTCAATCATCAGCATTCATCAACGAGACTGCTACAGGCGTTCTCTCCTGCGGCCTCTGAGGCACCAAGCAGCTCCCCTCCACGCCCACCGCGTGCGAGGAGCATCTCAGGTCCTCAAGGCCGGGGGAGCGTGTGCCACTTGTCTCCACCGTGCGTCCCGATTACAGCGCACAGGCCGCACAAGCAGGAGCCACCACCTCGATGGTTGGCATCGCGAGGAGCGCAACAGCTTGGCCTTAGGGACAAAAGCGGAAGACAAGCAGGGAGCCCGGGCAGGGGTCCAACCTACAACCGGTGTTAACACAAGTCCAGTCTTCAGTGTCTTCAGACATCTAACACTCGCCGGTAACAAGACTCCGACTGGCGAAATGGGTCAGTCTAAGTCTCCCTTTACGAGATCCACTGCACCCTGGGCTCGACACCGCTCCAGGTTTGGTTGTGACCACAGCGCGCTTGCCAGTGCATCCAGCAGCATCACCCCGCCTCTTTGCGTGGCCGCAAAGTTTGGAGGAGACCGGCTTTCGATGTTACCCATAGCTCCTACAGACCGGCTGAAGACTCCAAGAAACGGCTTACTTGGCACGGCACACGATAAGCCCGATGCCTCCTGTCTTATGCAGCCGGGATGCGACTCGTGCGCAGAGCGAGTACTGCTCAATTTCTGCCTCAGAAGTACGAGTAGCACAAAAACATCCAAAAACACTCTGTGACATGCATCCTTGCACAACAGCCTTCAACACGGATGACTGTGGTGCGCAAAATGACCGCCCGCCTGAATGTCAGGCTCTTTTTGGCCTAACATATTAGGGCCCTGAAGCCCCGATCAAACCCAGCTTGAGCCGAAAAAGGGCCCGCACGCACCATGAAAGCAGGAACGGTTTGCCTGGTGCTGCGCAGAGCAACTCCTTGCTGCTAGAACGACTCGAGAAATTGGTGCGGCAAAATCCCTGGCGGCCCTAGCAAGCTCCGTCGACCCCCCCCGGAGACGGCAACGGGTGGCACCAGCAGAATGGTCCACTGGGTCATCTTGGCCTTGGCTTCGGAGCGCGGCATGTAAGTCCGACATGACCGGCGACATCTTTGCATAATGCTGGCTGGGGAACGGAAAGCTTCTTTCCTACCAGGCTCTCCTTGTCGAAGGAGGTCTCCTGCGCAATTCGAATCTTGGATTCCTGAACGCAAAGCCTTACAGAGGCTACCCACATGTCAACTGGAAGCTCCCACTTGACGACTTGTGGCTCCTCCTCCACGATGTCTTCCTCGAAGTCGTCCTCGAGGCCGACGTGAAATCTACTCGTCCGCGGCTTCGGCCTGGGAGGGAAGCCAAGGGTCGAGGGGCTCAGGACCGGCTCCTTTTTGGAGTCTTCTCTTGCAGGAGATTTTGCTCGAACGAACAATAAGAGTTTCTGCACTTCTGCAACCGTCAGGTGACTTCAGGCTTTCACGCAGAGCACAGATCGAATCAGTTTCTGGCCATGCACTGGCTTTTTGACACAACTTCACGGGTGTAGTAACGGTTCAGGGCCTCCCTCCATGAGTGTCGAGTATCAAAGTCTATTGACTTTTTCACCGGCTCCGGCGCAGGTGCCTTACGTGCCTGTAACTTCCTTGAACTTTCTTCATGCACTTGGCAGTGCACCCGGGGAAGCCACCCACTTCTGCTCGGGAGGTCGCTTGTTTCTTCAGAAGGTAAGGCTTCGAAGAACTATGAGGCAAGGTCTCCACGCTTGTCCAGAAGGCTATGTAGACTCAAATACCTCCTCTGATCCATAGGCCCCACGGGCTCGGAGTAGAAACCAGTCCCTGTTAAATACAGTTTGGAACTCACTCGGGGACCAGTAGTGGTTTGTGGCTCTTGGCAGAGTCTAGGAAAGAAGGGCCTGGCTTGAATGTGGAACTAAGCCGCCAGGCCAACCCTTCTCTAAGGCCGGGGCTTGGCTTTCGTCTGGAGGAAAGCCTTGAAAAGCTTGACCTGCACGCCGGGATGCGGTCGTTCCACCACTCTCTGAAGATATGTGGCCAACTGTGGAGTCTTCGTGCCTTGAAAACTCTCCCAAACCCCATGCAGTGGGCCGGAGACGCCAAGGCTCAGGCAATGCGAATCAATCGCAGAACACGGACGACCCGGCCAACTTTGGCACCGACGCGCGCCGTCCTGCGGCAAAGTGTAGGTTGCGTTGCTGGGGGGGGGGGGGCGTTTCGAGCAGCATGGCAATCGCTCTTGCCCCATGGCTCTTTGGAGGGCAGAGATCCGCATGCCTGACTTGATAGAACATTGCACCAAGGTCAAGACTTCGACGAAATCAAACACTTCCCAGATCGACAAAAAAGTGCAATTGACGCGCCATCATGATTCCGCGTACCCTGTCCTGCTACTTCTGGCTTTGCTCGGGTCGCCGTCATCGGCGCTGAAAAGTGCCTCTGATACCTGTCGTCGATGCCCGAAGAAGCCATGTAGCGGAACAGCTGGGTGCATTGCAGCAGTCTGTGTTCAACCCTGGTATCACCAACAATGAAGATCTCTCTATCTATCATCATCAGAAAACTGTACTTCACAATCAACCGAGAAGTACATCTGTGTAACTTCACGTCCAAAGTGTGAGTATTGCTTACAATTGCTGAGGCTGCCCATCCTGCTGCTTTGTGACTCTTGTTGCTATTGCCAGTCCCCGTACTACTGCACTTGCTACTAATTATTCTGGTGTCGATGAACAGTACCTGCTCTTTAAGGTTTCCGAGCTGTACAAATAACCTTGCCACCCTTTGCAGCTCGCATGCCCTTGGCTTAGCTGGTCTTCGATGAACCCTGTTCCCAAACGCGTCCAGCTCACGGTGGTGAGATCCATGAACAAAGTTCCGGTGGAGATCACCTGGGAGAGCGTTCTATTGGTGACCAGAGAGTGCTCTCCCCAAGAGATTTCGAGGCGGGGGACGTCCAGGATGAAGAAGAAGCTGCCAAAATAGTCGTCTTTCCCTGGATGAGGTCAGGTCGGAACCAAGGAACACTCAAGCAAGCACTCCGGCCTAAACACGACGCGAGACATTCCAGAGAGAAAAAAACCTTGGTGCCGATCAGCTCTGCAAACTGACTACTGCAGCGAGATGGTCCTGGCGCTTTGCAAGGGCACATGACACACGACAGACTGCAAAGCGCATTTCCTGCTGCTGCAACCAGGAGGCGATGCAGAAGACAACTAAACCGTCGAAGATATCGTCGACGGGTTTGTTCGTGCAGAGCAGCTTCAGGTCATCACCTGCCCAGGACATCAAAACCAGGGAGAAAGGGAGCGCCAGGCGAACTTGCTCTGGCAAGTTCAGATTATGCGCTCAGGACTGCGTAGGTAGCGAAAGCCTACACAAATTGCAACATGAGACAAAACCCCGCACAACTTGCATACTTCAGCCCCTCAGGACGAAATCTCCGGGCCCCGCGCCCATCAGTGCCCACACAGTGATAAGAGTGCTGACCTCAGGCGCGTCGGTGTATGCAATGTGCGAGTGCATGCACAGATTGCGGAAGTACCCTCAAAACACCGTGCCGGGCCCCTCACGAAAACGAAGATCTTGTGATCCACGAGGATCCCACATAGTCTGGCGGTTCGGTCAGGCTTAAAGTCCTAGCCTACACTGCCATCCAGAGCATCTTTGCTGAAAAACGAGATAAAAGTTTACAGTGGCGAATATCTTCCACGCTAGAGCGCCATTTTCAGTGCCTGCAACTGTGAAACCAACCCAACTCTCCGGGGTTTTCGGGCACAACTATGCAACCTCGACCCGCTACCGACATCCCAACGCGTGGTGCTCTTTCCCAGGGCTTCCAGGCTGGGAACACCATGACTGCCATTACCTCTACCTGTGATTTTTCTTGCTCGCAACAAAGATGCTGACCGCTGATCATGATGATACCATATAACCGGGAAAGACTCCAAGCTGCACCTCGATATCCGTGCCAGCATTACCTGGCACGAGCCCACTTCGAATAAAAGGACTTAGAGTGAAGTGATGTGCTTGCACTTTGCCCTGAGTTGGGCTTCACAGAAAGCGGCCACCTTCCATGGACTCCGCTGGCGAGGCACCTTGATGTCGATGCAAGCGGGGCATGTCTGGGGTTCGGTGCCTGACTGAGGCAAGGGCCTTTTGGACAGGTACGGTTGAAACCGAAACCGGCGGAGCTGGAGAGTTACCACCATTGCCACCACTTTTGGTGCTCGTCCCTGCAGAAGGACAGGTCTTGCTGGCAAAAGACTAATAGCCTGAGGCCACGGCCGCTCGAGTTGATGCTTGTCCTCTCTTGACCCGCTCCTGGCAGTGGAACTGAGCAAGGCAGGATTTGACACCGGTTACTTCTCTGCATGCGGTGCTCTGGATCACCGACGTCATGTCAAGTGGTCTTGTCCAGTCGGTGCTTCTGTCTGCTACAAACACTGTAGACTTTGCCTCTCACGGCTGTCAGAAGCCTAGAACGAAGATCCCAAAAATCCGATGTAGCAAGAAACGGCGAAGCCGGGCTCCACACCGGCTTCCCGGAGCTTGCCCTTGGAAGTAGCTGCGCTTTCCAGGGACAACCGAAGATCTTCTACCGCTTTCGAGTTGGTGTTCCGACAGCTTCACACCGAGCATCGGGTTGGCACGATCACTCGAACTTCCTGACTGAACGATAGAAATTGGAGGAGGGTCCAGGAGATCGTGCTTATCGGCTTTTCGGCCTCAGGTTCTAGCTTGAACCACAGCAAGGGCGCAAATTCCTGATAGCCACTTCTTGCGTACGAGTGCCTGACTGCGCTAGGAACCGGTGCTGGCCAATTGCAAGCTGAGGAAACCACCGAAGAAGCATGGCTCAAGGTGAGTGACCTCGGAGCCGAGGCGAGGCTGTTGGGGTTTCAAGGTGTTTGAATCTGTTAGAAGATGCATTCGGGATGGGCATTCCTCCCGCATCGCTAGGGCCGCTGAGGGCGCTGCCCTTGGTTCCGGCGAACCGGCGGGTCTTCTCTGGCCTTGAGCTCGGGGCTTGCCTCGCCTTGCGTCCTGGCAGACATCCGCGCAACCCGGGCCCATTTCCAGCGATGTATGTTTTCACCGTTTCGGTTTCGAGCGTCCTTGGCGGCCATGCTTGTGCAGGCCCTGATTCCTCAGCAAGGCTCAGGTGTGGAGGCCGGGGCCGAAACTGCAATCGTGTCTGAAAGATCTCTGTGCGCACTGCCATGGCAATCGGCAGCCGGGACCGGACCTGGTGCAACAGCTCACGGCCAGAAGGCTGCACCGGATATCCCGGGCTGGCCTGCGTTCCTGTCGGACGCCGGTCACGGCCTCCAAGAGCGATTGCACCCAAGGAGTTGCACTGACCCTTCTGTTAGTGGCACCTCGGCCGTGTTGCGAGGCCAGTCCAATAACGTTTTCAACGCGCTGGACCTGAGACAAGGACGAGCACGAGACGTTGCAGCTCACTCTCTTCCTGCTGAGGCTGGTGCTGTACCTCTTTCAAAGGTCAATTGAGGAGGCGTTGACTACCGCGATAGCCTTTGCACCTGCGTATGAGACAACCGGTCTCATCCGAAGGATGCATAAAAAAATCAAGCCGAAGAAGGTCTAACCTACACGCTGCTGCAAAAAGACCCAAGACACAACCTCTGGTTCTCTGAGCGGCTGAGGCTTTCCTCTGAGCGCCGGGCACAGCCCCTGCAGCACAAAGGCCGCCTGCCAGGGTAGGAATTTAATTTAAGTTACTACGATAAGGAAACCACATTAGGTACGATAGATCCCCATCTGGGAGCTTGCGAAAATAGGAGGCCCAGGGCCGAATCTGGACTCTGAGACTTTTTGGAGTTTTCCCAAATGCAAGACACGACCGACATCCTCTTTTTGCCGGGTAGGGTTATGTATTGGTAGGGTGAGGGCTAGGGGTTTGGCTTTTCTTTTTTTATTTAAGTGCAGCGGGTTTGGCTTTTCAGGAATTCTGGTAACTGTCGGATGCAAAAAAAGTTGATAACATGTCCAATCACGGGATGTGCAAGGACCTCATTTGGAAACAGCAGTACCGAGTAGCTACCGTGCACAAATTTAATGGATTGGGGGTACCCAACGCGTCGGATCGGCTTGTAGGCCCCCTGCGCGGGTTAAGAAAGGTTATGAATAACATGTGCTATCCTGACTATCCCAGAACGAACCACCAGTCAATGCATTTCCGATCCGGCATCCGAACCCTGAAAGAGTCTACTCGGTGGACCCCGGACCCCCGATCCCCCAATTACATTCCCTTAAGCAGGGGGATGAGACACAGCTCAACACCAACAGAATCAGCCAACGCAACCGTCACAATTGCAGTCACAATTGACTGCAAACACGGATCATCATCACCATCATTTCATCATCACCATCATTTCATCGTCGATGCGTCGTCATTCGCAGCATATTCTTCGTATTCATAGCGGCGGTGGTGGAGGTGGCCGTGATGGTGATGGCATGGTCGTGGTGATGATCGCAATGGTAGGCGTGCCGACAGTCTCGTTGCGGAACCACAACCATGATCATCATGAGTTGTATCCGTCGTCGTATTCGTAAGCATCATAGTCGTCATGTCATGCTGCGTTCTCGTCTCCGCCACCACGACCATCTCGCACATCATTATCGGCACTATCTTCAGGATCAACTGATCAAAATCATAATCATCATGGTCCTCCTCACCGCATCACCGCCACATGACGACAGCAGCAGCAAATCAAGTGCAAAATCACACTAGCAATATGAAGGAAGCCCCTGTCACAGAGTTCCCAACGGGACCTTCGGCGGAGTGCCTCTGCGCTGCGGGGATCCATGTGAATCCCATTCAACGCCCACCCGCTGAATCCGAGAAATAGCGACGTCGTGCCACATGTCAGCTGTGCATCAAGGCTTGTAACGATGTAGCGAAAGAGCATGCCAATTCTGCCGGCAAAATCCCTGTAGCCGCTGTGCTTCACAGTGGCTCTGCCGCATGCCTGTTCCCGGAACACAGGCTCGAGAAATACTGTCATGTGCGAGCACTCTCGCATTACACGGACAATCGGAATCCGGGCTTAGATGTGGAAGTTACAAAGCGCCGCCTCAGCATGGACAGCATTGTCACAAGGAGACAAGTTTGCAACTGCAAGCACTGATTTGTTCGTGCACGCCCTTCTGGAATTGTGTCTGGCTGGAGTGGGCTGCGGGAGAGCCAAAACGAGCTGAAGCATCTCTGGCGGCCGCTCCACTCCGCTGCACCACAACCGGTCTGCATACCTGGACGCTCTGCCGCTTCGGCAAAGCCGCTCCACTTGGAAGCAGTCGGTATCTTCGTGGCAACTTGCCAAAAGTGGGCCAGGGACTGACCCAAGAGTCTAGACAAAGAGCATGCAATCAGGGAGATCAGGCATCTTCCTAATTCTACACCTGCTATACAGGGCAACATAAATCAACGCACAGTCCAGTCCAATCCAACCTGGGACCTCACGTTTTCAGAACAGTCCTCCAGACTGCCTGTTAATGGCTGAAACCTGACGGGCCTTGCCGCGGCCATGGCCTCCGGCCGACAGATGTTTTCACTCAACTGGAAGATCAAGCCTCGCAGATTTAGGCTAAGGCGGCTAAGAGAGCTGGTCAAACGATACTTGATATGAGCGCAACACATGCACTCTTCATCTGGCCCTGTGTAGGCTTGAGATCTCGCTGACGTCGTCTGAGCACAGAGTACTTGAACTTCGGCGGGCACTTGGCTACGTCCTTCGCAAATTGCACGCAGCGTGAAACGCCGTTCTTTGCTCTGATTGTTTCAAGTGAGCCCTGTCGTTGGAGACCTGTCCTATATGGAAGTGGAAGAAACAGCAAGCACTGTGCCTCATCACTACGCTTCCTCACCAGGCTGAGGCCTGACTGCGCTTTGCATGAGCGCGGACAGGCTTGTGCATAATCTGAAGCTTTCCTGCAGGATATGCCCACTACTCGTCCATTCCCCGTCCTTGCAGAACTCGTCCATCCGGAGCACGTGCATCCAGTGAGCGCGGCCATCTGGAGCCAGCAGTGTGCCCGGAGGGACGTCCCGGAAGCGTGGTGTCAGGGAGGAAGTGGATGGAGTGCGCAGGTCTGCGGCCCAACTAAACGACTCGAACTCCTCCTGCTCGCTCTCTCCCTCGACTTCAAGGGGCATGTCAACCGGGTACAAACAAAGGTCTACCAGGTCTATGTCGGGCTTGCATGGTGGTGGCAGCGCAGAGAAGTCAAAGTCGCCAAGCTCGTCTATGTCGGGTTTCCCTGTAGCTGTCACGTCGCCTGGGCTCACACTGCAGCAACCCCCGACTGAGAAGCACCACTAGCCACCATCACAAACGATTCTGAAAGTGTCAAAGCCACCTATCCGCTTTCCCATCTGGTTAACTGCCTCCAGTCGCTCAAGTTCTGAAACAGCCATGGAGCAGCGCACGCTATCTTCCTCCCTCTCTCAGCCCTGTCTGAGCCACAGGTCAGGCTGTAATCGGACGTGTTGACAACCACACAACATGACAGGACATGTTCTCAGGAGCTCTGCAGCTGTAGCTTCTAAAACAACACCATTCTCATGCTGGATGCTTTTCAGCGCTCGCGAAGGTCCGACGGCGAAAGACTCATCAGACCCCAACTGGCAGAGCTGGAGCACGGGGGAGCACGGACCGGAGAAGCTCTGTAAGAGCCTTCTCCTTATTGCTTCTGTTCGGGGCCCCCGTGAATGCAGTGCTTGTGGATGCGGACAGCATCTTCCAAAGTGGTGAGAGATGTGGGGAGGCTGCGCGGCATGCTTCAGGCGATTCGCTCGGACGCATCAGTCAACGAGGGTAGCAAATCTGCGGACCACGATCTGCTTCTGATATCTGAAGAGGTCAGCCTGCACATGGAGCATTCGATACGATTCTGGTCTGAAGCACCGTGGTTGGCAGCGCCTGAGAAGCTGTCCAGCTCGACTGCAGCACGCGCTCGTGCTTGCCAGACTCCTGACACCACACCTTAGACTCACGGCGCACGGCACCTTCTACAAATCAGCTTGCTTCAAAAGCTTGAGCATCAGACCACTTCGTGCGTAGAGTCGGAGAGTCCTAGACTTTGGAGGATGTCGGACATCCTCGTGTCGGCATTGACCGCGACACGTTGCCTCTCCTTGCGCAGAAACGAGACGTGACCTCGAGATGCCAACTTGAGATGTTCTAAGCCGCCTCCTGGCCAACCACTCGAGGCTCCCAGTGCCAGGGCTGTGGGATCCGTGCTTGGCTACCCCCTTCTTGCAAGTTCATCGAGATCTCAAGACCTGTCCATCCGGGCGAATATTCCCTATGTTGCCTCAGCGCAGCGACCACGCTGCCTTCCGGAAGGCGATGCCAAGGGTCAACTTTCCGCCAGTCGTAGCTTGGATTGAAATCTTCAGATCGGTGCACAAAGAAATCCACCTTCTCCCTGTGTGTGACTTCAAAGGGACTGGCAGCGCCTTCGAGGTCCTCAGGCTTTGCCCAGCAAGGATCACCTGACTCTGACTGCCTCTTTGCTGCCTTGCCTCTTTGGATTTGGGCTGCATCGAGGAATCTCTTGTCTTCCAAAGCACCTGTGCTCCATCGTGCTGCTTCGACGTGTTTCGGCTCACCTACCGCAATGACACATGCAATGTTGACACAGCTGATTCTCTTGTGCCCGGCACTGCTCGGATGAAATGGTTACCTGGCTGCAATCCAGGGAACTTCGGTGCTAAGGCTGCTGAGGTAAAATCGGCCTTCGGGCACACCGTGCCAGACGTAGGGCTCTGTGGGAACCTGCACCAGGTGCCGTTTCTGAATGCAGTCGTTCGTGCTGCTTACAACCAGCAATGGACCTTTTCAAAGCAGCTCATCGGCGTGGATGGGCTGCCGTCCACCTGAATTGGTTTCTGAAAGCAACATTCACGCTCTGAGAAACTCTGTCGCCCGCTCTGGCTGCGAAACTCTGGCCTCCAGCCAAAAGGCTAGTCCCCCAGGCAGCGCGCCTCAGATGCGGGCTGAGCTGTATCTGTCTTTTTCTGCTGCGTGCTACTACTGCTACTGCCTACTGCTGCTGCTACAGCTTTGGCTTCGACTGCGGCTGTTGCCTACTGCTTTTGCTACGGTTCTACTACTACGGCTACTACCACGACGACGACGACGACGACGACGACTACTACTACTACGACTACGACTACGACTGCAACTAGCACTACCACGACCACTGCCACTGCGCTGACTACTACTACCACCATTACTACCACGACTGCTACCACGACTACTCCTCCTCCTGCTGCTGCTACCTTACTCGTACTCCTACTCCTACTCACACTCACGCTCACACTGACACTCACACTCACACTACTACTACCACTACCACTGCCACCACCACTGCCACTGCCACTGCCACTGCCACTGCCACTGCCACTGCCACTGCCACTGCCACTGCCACTGCCACTGCCACTGCCACTACCACTACCACTACCACTACCACTACCACTACCACTACCACTACGACTACTACTACTACTACTACTACTACTACTACTACTACGACAACTACTACTACCACCACTACCGGTACTCCGTCTTGGTTCGAGCTTTGAATCCTAAAAGCTCGGTGCCTCAAGAGCCAGCGATGGAAGCCGCAAACCAAGCACACGCTTCCACTTCTCAATGCTGTGTTACATGCGTTTCCGTGCATTGTTAACGTTATGACGAATCAGTTCACTTGTGGCAACGTCGGTCCACGGTGGCCGAGGCTCTGTTGAACTTCACAGACACATCGGCGAGGGCACCGTCTGCAAGGGCAACATTCTGACCTGTCTGAGAAAGGTTCGGCTAGGAATCGAACAATGGCAAACAGACAGTGGCCTGGCCTGTCTTGGGAACGAGGATGAGCTTCGACTCTCCTGCCGATGCCTTCTCGCCCAGCAGCTCCATGGATGTTCTTGGATGCACGGAGCTCCTGTGCACTGCGAGGACATACTTCTGGGCTTTCGAAAGCTGAAAACTTTACAGGGTCGCACAGCTGTTAGGTGGTTTGAGGTAAACTTGAAGGTTCATGCATGCTTCGCAGGAGGTAGAAGTACACCCGCTGAGGCTCATGAGGACATCTAAAGCCAGCTAAAAAGTAGACCCGCATTTAGCCCGACACTCTTGATTCCTAACGAGCGACTGGGCTGCGCGGGATGCTGAGAGTTCGTGGTTTAAGTTTAGGGTCATAGCTCCCAAGAAGAGGGTGCAAGTGATTGAATGAACTTGGCGCTGGGTTTAGTCCAATTCATAGGATGCTGTCAAGAGAGGATGGGCCACTAAACGGGGTGCGCTGAGCTCAAGATCTGGGGTTCGGGGTATCGGGTCGGGTTGGCAGCGAGGCAACCCTACAGGGAACAAAGCAAATACCAACAGGCCCTCCAAACCTGCAAGCGCTCCAGCGCGCGCGCCCAACCGAAGGAGCGAAGGGCCTGCACGGCAGAAGCGGAGAGTTCAAGCTCAGGGTTCAGTCAAAGCAAAATCTGCGGGCGCCTTGCTGCTGGCACAGGTTGGCGTCCCTCTTTCCCTCCCCCAAGCCGCGGTACCAAGGCAACCCACAGGAATGCAAGCGAAGATTGGTGCGAGGCTTGCATACAATCAATCCTGATTGCTGCAATGTTTTCAAGCTAATTGAACTAGAGTCTAGGGTCCACAAACATCCTTTGGTCTCCTCCACAGCTCAGCTGGTGATATGTAACGCATACATCGCGCCTTCACTCAATTTTTGTCTCCCCGCTCTTCTTTCTGCTGGGCTCGGGAGGGGTCGCCCACTGAAACCTCTTGCTTACAATGCTTCTCACCCCAAGGCTTTAGCTGCAGGAGGTATTGCTCTGCTGATCGGAAAAGCTTTTGCCCAATTCTATGCGCGACGGAACTGAAGCCGCAACCCTCCAAATGAGCTTCGGGCTTCGCCCCCTCATGGTCCTCCTCCTCGGTCAACGGTTCCTGCTGGATGCACTCCTTGAGGTTTCTGTCTTCGGTAATGGGTTCCTGCTGGATTCACTCCCTAAGGTCTTCGTCTTCGGGAAATGTTCTTGGGTTCACCCCTTAGGGTTTAATCTTCAATCAAAAATTCATGCTGGATTCACTCCTTAAGGTTTTCCCGGATCCACTCTATAGCCGCTGCGTCTTGGGCCAAAAAGTACTGTTGGAATCACCCCTCTAGTTTTCGTTTTGCGCAAAAACAAATACAAATACCGCTGGGTTCCTTCCTCAGGGTTCCTGCTGGATTCACTCCTTAAGGTCTTCGGTGAAAGGTTCTTGTTGGATTCACCACGTAGGGTTTCATCTTCATTAAAAGGTTAATGCTGCTGGTTTCACTCCTTACGGTTTTCATGGACTCTACAGGCTCTTGGTCTTGGGCAAAGCTCCTGTTGGAATCACGGCTCTTCATGGATCCACTCTTTAGGGTTTGCTCTTCGGTAATAGGTTCCTGCTGGATTCACTCCTTGGTATTTTCGTTT
This sequence comes from Symbiodinium sp. CCMP2592, assembly GCA_905221615.1. Classification (NCBI taxonomy): domain Eukaryota; class Dinophyceae; order Suessiales; family Symbiodiniaceae; genus Symbiodinium; species Symbiodinium sp. CCMP2592. The sequence continues at coordinate 312,574 of CAJNDT010006101.1, read as the reverse complement.
TGCTTGAAAACAAATCCTGCTAGATTCACTTCTTAGGGATTTCGTCTTCGGTAAAAGGTTTCTGCTGGATTCACTCTTTAGGCTTTCTTTTTCGGTAAAAGGTTCGTGCCTGCTTCACTCCGTAAGGTTTTTGAGTCTTCGGGAATAGGTTCCCGCTAGATTCACTCCTTGATCCTGCTGGATTCACTCCTTATGGTTTTCCTCTTCGGTAAAAGGTTCCTGCTGGATTCACTCTTTATGGTTTTCGTCTTCCGTAAAAGGTTTTTGCTGGATTCAGTCTTCAGGGTTTTTGAATCTTCGGGAATAGGGCCTTGCCGGAATCGCTCCCTAAGGTCTTCGTATTCGGGAAAGGTTTTACTTGGATTCACCACAAAGGTTCATGCTGGATTCACTCCTCACGGTTTTCGTGGATCGACTCTAGAGGGTCTTCGTGTTGGGCAACTCTTCGGTAAGAGGTTCCTGCTGGATTCACCCGTTAGGATTTTCGTTTTGCTTGAATACAAATTCTGGTAGATTCGCTGCTTAGGGTTTTCGTCTTCGATAAAAGGTTCCTGCTGGGTTCACTGCTTGTTATTTTCGCTTTGCTTACAAACAAATTCTGCTGGATTCAGTCCTCAGGGTCTTCTTCTTCGATAACGAGTTCCTGCTGGATTCGCTCCTTAGGCTTTCCCTCTTCGGTCAAAGGCTCCTGCTGGAATCACTCCTTAAAGTTTTCGTCTTCGGTTGAAGGTTCTTCTTGGATCCACTCTTTAGTGCTTTGCTCTTCGGTCATAGGTTCCTGCTGGATTCACTCCTTAGGATTTTCATGTTGCTTGCGAATCCTGCTGAATTCACTCTCTAGTGTTTTTTTCTCTTCAGCAGTAAGTTCCTGCTGGATTCACTCCTTAAGATTTTCGTTTTGCTTGAAAACAACTCCTGCTGAATTTACTTGTTAGGGTTTTCGTCTTCGGTAAAAGGTTCCTGCTGGATTCCCACCAAACGTCAGGAAGCGAGCATGGGTTTCAGGGTTTGGGAGACCGATATCTATTTTTATGCTATATAAGAATATGTACTATCGATTAATATCATATTATGTTGCATTAGACAAAAAGTATAGTATAGTATAGTATACGATAGAATATAATACACCACATTAAACTGTACGATACAATATAATCATATATCTTAGTATAAATATGATCATCATAATTTACAGATTATAATCGAATTAGTAAACTAAAACAGAATAGATAATAATAAAAAACAAAATGTAACATAATGTAGTGTTGCATTCTATGTTACTCCATCCTATCCTATTCTATTCTTTTCTAGTCTGTCTACACACTATACTGTATTAAACTCTGCTATAATACAATATTCTAGTATAGTAAAGTATAGAACGTATTGTATAATACAGTATATTAAATTGCAGCTTCACTGTATTTTATTCGATGCACATATCTACACATGCTACCTTAGATTGTATATCGGAAATGAAGTTGTTGTGCGAAAGATACACCCGTCTCGGGGAACAACACTACCCTCATTTGTCGTACAATATTACATATCTTGTATTGTACTACATAACAATGTAGTATAGTTTCTTATAACATTATGTTAAAATGTACGGAAACATAAGACACTGAATATATTATAGTAAAATACGGTATACAATACAATATTGTTGCTTTACTATACTATAGATATAATGTAATGTAATATAATACACTTCACTGTACTGCTCTATACTGTACTATAACGTATGGAAATTTTGTAATGTAATATAATGTGATGTAATGTAACATAATGTGAAATATTGTCATAGAATGTAACATAATGTAATACAGTGAAATTTCTTGTAATATAATGTCATATATTGTCATGAAATGTAATATAATGTAATATAATGTAATACCATGTAATACAATGTAATATAGTGTCATCTAGTGTAATATGGTGTAATATAATGTAATATAATGTAATATAATGTAATATAATGTAGTATAATGTGGTATAATGTATTATAATGTAATATCATGTAACATGATGTAGCATGATGTACCCTAAACCCAGAGACCCCAAAACCTGTTATTGAGACAGTAAACTATAGGAGGAGCCGTCTGCTACGAGGACGCTTCGAGGACTTTGCGACGAGGACATGTACAAATTACTACGAGGACGCCTTTAAGGCAAACACACATGTTCCTGACATGAAATTTCCACCTTTCCGCTTTTACAGTGCATCTTGAAAGTTTCTACTTTCGACTCTTCAGCCGTAATCTGTGCTTTCCACATTTTGGAGAAGCGAGACCACGGAAACCTTTGCACAAGTTTGTCCGCGTCAAGCTTGCAAACGAAACGGTTGGATGCGAATTCAAGTCGTTCGTTCAGCAGACACGCCGCAGCAATGGACTCGACGTAGCATGGGCCAGCCCACTGGCAACGACTTCTGCAAGTGCTTGTCTTTCTCAAGCCAACGTCTGCAAACCAGTTCAACCAAAAAATGCGAATACAGTCGTTGAAGTTTCCGAATTTTTGCATGGTTTCAGATGAGACCTTTAAGACACAGAGCCGCCACACGTTGGCTCCATGTGGCCTTAGGAGCGGCAGGAAGGGAGATTGACTGCGCAACTCCGCGGTAACGCAAATCCTCCTTGCGTCCGCCTCTGGGTCCGAACGAACTTTGATAGTATCCGAAGTGATGGATTAAAGGTTTTATCAAAGACGGTTTTCCAGCTATGTCCCATACGGTTCTTTTATTCGTCCCATGCTTCCGGTTTGGAAATCACATTTTATCCGAAACCAAGGATAACTATTTAAGCGCAAAGTTGGAAAACTACAACACTAGGCAGATCTCCAGCAAAGTTCTCAAGCAGACTTGCTTTTTTTTAATTGTGCGCTTCCAACCTCTGTAGTGTTTTTTTTTTTACTTGTGCTAATAGCGTACGTGAAGCGACAAATAACAGCTGCAAAACATGCGCGACGCAACCAAGAAGGGATGGATCGAAACTCCACCACCGGTTCTTTAAAACATGGTCTTTTTGAACTGTTTATTTGTTTGGCCGTTTTCCAAACCCACGAAGCAGTCTCCATCATGTACAAGTTCACCAAACCGTTACAGACTCCAGGTCTTCAGCGTTTCCAGGCAGTAGCAGCTTCGCCACGTCTGCGCACGCTGCATGAACCCACGGTCTACAAAGATTCTTGCAAACTTCGCCTAAAGTCCAAGTCCTGAGCCCTCGCGCCTGTCAGACTTTCCCATTGTGTTGGCTCCTCTACGGAAGTTGTCCAGAAACTTGACGCACGCGGATATCCACTTTATGGATGGATTGGCTCTCTCTTGCGGGTCTGCGGCGCAGCTGTGATTTCCAGCTGCTATTGCCAGCTCGATCGGACTGCTGTGAGAGTCTGCACAGGAGCGTCGGGTGTTTTCTGGCCTCGAAGAATCTGAGAGCACACTCCGCAGCAGTGTTCTCTGCTCATCTGCAACCCCGTAAATTCCACTACCCAGCTAACAGAGAACTTGCAGGCTGCCGGGAAGGAAACGTGTGTTACCAAGCACCAAAATGCATCCAACGAATATCCAAGCGCTTGAAAACGTCCGGCTACGACCTTAGATACGGCTTTTGACTGCGATGTTTCAGAAATTCAATGTGTTGCGCGCATTCGCAGCTGCCATACATCGCACGAACAGTATGCATGCGCGTGATACACATGTTGCCGTGCAGCTCAAGTCACACAAACAATCATTTGAGTTTGCAGGCTCCCGGGTAGTGAGATGCCCTCTGAGAAACCAACTGGCAACTTTTCTGCACCGCTGGGTTTGGGAAAATCATGCTGGTGGTCCTTCAGTGGGAGAAAACAGTTCCGTTGGTGATGTCTTCGAGGACGTGAAATCATAGCATCTTGGAGACTCCGCTTGTTTTGTTGGCTTGCTAACCGCTAGTCTTGGTATCTCAGCCAGCAGAACTGAGATTCCGAGCGTCAGTGGACTTGCGGGCTGACTCCAAAAAACACAGCTGCCAAAACGCTATGTATGGCATCTACTAATGCGCGCAACACATTTTGCCAAATTTCTGAAACATCGCAGTCAAAGCCGTATCTAAGGTCGTAGCCGGACGTTTCGCTTGGAAACTCCGTTGGATGCATTTTGGTGACTGTTCGTGCGATGTATGGCATCTGCTAATGCGCGCAACACATTTTGCCAAGTTTCTGAAACATCGCAGCCGAAAAGCCGTATCTAAGGTTGTAGCTGGACGTTTCAAGCGCTTGGATACTCGTTGGATGCATTTTGGTGCTTGGTAACACACTGTTCGTGCGATGTACAGCAGCGAATGCGCGCAACACATTTTGCCAAATTTCTGAAACATCGCAGCCGAAAGCCGTATCTAAGGTTGTAGCCGGGGACGTGTCAAGCGCTTGGATACTCGTTGGATGCATTTTGGTGCTTAGTAACACACTGTTCGTGCGATCTATGGCATCTGCCAATGCACGCAACACATTTTGCCAAATTTCTGAAACATCGCAGCCGAAAGCCGTATCTAAGGTTGTAGCCGCACGCTTCCAACGCTTGGACATTTGTTGGATGTATTTTGCTGCGCGGTAACATACTGCTCGTGCCGGATATGGCATTTGCGAAGGCGAGAAACATGCTCTGACAAATTGGTTGAAACATCGCAGCCAAGGGCGGTATCTAAGGTCTAGCCGGACGTTCTACCCGTTTGGATGTTCGTGGATGTATTTTGGCTCTTGGTAACACAGTACTCGTGCTGCACACGGGATTTGCGACTGCGCAAAACACTGTTGGCCACATTTGTCAACCATCGCAGGCACAAGCCGTATCTAAGGTCGTAGCCGGATTTTTTTGACAAGTTGCTACAACATCGCAGCCAAAAGCCGTATCTAAGGTCGTAGCCGGATGTTTCAAGTGTTTGGGTGTTCGTCGGATGTATTTTGGCGCTTGGCAATACACTGCTCGTGCATGTATGCAAAACGATGCATGTGACAGCCGACCGGATTGCATGTCTAACATGTGGGAGACTATTTATCGCTGCTCGTGGAGAAGAGTCAGATTGGGAGGCACCTTTGCCCTTGAATGCAGAAGCTGAGAGTGCCATATGCACGCTGTGCATCAGTCATCATATCGAAGTGACGGCACTCCCCTTACCCCCACAAAACAAAGATGAAGTTACAGGTTCATGAGCTCAAATCTCTGCAAGCCTGTGTCGTCTACGTTTGTTCAGTTGCGCCTAAATGTGCTTTGCGGGCGTGCTTCCGCAATTCGCAAGTGTTGGCAAAGACTCAGACTTTGCCCCGTTGCTCTAACGCTTTGTTGAGGCATGATGTGCTTGTGGATTCCGCGGTCATGCAAATCGAAGTAAAGAGCTTGGAGTTTAGACTGCTTCGGGCTTGCTGCAGGCTGTTACGTTGCGCATCCTGTTCAATGGCCTGGAAAGCAAGAGCGGCGTTCTCAAAGCCTTTTTGCGCTGTTCAAAGCTGCGAACGTGACATTCATCTTTGTTCCGATGGGTACGGGAGGGCCGGGGAAATATGCTGTCTGCAAAGACCCCGTGTTGTGCAGCCGCAGGCGTCTGGCTATGCAATTAGCAAAATCAGTCGGACTCACAGGACGTGGAGCCATGGCGGCGAAGGGGTCCATGGCATGTGTTCTGATGGGCGGTTGACTGCTGGCAGCACCTCCAGCTCCAATAGTAGCTCGTCTTCGGACTCATCTGCGGCCCTGGACTCCTGCGACGAAAGCTCTGAAGTCTCTGAAGTGAGCCTTGCCGCGCATGATGATGTTTTTGCTGCGGAGCAGAGCAGTTCTGAGGAGGCTGACGGCCCTGTGGATCAGTTTGCGGATTTGCGATGTGTGACTAAGCAAATCAAGCCGCTTGGCAAAGAAGTTGGAGCTTTGTTTTCTGAGAAACTTGTTGCTGTGTCGGGCCGCGTAGTTTGTGTCAGGTACGCAGGAAGCACAGTGCATTTCTGGACGTTTCCTCACTCGAACAAGCCAGATGCCATTACTGCCACGGATCATGGCAAGAAATGCTTGGGCAAGGCTCTGAAGCAGGTGTACGGTGCAGATTCCATTGCGTACTACTGCATTGTGGCAGAGCAGCATGCCAGCTCTTCACGAAGATGGGAGAGAACATGGCATTGGCATGCAGTGCTAAAGCTGAGTCGTCGTGTGAAGTGGAAAGCTGTGGCCAAGAACTTGCGGGAGCGTGGCTTTTATGGCCGCCTGGCTTTGCCACAGTTCCACGCTGATATATGGCGCATTCTTCGCTATGTACTTTGTCCGAGCTTCAAGAAAAGCCATTCTGAACTCGATGGCGATCCTTACTTCTCTTCGACCTTCCCCTTGGAACAGATGGAAAGCAAGATGCGTAAGTATTCGAGTGCTTCTTTCCGGCCAAGTGACATGTTCAATGCGCTTCGGAACTTGCGTCCACGGTTGACTTCGTACCAGGAGCTCATAGAATGGGCTGAGCAGCAGCGTCAGCGTGGCAATGGCAAGTTCCAGGAGTTCATGGCGCGGCAGGGGCCGAAGATGCAGCCCCTGTTCTTATCCTGGCAGATGATGTTGACAGAGACAACCACGCCGAAACAACGCGAGGAGCGTCTGCGGCTTTGGGCAGCTGCCAGTCAAGAGGCTTGTGTGTGCTATGAGCCCTCCAGGTTGCGCGAAGCTTTGGACAACTTGTTGGAGCATCATGGAAAGAGTGCAGGCAGGTTCGCGTTCTGCATCCTGCGTCTTCTCAAGCTGGGGACTGCGGCCAAGAACAACAACATCTTGCTTTATGGTGAGTCCAACTCTGGGAAGACTGGTTTGACAAGGCCTTTGATGCACATCTTCGAGAATCGCACCTTCTTGCGGCCCAATAAGGGAGATACGTTCCCCCTTATGGGGCTTGAGCAGCACCTCATCACGGTCTTCCAGGACTGGCGGCTGAGTTCCTCCCCCATACCGTGGGACACGTTGTTGCTGCTACTGGAGGGCGAGAGCGTCACTGCTGCCGTGAAGGGGGCCGGTTCTGTCCTGGTGCATTCGCCCCCGCCGGTCATCATGACTTGTCAAGCGAAGGTGCAGCCGCGAACTGCTAAAGGCGAGATTGACGAAGCCGAGCGCCTTGCTTTTCACAACAGGTTTCAGCTGAGGTGGCACTTCAAGTATGCTTTGCCGCAGGAACTGCGTGACAACAAGCTGAAACTTTGCTACCGTTGCAAGGGGTGTTACAGCAGGTGGATCAATGACAACTACCAGGAGTACATCAAGCAAAATCCAGGCATTGATTCTGAGCTAGTGGACTTCGAGGAAGCTCTTGCGCGGACTTGCCCTTTGGAGAGCTCGGAGGCTGTGCCTTGGTGCCCAAAGCATTAGGTGTGCGTAGGGCCTAGGGTTGTACGTGTTCGAAATCTTCGGGTTTGTTCCGAAGGTTCTAGTTTCTGCCAGGTTGGCCGGAAGCGGAAAGCCGAGCATCCACTGGCTTCGACTCCGTCCGAAGCGGCCCCTCCAGTGGCTTCGGAACCAGCTGTGCATGCGGCGCGACCGCCCTCTCTGCCTCATTCGTGGTCTGCGGAGTTCGGAGAGCATCCGACATCGACGCTTGCGCAGCCGTGGACTCCGCCGGGGTCGCCGGCGGAAGCTTCGTTTGGGGAGTCCTGGCCTGCGTGGACACCGCCGCGGACAGCAGCACCGCTTGAACATTTGGACGAGGAGCTTGCGCAGCCGTGGACACCGCTAGGCCCACCTCCTACATCGCCAGAAAATTCTCGGCTCTTGTCGCCTCATTGGGAAACGCCGCCGGAGATCCACGCAGCTTTCCGATCTCAGAGTGCTCAAGCCGTCTCCAGTTCGCAGAGCGACGCATTGTCAATTGTCATCGCCAGAGTGGCGAACACCGCCGAAGATTCTAGAATCTAGAAGCTTTCAGACAGGGCTTGTAACTGGCCTTGACGCAAATCAAAACAGCAGACGTGAGCGTCGACATCATGATTGTTGTAGTGGGATTGCAGGAAGCGTTAGGGAGGACAGTTTCCGCAACCATATGTGTGGATCTGTTCAACTGGGAAGATTTGTTAGGCAGAATTTCTGCAATTGCTGTTTTTGCGCGCATGTCCTCTATCTAAAGACGTTTTTGTGCAACACGTTGCTTTCAGGCAGTTTGCGGAAAGATTTGAAGGCATATTTTGGAGACATGCTGTTTTTGCACGCAGTCCTTTGGGAGCAACCTTTGTTGCCAAGAAGTCTGTCCGCCTTGCGGTCACTTGCCAAGGTTTCGATGCAACGTGCGTCTGGAAGGAGGCTTCGGAGGGAGAAGTTGAAGAAAAGCAGAAGTAGGAGCATGTTTGCTAGGACTCGAAAGATGCTGGTGGACCGCTTGGGGGACCTCTTACAGGCCTCGTTGTTTTTGAACAGCTGTGTCGCTCGCTGGATTCGGATCCGCAAGATGCTGGAGACCTTCGTCCGGGGCACGCTCAACTCGGCAAGCTGGGACCCTGTAGCTGCTTCACTGGTGCTGTGCGGGCTCTTGCTTGGGATGGTTCAGGTTGTGCAAGCAAACTGTACATCTTCGGCGGCAACGAGGCAACGAGGTTAGTTCCGTAGTGGCGACTTCAGATCCTCTCTGAAGCAGGCCGCGGGCCTGTTGAATAGTGCACTGTGGCGCCTTCGTGCTGCTGCTACCTCTGATGGATGGGATCTCCCGGCGGGAGTGGCTTATTGGATACGTGGGCCACAAAAGAAGGACTTTTACTTTCCAGTCCGCTTATGGCGCTTCGCGCATTTCGACGCATTTGACTCGAAAGCGATGGTCCTCCTTCACCGGTTGGTCGCCCGGGAAGAGAATCAGGCGCAGAAGCTGGAGGGCAGCGGCAGATGAGTTCCGCAGGGAAGGGGGCCTTGGACCTGGCCTCCAATTTCCATGTATATCCACCGATCTAATGCCACATCTGCGTGCCCCCGACCCGGATACTCACCAATACTCATTCCGAAGGGTGACGGAAATCTATCGTGAGGGAAATTACCAGCTGCTCTATCTCTTAAGGGAGAGTCATTTCCCTTCGAGCGGTCGTGACATGCAGCGCCTACTCGACAGCTGGCGGCGGCTGGCTCTTCTAGTTGACAGTCAGTCTCCATCAGCCGCTATTGTGACCGACGACATACGTCGTTGCGTCTTTTTCTCTCTCTCGAGCAAGCGACAATTGGGTTTTACTCGGCTTCAGCGTGCTTAGCCGAGGTCGGGCTCAAACGACGTGGGCAGGCAGGCCCTCGCCACCATGTCGATGCACCCGCTGTTTGGAAGCCGGCCACGCTTGCCAGTGGGCTTTGGAATTTTGGCTCTGGGTGCCCTGGTTGTGACGGAACAAATGGGATCAGGCGGTTCATCACTGTCTGTGATCGCTGTCCCCCTGTGGAAGCCGTTGCGACCGACGACATACGTCGTTGAGTCTATTTCACTCTCCATGTCACTCATGCCCTCGATACCAGGTTGATGCACCATCACCTTGAGCTCGGACCTGGGCTCTGGTGTGCACGTTCGAGACGGGACGATACATAGGGGCTGCTGAGGCTTCGTAGTTTGGGCCACGGCTTACGTGGTCCAGGCCGTTGGATTGATCTCCTCGGCGGACATCGAACCGTCGTTGTCACGTTCGCCTAGGTCCTGGCTGCACTACGTGGGGTCAACTGTGTCCTTTTTGAGGGGCGGATCCCCTGGGCGTGGGTGCAGTTCCGTTCTGATGGTCCACGAGCGGAGAACGCCAGCACTGCGGACAGTACCGCACCGCAACGTCATGCTCTGCCGGTTTGCACTCACGCGCCTTCAGCCACACGCGTGCGGTGTGTTCCTTAGCTTCGCCGCCTGCCTGCGACATACGTCGCTCGCCCCTTCACCTGTCCACCGTGTTATTTCCCACCTCCGAATGGTGTCTTCAATTGCTGCCATGGCCGCCACAACGGTTTGACGATGCTGTGGAAGCGTGTGACCGGCACGTCAATGTCCGCCGTGGCGATCTCTGCCTGTCTTAGCGGCTGACCCAGTGTTCCAGCTCACGGCTAGGGACATTGTTTTGATTCTGCTGGCGGCGGCGGCCATGCGCACTAGCGTGTCGTGGTCGAGCAACTTTGTCACTGGCAGGACTCCGTCGATGACGGCGGTTGCATGAGCGGGTTGCTTGCCTGCGGCACTGGTCTTCGCACTCCTTATCAGGAAGCCGCCCACGTTGCAGTGGGCCTTGGACTTTTGGATTTTGGTGTGCACGATCGTGACGGAACAAAACACAGGGGTTGTCCGTTGTCTGGCGAGACTAGAACGGCAACCGGAGCCTGGACTTGGCTCCACCTGTTGTTTTGGGCAGCTCTGATCGACGGCTCTTTGTTGCTCCTGACCGGTCGCTGAGGCTCCGTAGTTTGTGCTGAACGGCTAACACCGGCAAAGCCTGTGCGCCGCAGCCCTTGTAGAACTTCACTTTGCTGTTTCACCGCTTCGTTGTAGTTTGATGCTTGGATTATAGTTTCGCTTGTTTGTAGGGACCGAGTGCTACAGCCGTAGTCGACGAGGCCCAGTCAAGCCAAAAAAAAAGAACCTCTTGGCTGAACGGCCGGCAAAGCCTGTACGTTGCAGCACTGTTTCACATGTAGTGGTGCTTTGTCTTTCCCGGCTTCTTGCTAGAACCAAGTGCGGCAGATGCCGTCGACGAGGCCTGACCACGCCAAAAAAATGTTTTCTCGCTTTGAAACCCGAAAGCCCTTTCGTGTGGGCTTCTCTCCTAAGGTTGAGAGACAACAGAAAGACAGACGGAAGAGAAACATTCGAGTTACTGTGTCACTACTTGTCACTTTCTTTGTTGGAGAAGACGTTATTTCTGATTCTCAATTTTTAAAACTCAAAACTTCCTGGCGGCTCTCTTCTTGTGATGTATGGTTTTCACGATTTGAGACTGCTGCGCCTGTGCCCAAAGTGCTCCAGGTCATTTCCTTGCGGCCTGTGCCACGAAGAACTGCAGCGACGTGGGATTGGATCGCGGACTGCAGCGAAGGATGGTGAACAAAAGAGCTTCAGCGCACAGGCTTTCAGATGTGCGCTAACAGGAACTTCTTGGTGTCCCACGTTGTGCGAAAATATTGTTCTTTGAAAAGTCAGCTGACACGATATGCTTTGATCCATGTCTCGGTAGCGAGCTCGGAAAAGATGAACAGAAAGATCTTAACACGCCTTGTCGTGACACAATTTCTAGTGAAGCGACTTCCAAAGTTGTCCTTGTCCTGGCTGCTTGGTGGCCGTTTCTCTGCTCGGAACTGTTTCACGATGTTCTTTATCTTGGAATTTGTCATTTAGGGCTGCAGGTAAACCGACGACAAAAGCATTCATGATCTTCCTTGCGCCAAGACCTTTCCTTTTGTCTGCCTTCCAACCAGTTTGCTGGAAGGCGCTTCCCAGGTTTTCTCCCAGGTCATCCCAAGGAACCCAGGTTTTGAATTTGGTTCGGTTGAAACCCAGACAGGAACCGAGATTCAGTCCAAGTAAAACGCAGGTTCGGACTCAGGTTCGAAGCCGGGTATTTCGAAATTCGAATGCACAACAAAATAATGGAGGTCACCTGATTAAGCACAACGCGACATCAGCAGTTATGGGCACTGAGCATCCCGGCTGAAAGACCTTTTATAAGAGACATTTGTTGTTCATTAAATCGGATCATAACAGTTTGAAAGAAGACCGATGCACCCATGCAAAGAGATCCGTCAAGATTGACAGGAATGATGAATGTGGAAGCTACATGACCACGCTGCTCTTACGTGCCGTGTTGGCATCGGTTCAACTGACATCGGATCGTTTGAGTTGATTGAAACAGCGTGCGTGCAGCCCTCCAGCGATACATTTATCGGAACTTTCGATTTGTTGTTGCAGGTGTCTCTTTAGCAAGTCACGTCCGATGTTGGATTGATGCCTCAGCCAAGGTGGGTAGGCGAAAACATTGCTTCAAACAGTGCAACTGCATCGCCTCGGCATTCTGCCGGGCTTGAGTGTTTCAGTTCGGGATCACCACTCACCACTCCTCAGCAGACACGAGAACGATGACACGTTGATACAAGATTCGTAAACCGTTTACTGTCAGGTTTTGGATTTGCTCTAGTCAAGTCACGACATAGGTAGAGCCGGCCCAGGTCGTAGGACGATGACAGCTGTCGGCCATGTCGGCTTTGTCGCGTTGTTCCTTGCGAGCCTTTGTCGTGGCTACCACAGCGGTTCTGAGGAAGCGGATGCTCTGAAGACCGAGATTGTGAAGTACAAAGAAGGCAGGTTGCATTCAGGACATGCTGTTCGTCGAAGTGTTGAATGTGAATGCAGCATTCAGGTTGGTTCACTGCAGCGGCATGCCCTGGTGACCTCATAGTTCGCTTGCTATCTTCGGGACGGACTGTCGCAGAACCGCTGCGCTTGGAGATTGAGATCTACAACATTTGCCAGGAATCCGTGGCAATCGTGCGAAAAAAAATGAGGGTGCGGATTCTTTTGTTTTGTTTCAAAGTTTCACAGCCGGTGGAGTCTAAATTGCATACTTGCAATGCATGGATTCTTGCTTGCAAATCACTGCCGCAGGGTTGCGGTGTGGCAATCCCCGAAAAAGCCACAGTGGTGGTTGGAGACTATGGTGTTGAGCGCCGCCACTTCGCACGAGTTGAAGCTTGGTTCTGGTGGGCAACTTTTTCAAGCATTTGAATGCTAGAGGTTGGTAGAGTGCTCTTTCCCGGCAAGCAGAATTACGATTTCCTGCGTGCTGGGTGCGAGATGGAGCGAGGCCACACAACTCAGCAGCGAGATCACTTGTCCTGGAAGTGCCATAGTCAATGTGGAGTTGAAGCCGCTCCTTGAAGATGTTTAAGGGACTTGATTTTCAGAAGGAATACGGCAGTTGTTGATGCTGCTGAAGCGTTCTATCTCTTATGCTAAAACTCTTTCGTTTCGCTTCCAAGGAAGACGAGCAGCAATAAAATTGCAAACTTGCCAGCAAAGTTGGAAGTCATGATCTTGGATCCACACGGAAATGAGCACCCCTGGGGTTCTGCTATTGTCGATTTTCCGTACCACGCCTACCGCCCCGTGTTCTGGACAGGCAAGCGCCGCTACAACTTCTTGGCAATAGGATTTCCAGGTGCTGGCAAGACCACTTACATCACCAGCCTGTCATCTGCTCTCTCGGTCAGCAACGATCAGAGGTTGCCCCGTGACATTGGTCAGGGACGTGGCCACAACACAAAAGCCATAACGAAGTATGACCTCTCTTCCCTTCTGGATGACTCGTCGATTGGTGTCAACTTTTGGGACACCTGGGGTATCTGTGAGGGCGAGACGTGCCAATTCCGAGATTTTTCAGAAGCATTTCTCCAAAACTTGACTGATGGCAAAGTCCCGGATGGCTTTCATCTTAAGGAATATGATGCGCAGAAAGGCATCTTCAATGAGATGGGCGGTCACCAGATGTTTTCGGAAGCTCATCGCATGCATGGTGTCTTGTTCTTCATGAGATACGAGCATTCCGTCAGGGAGCCCGAGAAGTCCCTGGCGAAGAAGTACGTGGCCAAGATTTCAGAGCTTGGCTACTCGACCATGGTGGTCTTAACCTGGTTGCAGACGGCGTGTGAGAAAAACAACACACTTGCCTGCGAGACGGAACGGGTGGCAAAGGTGTCCAAAGCCCTTGATGTGCCACCCAGCACAATCTTTCCATTTACTCGTGGAAGCGTGACCCTGTTGGGATACAAGGATTCGACGGCAGGCTTGGCGGAATTAGAAGAGTTTTGCTCCTGTGTCCTTGCAGTCTGCCGAACTTTCCGATCTGCCTTGAGCTTGGAAACCAGGTAAGCATGTACGGATTGAAGATCCTTCAGACGGCGATGGACAATGCCGAGCAGTTTTCCAGGTCCATGGAGCTTGCACACCAGAAGTCAATTAGAGAGCGGGCTGAAAAGGAAGCAAAAGAACAGGCAGACAGAAAGGAAGCTCAAAAAATGGTTGGAACAGGTCCGCAGTGGGGGGACTTGGTCCATGCAGCACTGGCAGAGGTGAGTGTTCTGTGGAACTTCGGTGCTGAAGACCAGGTGCTGATCCGAAGTGCCGGATGCTCCACCGCGATTCTGGTTTTCTTCCTTTGCAGCTGGAAGTTTGGTGCTCTTCGTGTCAGCTTTGGGGATATGCCGGAGTGGCGTCGACGTGAAGTCCACGTGGATTTGTGGCTCAGGGTGCTGGTTGGCCTCTTGGTTCTGTGCTCCCTTGCCATCGCTGTGCTGCCAGGAGCGAGGTCTTCCATGATTCCCTCGCAGTGGGAGATGCACTCAAGCCGCGACTGCTCCAGCGAGTCCCTTTTGCTGCAGGATCCAAAGCATGGGAAGCCCTCGGAAGCAGACTGCAGAGCACGGTGCGATGCACGCTGGGATTGTTCCTTCGCTTCCTGGAGCTCAAGCAGTTGCAGCCTATATTCTCAATGCCTTCAGGTCTCCAAAAGCCAGTTCAAGCTATTCCAGAAGAGCTCAGATGCCAGATGGCAGCTGGGACCACTCCTGATTGCAAACCTTCTGTCACTGCTTTTTCCATCTCTGTCTGGCCTGGCAATGTGTTCGGTTCTTGCTTCCGCTGGTTGGTCGCTGGTCACTTCGGGCTTGGAGTTCGGCGTGGCCGCTGCGTTGTCTGCGACGTCATTGGTCCTCCAGTTTGCCGCGCACCAGCAGCTCCAGGAGCTCTGCCTGAACTGTCTGCGCAAGCACGGTTCAAAGTGACAGCACAAGGTCTACATTTACTTGTGGTCCGCAGTCGTCTGATGCTCTTCTCCTATTCGTCTCTTGTGACCAGGAGCGCAAGCTGCATGTGCAGAAGGATGAATCAGCCAAGAACGTTAGGCCTCTCAAGCTTGCGCTGGGCTCAGAGTGCTCCGGGCGTGTGTGCATCGTGTTTTTTGCTAGGCAGAGAGAAATCGAGCAGAAGCTTTGGAAGGAGGCCGGCGCCGTGTGGAACAGGTAGAGTTTGTGTTGGCGGCTGTTGGTATGCTTGCTTGCTGGGTGTTCATACAGAGCGCATGCCTTTTCTGTTGGAAAGACCTTGTGCTTTGCGCCTTTCTGCACAATTGCGGACTTCATGCTTGATCTGGCGACCATACTTGACTACCATGCGCTAGGTGCGCAGCTGGGGCAAAACCGCGATGAGGAAGAGTCGGCAGGCGGTCCTCGCCGACATTCTCATCAGCCTGATCATCCTAGGCATCCTAAGCCTGCTCATCATAAATGGCGCTTTCGCAGCTTCGGGACGGAACTCTTACAACCTCCTTAACATTGTCTCTCAGCTGGTGGTGGGAGTCGATGTAAATGCGGGCATGAGGGCACTGTGGCTGGTGCTGGGTGTGTGCCTGTCTGCAAAGCCGTGCATCCTCGCCATCCACAAGTTCGAGCGTGGGCCACATGTCAGAGAACAGCTCTAAAACTCTGCACAGCTCGTCTGAAGTTCGGGGTCGAGTCAACGATTTGAGCTCACGCGAGCTCGGACTCTTGTTGTTGGTTTGTTTTTTTGGCTTTGTGACGCCTGAGGTTCCGGGGCTTGGCGCACAATCCCTTGGACGAGATTGTCAATGCTATGGAGTCGGTTGCAGACAGAGCTTGGGAGATTGAGCAGCTGCTAGATCAAGAAGCAGAGAATGCTGCAGTGGAGGATGGAAAGTCTGCTGCACTCGCTGTCAAGGGAACGCCAAACGCTGCTGTGAAAGCAGGTCTTCTGAACAAGGCCAAACACCATCTGCAAGCTTATGCAAGTAGGCTTCACTCAGATCCTTCCACCGCTTTTGACCGAGATGATTTGTTAACAGAACTGGCCAAAGCCACAGAAGATGCCGGCGCTGCTGCGGGCGGTGCTGCCGTCGATATTTGCAAGAAAGTGGCCTTTGCAGTGTCTGGCGGTTGGCCTCTCGGCGTGGGCAGAGGAGGTGCTTATGCCTGGGACCGAAGGTTTGCATATGTGGGGTCTGAGGTATGAGGTAACTCCATGTAACTCCATGCTCTGTCACTTCTTGGAATGGAGAGGCCCCAAAGTAACATACAGTCGGACAGCGGCAGCTAGCCTTTGTTGAGGATTGGTGTGGGTGCAGCAGTTGGTGCAACGGTTGCTTCTCATGGCCGGGCTTCCAGCACTGCAGAGGCCATGAAGGGTGTGTCGAGGGTTCGGGACAGAACTGCCTAGGGATGTGGATGATAGTTTCTGATGTACGCCGCTGAATGGCGGGGCTTATGCGCTGGGGGGATGCTTGTACTGCTGTTTGCTCCCCCCAAACACATGTGCAATTGAGTCGAGAATGCTGATCCCGACTCCTGCCGCCAAGCTTGGTACAAGCTCTTTGCAACTATGTCAGAAAGATTCCGAAAGGTTCATTTCGCAGGGGTGTCGTAGTGTTGCCACGGAGGGCTGCCACACTTCAGGGAAACAGTCGCCGCACAGGTTCAGGTTGGTTTGGGCCCCATTTTGGTCAGGGTGAATTCTCAAGTAGGCGAGGCATGTCAAAATCACCGGCATAGGCGTCCGTGGCGACTGAGAGTCTGGCGCTGGTTGAAGATGGAGACGGCGTGCAGCGCCGTGCCGCGAAAGGGACACTGGGCTTGTGTTTTGATGTGAGCCACAGTTTTCGAGCGTCTGTTGCCCTCTTAGAGCATTGGCTCCCCGACGGTGTTTTTCGTGTCGGTATCGGGTGTACACAGCGGACTGCATCCGTTTCTCCGATGGAGTCCTAACCATCGCCTGAGGAACAACTCGCGACAACCGGATTGATTCCGATTGGAGGGAACGGCAGCAACTTGTGCAGGGCAGGGAGAAGCTGGCAAGTAACACGGGACAAGGCAGAGGCGAAGACCTGCTCCTCCAGCCGTGAGGAACATTGACCTTGCACTGAGAGACGCGCGGACGTGCTATGCAGCCATGCTGATCGCAGACAGAAGGACCAACGAAGATATGCAGAAGGCCAGACTGATCGCAGACAGAAGGACAGGAGAAGCGATGCTCTGAGGTTCGATGGAGTTGAAAGTGAAGGCCAAATAGTTGAGAGAAGCTCGTGGCATCTCTGCACAGACTCGTTGCAAAGATGGAAAACACAGAGTTCCTTGCACTCGAAGAGCGGGCGACGTGGCTGATCAAGCCTGCTGTTGCGGGACTTGTCCGGTCGATGTGCGAGATGGCTTCAAAGACGGAGCAACATGGATGGGAGCTGAAGCTACCACAGCTGTTGCCAAATTCGGTGACCCCGGCCCGACGTAGCACCAGGCACTGCAGTAGCACAGCACCAGCACCGAGCTGTCAATCTTCCAAAAGTCCATCGACCGCCATGGAGACGAGCTGCGGGCCGCAGAGTCCAAAGTCTTCATCCGGCAACCCGTCCGCTCAGCAAAAGCCGCAGAGTGTTAAAGTCGACAGTTTTCAAGACTCTCAAGCCCAGGCTCACGGCATCGGAATCAGTCGCCGGACCCGTCCAAAGTTCTGGGTTCCATCCCGGGAAAGACGGAGACCAGTCCGAGGCACAGGTTTCTTTGGATGTGTAAACCCAACCCCTACATAGAGGTGCAAGCCCTTTGCAGGCCAGCAGACGCTGTCCAGCCTTCAGAGCAGGCGGTTGCAGACGCAGACGCTCCGGAAAAGTCCAACGGCGGTGGGGAAGTGTCGACTCCAGGTACAGCATCAGAGTGTACAGACGCCGACCCCGGCGAAGTGGTGGTGGCAGCGAGCCCCGCCAAGCAGACACGACCAGGGCTCGTCTTGGCTGCGGCTCTTCTTCTTCTGCTGAGCTCGGTCCCCTGGCTTTGTTGCCGGGTATTGGAGGTCCATCTATCTCCCATACACCTGCACTTTCAACGGACAGATCGAAGGGACCACCTTCCATCGGACATCTCGCGCCAGCAGGTGCTTGAGGTTATTCGTGACAGCTCCGCTCTTCCGAAAAGGTGGCAGATTTCACAATCCGATGCTCCCACTGGAGACCCCGTTGTGTATGTGACCACGTCCACGGCTAGCCGCTGGGAAGAGAACCTGTTTGTCGAGAGCCAGTTTAGGCAACTAGAGGAGAGAATCCGCGCGCTGCTTCTGATTCGTATGGTTCCATCCGACCAGTGCGGGGACAGGGAGGAGCGGGATCAGGTGGAGGAGTTCATTTCCGAGTCTTTTCCGAATTAGGATCCGCTTGGGTGACCGACTTCGGTCCTATCTTTTGTGCTTCTTTCGCACGGAGTCAAAAGACGTGTGTCTGTTGAGTTCGGATCACCGCAACCAAGGAGCACATCAGCTACAAGCATTTCCGAAAGCTCGTTGACCCAGTGTGGATCTGCTCGTGGGATGGTGAGCTAAAGAGCGGCGAAGAGTTGAGGCGATCCGTGAGCCGTCTTGACAGGGCTCTACTGCCGTACTGGTGGGCCGCAGTGGCAATGCCGAAGTTTCTGTGATAAGAGCCAAAAGAGCCGGCAGCGGTGCAGTTTCTGATAGCAGCCGGAGTGTGCAGCGACGGCACATTCCACACATGAGGATCATTTAGCAGCTCGCAGTGTGTCCACCCGCAGACACCAACTTGTGTGACAACTTGTAGTTTCAGGTTGACTGTACTCTCAAGGTGGTGGCACGTTCGGAACAAGTCGACGGACAGATGTGGTGAGCATTCCTTTTCGTGCTGTTACTTCCCGTGTTGCTGCTCCAGACAATGCATCGTCTGCCGAACTTCGGAGCACTCGAAACTCGTAGCCTGACAAGCACTTAGTGGCACAACAGCTGGAGATCAACTGCAGCCCTAGTGTATGCTGTAGATCATGAACGTAAATCTAGCTTCACGCATGCTGTGCAGGTGTTGGCCTCAATTTTCTCAGACTGGGCCGTTATGCGAAAACCGAGTAGTGCTGGCCAATTGGGTGCCTTCCTGATGCCTACCATATTTAGGCATACCGAGAAGGCAGCTGTTATAGTGCGAGTCTGGTCATGCGGCAGAGTAGCCACCAAAGCCTAGCATTGGGCATACTGAGCAACAAGGTAGTGCTTGCGCCATCATGTCTTGCATGCATGCAAGATGACATCGCCTTCCTTGCGGCTACCGGGGTGTGCGCTGCGGTCGTTTGCGAAGTCATGCCGAACGTCAATGCCTCTGTAATATGTGCACCATCAATATTGTCGAGTCACATAGTGGGGACTGAACAGGACGATGTGCACAACTGTACTGGTTGGCTCATCGACACACGTGTCTTGCCAGCGGCTCGTTCGGATGCTGAGGATGTTTCATGAGCTGCGTGTTCCTCCGCCCGTGGCCCTGACCATCAACCAACGCAACGCAGCTGAGAAGTACATGTTCAGTTCCTAGATTCCTAGACGCGTTGGCGTGCATGCACAGTCAGAGAAGCACCCATGAAAGTCTTGAGATTGCTTAAGGCAAGGATTGGCCATTGACGGACTTGGAGCGGAGCCCCTTTGCCAGCTCCACAGCATCCCACTCCCGTCTGAGCCCTGACCAATATTGCCTGCGACGAGGTGCAAAGCGGAAGTGTCAGTGGCTTGAACAGCTCGTTTCTGAGTGACTGCGACAGAGCAGAGAGCTTCGATTGCCGTCCCGGCCTTGGGCTTGCGGCTTGCGTTCTCGAGGCTTGGAGCTGGCTAGGCATGCCGAGCGACTGCTTCAGCGCAGAGCCAGAGCTCACGCGGAGGGTCGCAGGCGCCAGACTTAGGTCCCGAGGGGCACAGCGCAGATGACAGGACACGTCACGGGGTGTGCAGCCGAGTCAGGCCCGACCGTCGCGGAGAAGGCGCAGCCGCGCAGTGTCGCCGAGGGGCCTCTCGCACATCATCGCGGCTTGTGGCTTTTGGCAGGCGAGTGGGCTGGGATTGTTTCGCGCTTTGCGGAGCTTTGTTCCCAGATGGCGCCTGAGCTGCAAGAGACTCGTCGAGATGTCGCAGAGAAGACAGAGACCGCCCAGGATGTTGACCTCTGCATCCGGCTTCTGCCCGAGCCCCGAACCTCGAGGGATGAGGAAGGTTGTTTGCGCTCGTAACATCCTTACGGCCATCTCCGAGGCGGTGCTTAGCTCGGGCCAAATACAAAGACGGCGACACCTTACAATCGCTGGTGCGCTGTAGGCCAGAAAAATAGGCCGGGCGTGTCACGTCTCGGGAGGTTCACAACTTGTCGACTGTGGGAAAGACGCCTTCCAATCTGACGTTCTGACCTCAGTTCAGCGTGCTTGAACGGTCAGGCTTGCACACTACTCGGACTGGGGCTGCCAGGTGCTTGTCATCGGCTCTACTTGCACTGCGTGAGGCTTTGGGCAAGGAGGCGGAATTATCCCGATTTGATGTTCACGTTCAGTTTGTTGCATAAACTCGCAGATGAAATCTGTTGTGGGAGGGCCTTGCTGCAGAGCATACTCTGAAATACTCTAAGTGGAGTAGAGTGGGTTTGCTGCATGTTCCGCTGCGCTGGGTGTGCCAGCTTATTGTCAGTGTGATTCAGCCAAGGTTTGTGTGACAGCGGCCTTTAAGATGTTGAAGCGAAGCTCTCACATGTGAAGTAATGAATGTTTGTACAGAGTTCTTGGATTGTTTGGCAGTGCTATGGAGGCTTCCACCGAAGCAAAATGCAGATGTCGTTTATGTGAGTCAGTATGGCTGATATCTTGCATATCTTGCGACCTCTCTGGACAGGAGGTGCAGGCGGTGTTTCGAAGGTGTGCCGTTCGCTGTGAGAGATTGTGAAGACCCGCCCCGGTTGTGCGCGGGCTCATTCCTTGTCAGGTTCGAAGACCGAGCCCTCGAGCACAGCAAGGAGGCGTTCGGGGATCTCGCACAGCGCAGATCCACTCTCGCAGCGTTCCGAAAGAGGCCTGGGGGCTCAGTTCGCCTTTGATGCTCGCCAATCTGGTCGGTCGGGGCCTCGTGTGTCTTGTGCCGGTAACAAGCAGAGGGTTCTGAAGACTTTGCAGAACCTGTCACAGAGTGCGAGGCAAGTCTTTTTGCCTCGACCAGTCTCCCCTTCTCAGGGTGCATGATGGATCTTGCGATTTCTTGGGAAGCGAGACCTGGAGTGCTGTTTGGGAAAGCACCGACAGGTGTCCGGACACTTGCAGCTTGCCCATCTTGCTGCAGGGCCAAACAACACAGACGGTTGCGCACGAAACCGGCAGGAAGGCAGTGAAGAGGGGAATCACAGCCACGAAACCAACGTTAGACATGGACGGCACTGCGAAAGCCAGCGAACTACGATCGGCGCGTCGGATCCAAGCTTCTATGTAATCATCATGGACGTCTTTGAGCTAAAGGGAAGGTTGGCATCGGTGACCCAGCACAGCCTGCAGAACCACTACGCGAGAACAACGCACAGGCACTTAATGTGGCCGCCAACAGGAAGGTTTGCCTTTTTGCTTTCCCATTCCTCTATCGTCACCATAGCTGTGCTCTGGAAGATTGGTTAGTGCACTTAGGCTTTGCCAAGGCCGAGTCATGTGTGAAAGCTTTACGAGTTTCGGTCATCACCCGAATCACGAATCCAAGTGCAGTCCGTGATCCGTTGAACATGGCAGCTTTGTTGTCCTTTGCAGGTGCAACGTCCTTTGCGGAAGGAGAACCTGCCTGGAGTTCGTCGCCCAGATAAGCCGTCTTTACTTTTCAGCACAAGAGCACCAAGAGCACCCAAGGCTCTGCAAGCAGTTTGCTTGTCGCAGCAGTGGCTCAGCACGCTGGCAGGCGGGCGGTGCCTAGGGGGATGAGATGGGATGAGTGCGTCTTGTCAGTGCTTTTCCCTCCTGGCCTCCTTTGACGCCAGGATGGGGCCCATGCATTTGGAAATCTCGGCATACTCTTGCGCTCGTCTCCGCAGGAAATCCGTGACTCGGAGCGGACAAGTGAGGGGGTCATCTAGCAACCTGCTTCTAGGAGCTGCAAAGATCCTGCCGGTCTCCAGCAAATCTTGGAGGCCGTGAGGCGCTGAGGCACAGCAAGCAACGATGAATTGTATGTGTGTGTGTGTGTGCTCATCATTGCATTGCCGATTTTCTTGCTTTGCCCTTTGAGCGTCAGGCCACGGTCCTTCTAGATCGTGGAACGAGCCGTGCGCGCCTGATCCGCCTGAGCCGCTGTCCCAGATGGCCATGTGCTGCTCAGGCGCCACGCGATTCTTGCCCCGAGGCCTGCCAAAGCCTCAGGTGTTGAAGATATCATCCTCTTGGGAACGAGCTTCTGTGAAACAAGTGTCAGTGCCAGGCTCAACTTTTTCGTTGCCCTGGAGCGCCTGCTGGGACCGTCGAAGGCCATCGAGAGAAGTTATGCGGTGCGTGGACATGTGTGCGAATGGAGGTCTCTGACTTGGCACTGCAAGGGGACCTAGGGGACGACCGGCACGGGAGGATGCGGACCCAGTGTCAGCCTGACAGCTGAGTGGAACTTGCTGAGGTCCGTTGCAAGGCGCCTGCAGCGGTGTGTGCCGGAAGACTTGGAAGGCTGCAGTGGTGGTGACAGGTACCGTTGGGCCCTCTGCTGTTCCCGCACATACAACCGCAGCCGCCGCTTGTAGCAACTCCACTGCTGGCGGTCGTGGAGCGCCGAGGATCAGCCCTCTGCTTGCTTCGAGCCTGCCGGGCAGAGTGCAGCCCTGCCCTCGTAGCAGCCGGTGCGGAGGAGCGGCAAGCAAGAGGAGGGGTAGGGGTATAGAGCCTATAGGGAATGCTGCCTCGGGGATTCGCCAGGCTCTGGCCATCCTTTTGGCTGAGAATCTTTCAGCTCTGCCGCCGCATGCGAAGCGAGCTTTGGCGGCGAGGCCGCGACTCTTCGATCCGTGAAACTGCATGCAGTGGGCCCTGCATCCCCAAGGATACACGACCTGTCTACTTGTGGTGACACGGCAGACTGGTCCAAGGCGTTAGAGGCCAGCTGCAGGGCGTCGAGACAGCAGAGTATTCGTCCAGTCAAGAGCGATAGCACTGGCGTAAAATCCTGAATCTTACAGCGCGTGAGGCATGCCTAACCAAGCAGCCGAACGAATGCGGGAGTAAAAAGGCAGCTGCAGGAGGGATATACGATAATGCACTATAGGATACTATAGGACGGTATAGCACAACAATCGTATGACATAGTGTGCAAAGGGCTTGCTATTGCTATGCATGGCTGTGCTACATTGTGCTACACTACTTGTAGCAATGGTAAGGATATCTAGAGTAATTGTGCCAATGCTCGGCTTTTCCTTGTAGCTAAAGCGAGCGACTCGTCATATTGCTGAGCGAGCCATGCATGCAGGCCTGCGACAGCGCTGTGGTGTCGGACTCTCACCCACAGCGGGCAGCTGCTGTGTTCAACAGTGACGAAAAGAGACATGTCGGGGAGTTTTTGCATCCTACAGCGTAGTGGCCTCGCTTTTTGTCTACATCGGCTTGAAGGTGCAGTGCATGTCTGTTTGTCTGCCCACTTCGTTGTGAATCAGATTCCTTGAGTCGGCCTTCAAAGTGCTACTGGTAGTAGTTGCCTATGCTCGATTACGCAACTGTGAGTTGCTTCGCGGTGAGTTGCCAGCAGTGATGCCGCGATGCGGTGGCGGTCCCTTCAGCTCTTCGGCACAGCACCGAATTTGGCGCACTGGCGGTTTTCAAGGTCAGGGCTCATGGTCACCTCAGGGATCGCAGTCAACGTTCGAGATATTTCGAGATGGAAGGGCCTCGACAGCCCTAGGTGCGGCACGGGCGACG
Source organism: Symbiodinium sp. CCMP2592 (assembly GCA_905221615.1). NCBI lineage: Eukaryota > Dinophyceae > Suessiales > Symbiodiniaceae > Symbiodinium > Symbiodinium sp. CCMP2592. Next base: position 288,867 of record CAJNDT010006101.1, on the reverse strand, counting down.
TGTAACTTCGCGTAACCCGAGTCGGGTGTGCTTTTCCACATGTGGGGTCGGATTTGCCGTGCTGTTCCTGCTGTAGTTCAAAGTCCCTTGCAGCTAGCACCCTGCTTTGGCTCGATGTGCGTAGCCGTGGCACGGAACAAGCCTCAACCAAGCAACAAGGGTCCGAGTTCTTCGTACGACGCGTGCCTTAGGGCCCAGACCGCATCAACCCCATGCTAAGCAAGCTCAGTTTGTCGTATCAAGCTTCAGCGATCTTCAGCGCCTCGGGATGTTCTACCTGAGCAAGGCGTTGCCGTGGGGTTCAGGAGTGTGGTGCCATGACTTGGTAGATTCTAGAGTCGTCTGGGACTAAGACCGTTCCAAAGTGTGCATCATGTCGATCTTGGAAGCTTCATGCGTGGGAGTGATGGCATTGGGTGCAGGATAAGTCTCTGTGGTGCATGGAGCTCCGTAGGGGTTCTGGATGTGATGCTTTGCGTATTCGTCTGATTGCAGCTTGGGAATCTGCTGGACGAAATCGATGGCGGTTCCGGCGAGAAGGCTCCCGGCTGTGTTGATCTGTACACGTTCAGATGCGGAAAGTGTCTGCCCTGGAGCTTCGACTCGAAGCCTTCATCATGTTTCAGGGCAGAGGCAGCAGAAGCCTCGTCTGAGTTGTGGGATCCGCTCTGCCAGGAAGGCGATTCGACTGAGCCCAAATCCGAGGTGAGGAACGCAGCTTGCATTAGGTACCGTTGAGATCGCTTCTACGCCCAGGGGGGCCAGGGCCAGGGCACGCTGGCCAACTCGCTCGGCGGGCTGCTCACCTCGGCATCCCTCGCTGCAGGCAGTCTGCGGTGCTGAAAGGACGAAGACTTTTGGCTCGTGACTGTCGTGACTGTCCACGTGCACCGCTGGTTTTCTTCTTGTGGGTCTTCAGTTGGCTGTGTGCCAGTCGCAGGTTCGGTGGCCTCCAGCTCGACAAGCGTAGCGAAGGCGGCTAGTGAGCTTCCTTGGGTGTCGTCTCGCATTTTCCGACCTTGCAACTCGTAGGGACATACCGCATGAAGAAGCTGCTGAGCTCGAATCTGTTAGGCGCAGTTTGGTGCCATCACATCCTTGCTCGGCGAGGAGTGGCCAAAATCACCGGCTCTGCACGACTTGTGTTGATGCCGGAGTTCTGGCAGGATGAGGACGAGCCCGAGGAGCAGGTGCCCGACAAGGCCCAGGAGGGGCTTCGCGGTCCTTAAGGTCCATCGCGCGCAGCCACCGGGGCGCAGCACAGGCGCAAAGCAGCCGAGCGACGGAGCCACCTGTTCCTGATGCCGACGGACACCGAACGGACCAGGACGTCGCAGCTTCGGCAGCGACGGCCTCGTGGCTGCAATCGTTTTAAGTTCCTCGAGACTGGAGAGTGCAGACATGCAGCTCAACGAGGTGCCAGCACTAGCACAACTGCCGGACGAAGTACCCAAGGCGTCGCCAGGCTCACGGTCTGAGCCAGACTTTACCCACATGTCTTGGACGAGGCTTCCCCGGCGCCCTCGGCCACCAGCGAGCTCGTGGCAGGCTGGAGCTTCGAGGCCTCGCTGCAGTCCTTGGGTTTGGCTCTTCGAAACCAGGCCAGCGATGTTTCTGTGTGCCTGATCTTGCTATTCCATCTGCTGCGGCCGTTGCATCAGTGAGGGTAGGCAAACATGAGCCATGAAAAGAGTTAGTCGCTCACATGGACTCTTGTTAGAGAGGTGGTCGCCGAGTGTTGCTTAAGGATCTTCAGGGGGTCCTTCGTAAACTGGACATGCCGGGACCTGCATTCGCAATGCAAATTCGCTTCCGGTCCGATGCCATGGGCTGAAGGCCTTCATTTCATGCAGGAATGATCTTAACCTTGCGGTTTGTTGTGGCGGCGCTGCCACTTACTTTGGGCCAGGACAGACTTTTGACCCCGGAGTCTGTAAGAGTGGGTTTCAGAGTCTTGCTGAGGTGGTCAGCAGGGTGTTCACCCGTATCAATTGCAAGTAGCAGCTTTTCCTGTGCAAGCTTGTGCGGCAACGTCAGTTCGAGGACCTGTACGAGAACACGGGCTTGCTTGCCGAATATTTCGCACCCACGACTCCGACAGAGCTCTGTGACTCAGCCAATGGTTCCACTCAGGCACCAGCACCGTGGTGCACCGCGGTCTTGCTGCCTGCAAGCCCTAAACCCTAAACCCTGAACCGCAAGCCGTAAAGAAGGGAAGGGTATGAGAGCCATTGGCCATGGCAGGTGTTGGCCAGCCGGCTGCCGAATATTGCACGGAGAGTGCTGAGGAATCTTGGCTGTGCTTTGGAAGCTAAGTAGATTTCATTGAGCCTTTGAGTCTGCAGCCGAGGCTGGATTTCGACAATCGAGATCGTTTCGAGTTAGACAGATGCGCGTGGGAGGAGGACATCAGAGTAGCCGCAAGGCTTCTCAAGTCAGTGTTTCATGAGTGGTCCCCTCGAGCGAGGAGATGCAAGAGGACCTGGTGTTCTCCTGCCGCGGTCAGGAAGAACTGCGAAAGAATTTTGCCGCACGTTACAGTGGCTATTTATACGTCTTTCTGCGAGGCTCGTTGAAGCAGCAAGTGCAACAGCTTATGTCCCATGTGCATCATCTCGAAGAAGCGAAATACCGACATGCCTGCCGGAGGATTTTACACCTTTGAGATTGAAGCGGACGATGGCTTTCGGATGGTTCTCGGTCATGATTCCTGCCCTGGTCAAGGTTGTGCCACGAGGCAGTGTAGCACGGTAGGTTTCGACCTGAGGCTGAAATTGTGTGTGCATACTAGGAAGCCCATGTTATGTTCTCCATACTTTGAGATAAGCATCGTATACTCTATGTTTGATGTGTATATGTGTATGCAAATAATATATCTACATATATATATATATATATCTATATGTATGTATGTATGTACATCCACGCACACCCATGCCCATACCTGCGCATGTAGACAGACAGTAAGCCTGACAGATGGATGAACAGATAGATAATCAGATAGACTTAGACAAGCAGGCCGGCAGGTAGACATATAACTGGTAGATAGTCAGTCGAACACATCGTGATGCATGTGTGTGTGTGTGTGTGATGGACATGTGTTTGTATACAAAGATGGATATTTAAATCTATCTGCCTGTCTATCCATCCATCTATCTATACAGGTAGATGCCTGTTGCCTCGCTTTTCTACATGTTCTGCTCGATCTCAAGCCTGCCTGGACACAGGTACGATGTTCAGAACTGGGCGATGCAAAACATGAGGAAAAATCGGGTTGATGATGGATCCTACGGCAACCAATGTGGGGAGTGCGCTCAAGGAATCTATGTGGATTGCTTTGTCACAGACTGGGGCTGTGAGCCCTTTAGCCTCTGGCAGCTTGAGGGCGATGGGGGGCTTTCTGGCACCTGCAACAGCGGACCTGTGACACGGAGCAGCAAACGATGGCTAGAAGCTGGCCTACACCCACTTCGCATCGAGTATTTTCAACGTGGCGGAGATGCCAAGCTGCTCTTCAGATACTCCGGACCAGATACCCAAGAGAACATGATCGTCGTGCCAAGGCAGAAGTTGGGCTTCCCAAGATACATTGGATTCATGAAAGAAGTTTTCGATGTCTCGGAGGATGACCCGACAATGCTGCCACCTGCCGCTAATTTGGGTGCAGCTTACCCCAACGCCAGACTGCTCTACCGCATGGACGATAACTTCCAGAACACGGGTCCTGGTGAAGGGGACTTGAGTGACGAGGTCGAGATGCTGGCCCGACCGCTGTACATCCGGTGGCATGGCTATTTCCTCATTGCAAATGGTGGCGAGTATATTTTCCGAATCCGATCGGATGATGGCGGCCGCCTGACCATGGGTGGTCGGGGCATTGGCGGAGAGTCCGTGGTTGTCACGAACGATGGCCTGCAGGAAGGGGCCTCCACGCAGGACTTCCGGCTCTTCATGCTGCCTGGCTTGCACCCTGTCCGGATCGAGTTCTTCTGGAAGCCGGATGCCAGTCCGGTCGTGTCCGTTGAACGGCCCCCGGGCATCCAGGCACTTGGACCAAACGAGTAAGCAGCCTTCTACTTCTTCGGGGTCGTTGGGGTTCAAACTCCCAAACGCGTAGGTGCTGTACTCGGGCTTTGACACGGGTGGCTACTTCCTCTCGGTAGCGCGGGACAGGGCGGGCCGAGTCACACAGAGCGAGTTCGACTGTGAGCTGAGGCGGAACCTGGGAGTTTGGCAGAATCTTGAGACACGACATGCGCTTAATAAACACGAAGGTGCTTAAGTGTTGTCTGGCCTGAATGTTCAGAATCCCTGTGAGGCGTTTCAGCTGGGGCAATGGCATGTCCGTCTCGCGTGACTGCCAGGCTACGCAAGATCCAGCTACGACTTCCCCCCCCCCTCCCTCTCTCTCTCTCTCTCTCTCTCTCTCTCTCTGTTCTCGCTCTTCTCCAAATTGCTCTTAACTCGCTTTCCATCTCTCTCTCTCTCTCTCTCTCGCTCTGTCGCTATGGGTTTCGTGTGTCTCTTTTTGGCATGCAGACAAACTTATATGATGCAGGGCCTGAGATGCACAGACACCACAACCGTGCCTTTCCGTGGTCAGGGCCGGTGCTTCTCCGGCTCAGAGGCCGTCGTCGGGGACAGGGTTTGCGACAACGGTGAGGCTGGTTCTTACAACCTGGCATGCATCTTGGACGTGTAGAAAGGGAGGCTTAGCAACAAGTTAAGCCTCGTCCGTACTAGCAAGAACGGGCCTTCTGTGTTTTCAGGGCCAGTGGTTCTTCTTTTTGTTGCAGGGCTGGTCAGTGTTCGTGCATGCCATGTTTTCACCGGGAGTTGGGGGTGCCAGGGAGCTGTAAGCACCGTGTTGGGGTCCTACTAGGGTTGGCCACGGAGGACGAAAACTCATAGGTTCACCAAAACAGGAACCGTTAATCTGTTTCATGCATGTTGGGACTGGATTTTGCAGATGTTGCCCGTATTGAGTGTTGTGATCGGTTCTGTTTGCAAAGAGGCTGGGTGCCTCGAGCTGGAGACAGCTTGTTGTGTGCCTTGAGCAACGCTGCCTTGTTCCAAGTCTAGGGTGGATGGCGCCGGTTAGGCATTTGTCGCGTCAAGCCTTCCAAAGGGTTCGCAACCTCAGGTGAGCATTACAAGTTCGACAACTTCGACTGCGCACCAACGTACCCGGTTGAGTTGCAAACCACACCACGCCCCAGCATCACGTGCTTGCAGTCGTGCTCAGCCGGCAACTTCAGGCACGTGGTCGGGAAACGGTTCGAGGCCTTCAATTTCAATGTGGCAATAGTCTCTGATGAACTATCTGAATATGACTAGCAGCTTTGGCAAGTGATCTGCATAATATGACTAGTAGCATTGGCAATTGCGGCAGCGGACTGGGACTTCGCAGGAATCGGGTGCCCAGTATTCGCCGACGCGTTCACTGACGCGCCACTGTCGCACACCGAACCCCAGCTGACCTGGACCAACCAACCTTAGCGTAACCTTAGCGTTTACATAAACTCTCACAGGAGGGGGTTTAGAACGCCTCACTGCTAAACGCGACACCGACCGCGACCGCAACGAACACCAGCACCACCATCACCGCCGTCAACGTTGTCATGGTGTCGTCACCGACATCGCCGGCAGCATCATCATCAGCACGTGAATGCAGTTGCGTTGGGTGTTTCGAGTCTTAAGCAGGCGAAAGGATTGCTCAACTTGCACTTCAACGAATTCAGGAGGAGTCTCGGCGTGAGCCTTCGCTCGTGGAGTTCTGTTCCTCCGGGTCGAGCCTGCAAGGAGATATCTGCATAGAGAGCTATGACGACTACTGCCCGTCCGGAATCAAGGAGGATTGCACCTTCATTACGTGCTGTGTTGCAGAGGCTGGCGCCATCTCCAACCCAGTCTGATGCATGCTAGTGGTCTGGAAATATTCTGCGCTTGTGACACTGGGAGGTCAATGGCTTGAACTATTGGGGGAAGGATTGCCTGGCCTTCGGCACATCCACGAACTGTACAGGCCTGTGTTCTCACGCTCGGAGGCCTAGAGCCGCCAGTTTCAGATGCACTGCGAGGCAAGTTGCGGACGATCTTGGATCGAATCCAGCAAACGCCCCTACTGCTGGATGCAAGCTCCGCCTACGATCCCATCATCCCCAGGCAAGGGATGGCCCACGGGCCCAACGCCCACACTGTGAGCAGAGGGAACCCGTGTTTTCCATTGGAGGACTCCGCCCACTGGCCGTCTCACGAACGAGTGCTATCAAAGCAATTGCAACACCATCAGCGAGGACCTGCTGATCTATAGGGAATCTGGGGGCGTCTGTGGCTTTCACACCACACCCCATGACATCTAGCAGCATACATGTAGTGACCTTGCAGGAATACATCGTCAACCAATTCACCGGCTTTCAGACCGACCAGCGTGTCTGCCCCGTTGAAGAGTCTCCGGATCGCGGGTTCGAGTGCTTTATCGGCCCGTTTGAAGCAGATGGCATTACAGACGTGCTGCAGCAGTGCCAGAACGGGAGATTCCAGTGGAACTTCTGTCTGAATCGGAAGACGATGGATGGCAGACCGCACACGGCGGGGGAGGGAGAAAGGGTAAGCATACGGTGCCGCGAGCAAATGATGCTAGAATCCCTGCGAGGCGTGTTGCAGCTTTCTGTATCTGAATTCTCGTCAAGGAGTTGAATGTCGCATGATGGGCGTCGCACAGGGTACATGTGCGAGTCTTCTGGAGGAGAGCTCCTGTTTAGTTCAGGTTGAAGTTGGAGGCAATTTTGCAAGCCCGACTTTTGATGCGCCTTCATGGCAGGAGTTGACACGAAACTTGAGCACCAGCACCTACACGATGATCACCAATGGCCAGGTGTTGAAATCATGCTCCACGGACGACTGCAACAATCCGGATGATGAGATTGCAGGTGCTGGGCTGGGGTTGGGCAGTTGTGTGCTGTTTTGGGGGTCTTGCAGGCTGTCCGGCTATGGTGGACAGGGCCCCGGCCGTGACGGATGGAATCAGGCCCTTGCTGTCGTATGCGAACATGTAATGTAGGCATCGTGGGCCATGGGGCGAGGATGGAGGGAGGAGGGAGGGCAGCAGAAGTTTTTCGAAGCAGGACCACCGGCGAGCCGACGAGGGAGGAGATCTTGGAGGGCTCCGTGGTTCGCCCGCCGGAGCCGCCGCCCTGGGGCCTCATCGGAGCGGGGCAAAGCGAGCAAAGCAGAGTGAGTTGGCTTGCCACATGGAGTTTCGATTTTTTGGGGTTCAGGGCTCCGTTGGTGCATCGCTCCAGGAGGACTGTCCTCGATCCCCTTCGCCATGGTTTGCATCGCCATGGCCCTGAGCAAAGCCGGCGTCTTCAAGGAGGCGATCGAGCCGCTGTTCCACAGCAGCAAGGCAACCGTGGTCGCGGAAGACACCTTTATCGCCGCAGGGCCTATTTAGCTGGTGGGAAGAGGATTGACGTGACGTCGACCCTCTCACTCTTTCATCCGCTGTCGATCGCTGTCCCATGCTGTCATGCTGTCCCTGGCCTTTCCCGGTCTCCCCGCCTGCTCGTGGCCTCCGATTTCAGTCTGGGCAATGATGCACGGTCAGAGTCATGTCTATGCAGTTTAAAGGGTGCTGTCTCAATTCTCTACACATCGGTCTTTTCTAACTCCAGTGAATGCGTGGGCCGCACCTCTTCATGCTCATGATGTTGCTCGTGTCATGTTGGCTGTCGTTCCAGGTTTCAGGTAGTTGGCGCCTGTAAGGTCCCTCTCGCATGCCGTTTAGGGCATGCGAAGGTAGGAAAATTGTATAGCCTTGGGCCAAAGGAGCACACCGAACATAAGGAGGGGGTGAAGTCAGAAATTTATGAATACAAGAAGCATTTGCTGTGCAATGTTTGGGGGAGGGTGGGCGGCGTAGAGAAGCACGATGTGCCTTAATGCCATCCCAGGAGCCGCAGAAGGATCTCATGACCAGTGGAACCAAAGGGATGGACCAGAATCTCACCTATGGGCGGGTCGAGCCGCGTAACCTGGCTCGCACAGCTTGCACACGGCACGAGCGGATCATGTCATGCAGCTTCTCAAGTTGGACGTGATCTGGGTGAGGTCCCCTTGGCCTGAGAAACCAGCTGGACAATGTCAAGGCCTGGTGGGGGAGGTCAGTCTCCTTGGTGACCGCTCGGGTTGAAGGCTCTTCCGCTGGCGCTGAAGCAGAAAGCTGAGACGGCCGTGCCGGAGGCAGCCAATGCGGCTTGGGTGGATGCCATTGTCGCGGAGGCAGGCTGCCCTTGGAGTGTCTGTGGGTTTGTCCGTGAATGTTCGTTCCTTTTCGATCCCATCCGAACAGTATAGAACGGAACTGCTGTTTTACTAGGTCTTTTCAGTACAGAGGGGGAACGGTAGGAGCAGGCCTTAGGCCAGGCAGGCACAGGGTCCACTGGACGGAACAGTGCACCAAATTACTCTGGCACTGGCTTTTGAAGCCCTCTAGACCCCCAGCCTCTCACAGCCCTACCTTCCCATACTCCTATCTACAAGCTCACAGAACATCTGTAGACCGCCATTTTTGGAGTACACTAGTGAGGTTGCCAACGTGCAAGACACTCCTTGAAGCACACTCCTACGTAGTTCTCTCACAGACCTGAGCTCTTGCGGAGTTGTTGCTGAGCGAGTTGCATAGGGCCGCCCAAAAAATGTTCCTTCCTTGGATTGGTGTGACAGGCCACTATCCAGCAGGTGACACCAGACAAGATCCATCCGCTGCCCGATGTTCTGGAGGGAACCACGTACACAGGTGAAGGTGCGATTTGTCTACCTGAGGACCGGGGTGTGCTTCAAGCCTTCGGGATGCCGGGAGTTCGAGTCAGATGTCACTGAAGCTTTGCCTTCACAGCACGGTTCAAACCGTGATGGGCCAAGCTGCTGCTTGCTGGGCTCGGGGAAGTTTCCGTTTCCAGGACCTGGACATGCCATTCACTGAGAAGCGGGCCCTGGCGCTTCAGCCGGCGGACGACTTCCTTCGCCGCCTTGCCTTGCTTCGCTGCTGTCGTCAGTGTTTTGATGGTCGGGCCAACTTGTTATCCAGTCGTGATCCTTATTGCTTTCATGGCAGATCCGAGCAAGAGCCAGAGCCAAGACGACCTGAGCAACCATCACCAGGCAAGCCTGATGTGCAACTCTGCCGCGGCAACTCTGCCGACTTCACGCCATGCATGTGTTGAGATGCTTGCAACATTTCGAGTCTACCTGGTCACAGGCCGTCAGCAACGGTGGCTCGAGCCGGCTGTGCCACGGCATGTTAAAGAATCAGCACACAGCAAGCGCTTTTGTGTGATGAGCGGTGGGGGGGGGGAATGGAATGGACAATTACTTACACCAAAACAAGCGATCTATCCCTTCGGTTTGCTATCTAGTCAATCTAGTCCTCCTGTGCGGGCTGTGCTGAAGGAGTTTTCCCGAAAGACATTCCCAACACTTGCCAAACCTTGATTTGTGACGACCAAAGACTAAGCCAAAGACCTGTGTCTCGCATCCAGCTGTTGAGTTTGGGTCCATTTGGAAACTAAGTGCCATTGATCCAGGCCGACACACTTAGCTTAGCAAACTTCCCTGGGCCAACGACGTTAAAAACCACATGACCCAGCCCTGAGTCTCAAGCCTCGAGCTAGGAACACGTCGCGAACTGGTGCGGGCAGCAGCTTCGCTGTCAGCCGGGCCCAGAGCAAAAGGTCGTGACCAGTCAGCACTCAGCGGCCCCTCGCCCTAAGCCCCGTTCAACTAGAGCTACCGTACCAGACCCCTGCCAGAACTCCGCTCACTGGGAACATGCAGGATTATGACCACGGCTCGGACTGTGACATCGGGCGCCTACAGCAGCCACACTGACCTGCTGACTGTCACCGAGAGACCTCTGTCGGAAGGCGGGCCAGGTTTGGGTTTTGGGACCGAAGCTACTCGGCGCTTGGCATTGCCCATTGCGATAATATGTGAATTTGTAAAGCGCAAGCGACAGATGTGGTGGGCCCACCAGAGCATGGGAGCTTTGTATCTAAAAGCTTGCGTCTCACTATTGGCCTGTCCTGTCTTGAAAGATCTTGAAAGCTTTGGGGTTTGCTTCACCTGGCTCGCGGCTGCGCGGTGTGGGTATGGGACCGCTTCGGTCCGAAGGTTACTCGGAGACGTGACTTTTTGAGTCTCGGGTTCACGCCAAAGCCGAAAGCCTTCGATGCGAAACTTTGGGCTAAGGGAGCAGGCTTTAGGTTTCGCCGTTTCGCCGGAACCCGAAGCTTCCATCCAAAGCCTGGCCAGGGGGTTCTGCAGACGACCTGGTGCTGCAGCAGGACACATGCCGATCGCTGCGCTTGGAGGCGGTAGCGATTGATACCGGGAGCTTCAATCCAGGAGCAGCTTCCAGAGCCCCCCTCAGTGGCGCCTGTACCGGAGATTGGTGCCTCGTCTCCGTCATCCTTAACCCACCGGGACAGTCGTGTTGATGTCTGTTTTGTTGTCAGCCTGACTTGCCCGACCTGATCTCGCTCGCTTCTTTCTCTATCTCTCTCTCTTTCCCTCTCTCTCTCTCGCTCTCGCTCTCGCTCTCGCTCTCGCTCTCGCTCTCGCTCTCGCTCTCGCTCTCGCTCTCGCTCTCTCCCTCCCTCTCTCCCTCTCTCCCTCCCTCCACCATTGTGGGCTTCTTGCACGAGGACAGGTTTACCGGATAGACCGTCGGTAGGGTCCATGGAAGAGCAGCAGCGCTACTGTAGGTAATGCTGATGCAGTGCAATTTTTCCAGTGTCCGTTTTTATGTCTGTTTCTGCTTCAAGCAAGCGGTAAGGTCACGTGGAAGGGAGTGTGTCTGGTCTTGTTCTGAGCCCCGTTTCAGTTGGGACCCTTGGCAGCACAAGAGGTTTCAGCATGGATTGTTTTCACTGAACGTGCAGGCAGACGAGTTGTGCACCGAGTTTCCTCGCAGCCTCGAAAAAGTCTTTGCCCCAACAAGGAATCTGCACCGACCTGCAGCGGCCGCGCGCATGTTGCGGAATCAGTCTGCTGGGATGCCCCGCGTGGCCACCTGAGCCTCGGGGACGTAGCTCGGATGGGTGCTTGTGACTATGCTGAACGTCTTGTTCCTGTAGAAGGTCGCGAGGTCCATGTAGTCTGTGGCCCTGCAAAGCAGTGCCACATTTCTAGCTGCCAAGCAGCTCGAAGTCGCGTCTCACGTCATCAGGTGTCTAAGGTCGGAGTAAGAGATGGTGATGCCAGGCTACCCGAGGCCGTACTGCAAGTCATCGTACAAGGCTCTTGATGACAATCGATAGCTTCAGGCCTCCCCATTGGGGCTCTCCGTCTCAAAGTGAAAACACCCCCGACCCCTCTGCACTGAAACCCGAAAGCCCTAAAGCCCTAACTCCACCCACAAGCTCGTGCAGCCACAGTGGGGGCCATTTCAGAATGCTTTTTCCTTGGGAGCCTCCTGGGAATGCTCCCTCCACAGAAATCCGGGGTTGGGGCATTTAGAGCTTGTAGGGTTTGAGGTTTTAGGGTTTAGGGCTTTCTGCTTTTGAGTGTCCCCCCGCCAAAGAAACCAGGCTTCCGTCTTCGGCGGTTGACGTCTGTTTTTTGCTGGTAGGTTCTATTGTTGTTTCTGGTGACGAGAAGGGCAGTCGCATTCTCAATGCTGTGAGTGTCATTTTTGTTTATCGCAGTTGTTGTCGTTATTGCTGTCGTCTTATTCTCAATGGGACTACGCACGCTTCCATTCGTTTTCGTGTATTCCTGCTACAACAAAAATGCTGGTCATAGCAACTGTGACAGCAACTACTACCAGCTGCCCCGGAGCTGACGCAGGGAGCTGCGAAATTCAGGAATCCGCAGCTCGTTCAGAGCCTACTCCATGCATGAAGCAGAAAAGCTGTAGGCCGTAGGCTCACTTTTTGTTCAGTCACAAGAAGAAGACGCAGACTGGTAGCAGTTTCAGCATCCCGAAGCTCGGCCAGGAGGTGGCGGACGTTCCAAGGCCATCGGAGCTTTTGGCTGTGCAAGTTGGTTTCATCGCTGTGTAGGATTGATACCTAGTACCTCCGCCTGGTTTGGCTCAGACAAACGGGGGCGGAGATGTAGGGGCATGACGCAAGTTTGGCATGATGCGCTGAAGTAAACGACACAAAAGGGGCAAAACACTGCAAGGATGCTGCGACACCTTGGAGCACCGAGGCATCGGAGCCTCTCACCGTAGAAGTTTCAGAAGCACGAAGAGCTTTCGGTGCGGTTCGCTGCGCCAGCAACAGCTGAGCCCAGAGGTATCAACGAGCAGCACATCTGAAAACCAGGCAAGGAAGGTCGAGCAACAAACTCATTAGATTTCTTCAGTGGCCTCGCTAACCGGCGCAGCGGTGTTTGCCTCAGCAAAATTCCCGGCTGGTGCAGAGCAGCAGAGCTTGGCTGCAAGCAGTGCTCAGGTCGCCATGAGCAAGGCGAGCTGTCGAAATGCCCCAGAATCCTGTTGTACACCGCGACGGTCTTGCTCGGAGCAGGCGAACACTCCTCAAGCCTTGCGCTTGCTGGCCTACAGTCTTACGGCGGGGAGCTCTTTTCAAGATTGCGCCCGAATGTTGAACAGCTTTCGCAGCCTGCCGGCGCAGGGCATCGGTGTTTTCTTCATCCTGCTACACCTGCTGCTGACCTATGCTTGGGCCCCGACAAACGCATGAGGGCATTTCGCTACCCGAATGCGTTGCGGTCCAGAGCTGTCAGCGACTTGTAAGGTACTGGGAAGCCCAGGTGCGGTGCGTTTGCACAAACTGACGCTGATGCGTGTGGCTGCCGGAAGTTCGCCAGGCATGGTGACAGTCGTGCTGACTGTGGTGCCTCACTCAGACCTTCCTCCTCCAAGTTACTGGCTTGCTTGCAGTCGCTTGTAAGGTGATGAGTGGTGTCTGGATTTTCCAAAGGCAGCATCGCATTCCTGTGGTCTCTTCGCGAATCGACCCTCTGCCTAAATACTTCCGGTCGCACGTGCTGCGTCGATTGGAGGTCCCAGCAGTTCCGGGCGAGAAACGAGCAGGAGGCTTTCGACGTTCTCGGCGCATTGCTTGTCCCACGCTCGCATAGATTTTGCCGGCCAGGCACTCCTTATGCAACATCGCGCCTTCGCAGCAGAGGCCAAAAATATAGTGGGTTCGGGTGTGGGTAGCTAAAGTATCTTGCAGAAGCCTACATACTCAGAAGCTGTCCGGGTGAAGGAGCTAATCGGCACATGTGAGAGATCTTCGGTGCAGCTTCCAACCTTTTCCCGAATACCGTATGCAAGAGAGGTTTCGGACGAAAGCCATGCACAACCTTTTTCCCTCCAGAACCTGCAGCGAGGTGGAAAGGGCTTGGGAGCGGTGGCGGTCTGAGGAGACAATCATAGTAAATGAGTGTTGTTTGTATTGGTAAGCCGCGATGATCATATCACTATTGCCTATTGCTGACTCATGACATGTGCCTAGAGACCGTCACCGGTTGAGCCTGGGCCAGAGGCCGTTGCCCGAGGTCTCACGCTCACGAGGCTGAGCGCCGGCGTCCTGCGACTTGGCAAAACTAGGACCCAACATTGCCACATGGAACTGGCAGACAGAGTAGTTGTAAAAGGCAAGGACGTAGAAGACATGACCGGCTGCCGCGTGGCAGGCATCCTCCGCAGTGCCTGTCCCAACGTCGCAGACCGCGGGGGTCGGGTCGCCAGTGAGCGTGTCAACCCTTTTTCTTATGTCAGCCGCCGCCGCTAGCTACTAGTAGATGACACGACGACGATGACTGTTTGGAACCAAAAAAAGCACCCAAACAGAAATGATGATGAAACTTGCAAAATTGCGGGGGCATTACCTTTAAACGGGTATGTTTTCGTACACCGCAGACGACGCCCACGCAGTGTGCGTTTAGGTGCTTTGGGTTGCTCCTACACGAGGACGCATACTAGTAGTGCTGGGTCGTTTTGCGCCGTTCTTCTTCTTCTCCTTGCCATGGCAGGCAGAGAGCACGGCGAAGAAGCGGAAGAAGAAGAAGTCGCGGGAGGACGGCGAGGCCAGGACTGGGCCGTGCCCCGGAGAAGTTTTCCGGGAATCTGCGGACATGGGAGGAGACCTTCATCGTCGATGATGAGTTGGAGGCGGAGGCTCGCGACAGGGGTTGGGGTGGCAAAGGAACAGCAGAGAGATTCTGCAGCTCTGGGAGTCCTCTTCGACTTTGTATCCTCGCTTCATGGAGCCATGTCGGCCGGCTTCGTTCGAGTTGCCCCGTGTCGACTGGTGGAGAAGAATTTCGGGCTCTGGACGGGTGGTGGACACTCTTCTGACTTGCTGCCGTCGAAGACGATGCGAGAAGGCAAGGGCCTCTATCGCCTATTCTTGCGACTCGTCCCCGAAACTGCTGGCCACATCGTCCCGTCACATCGTAAATGTGCAGTATGGAATCGCTCGCTGACGGGTCCACATGCCCAACGTTGGCTTCGGGTCGTTTCTAATCCGTGGTTTTTTCTGTGCAGATGCCAGATCTTCGCAAGTTGAAGTTGCTTCCATCTCCCGAACAACGCCAGCACCATCGGCTCCTAGTTGCATTTCGACGCATACTTTTTGACTTTTTGCCAGCTGCAAATAGATTGAGCATCTATGCGATCCGTCCCGGTGTCTTCTCGTTAGCCTTTGCCTTGTTCTTCGTCTTCGGCCTGTTGTTGCCCGAAGGAAAGGGAGTGTTGAATTTCTGTGTTCAGGTAGTCGAAGACCTGGAAGACTTCTTGCAGCACAGTCGCCTGCCGCTTGTCCAGGTCGTCGTATGGGTTCTGGGGAAATTTCGCATGAGTTCGGTTAGGCAGTGGCCAAGGTTGTGCGACCCCAAAAGTCTGTCAGTTTTGACGAGTCTTGTCTGTTTGGAGTTGATGGCGGCTTTAGCTTGCGTGGGATCGCTGGGCCTATAGCCAATATGTTAGATTTTGTGATATGGCCCGCACCGACGCCGACGGCTGAGGCGACAAGCGCTGAAGAAAACGGCGGACGACCTCCGAGAGAGCCAAAAACGGAAGGAGGCCCGCTCGATCGCTTCTCTGCTTCCAGAGCCTTAGAGACGGATCCGCGATCCGGAAGATTCCGGAAGCTTCTTTTGAAGCCCGGAGACGGTGTTCAGAGTGAGGACAAGACGAGGCCCCCGCCACTGGCGCCAACCTCGGAGGCCCCGGCGACACCGGGGTGGGACCGGGGTGGGAGAGGGGAGGGGTTGGGGCGTACCGCGTGGTCTAAGTATCCCGGCACTGCGGCAGGCTCCAGAACCGAAGCCGCAGCCCCAACAGAGAATCGACAGTGCTGTGCGGCTTCTCGTGAAGAAAGGAGTCATCCTAGAAATTTTGTCGGATGCACCGCTCGAGACACGTAGAGGCGGGGCAAAACGACCAGTCACCAAAACAGTCCCCCCCCGCCATCTTCAACGTTTGAAGACGGGCACGGCTGCCAAGGAAGGCAGCTGCCAAAGCGCCTGCTGCTCCGGCAAAGGCCGCGCCAAAGGCCGCGCCAAAGGGCCTCAAACTCACTTTTCCTTCCCGACTTCTCCCCCCCGTCCCTGCGGTGTGTTGAAGGCTTTGCATGGATCTTGCCTTTCTAGTGGGTGCTGACGACTTCCAAGCATAGATTATCTCGTGAGCTGTCAGAGCCTTGAGCCTCCGAAGCTGCCTGGAAGAGGCTGCCAACTCCAATGCCGGAAAGAATGGCTCTGCAACGAAGGTTTGGGATCGGGAAATCGGGATCGAGGGCTTCAGCCATTTGGGGAGTGCACAGGATCTGACCTCCCCGCAGCTTGCCAGTGGGACCTGGGAGCCCGAAGGCATGGAGAGAGTCCTTCAGATGCAGCAATGCAGGCTGCTCCGAGAGCCTTGCCGCCCCGACCAGCACCTGGCCGGCACGCTTTGGAACGGCAGGGGTCGAGCAGTTCTTTCTTGCGGTGTTCGACCGTTTGACTCTTCACTGATGGTGTAGGGGCCTTCAGTATTTCAGGGTCCTGACGTCTCCAGTCTGGAACGTGGAACCAAGGAGGGGAAAGATGCCGCAAAGACCAGCCGAGGCCCACGGACTCCACGGACCCTTTGGTTTCATGTTGCTACACAGCCGCACAGCCGCGTGATCTCCCGCGTAAGGGCTTCAGTTAGCAGCTTCCAATGCACATTGCACCGCCGCTCCTGCCCCTCATGCAAACGTGTGGGGCAGGCAAAGCCAATGGTGCTGCTGCTGCCAACGGCCACAGCACCGTCGGCAAGGCCGGTGTCCCGATTGCGAAAGCTGTTGAAGACGGACAGTTTCCAGCCGGGAGCGAGATGTCCGAATCCTGGCCCCCCCTCGGTCCTCGAGGGTGTGACAAGGGAGCTATCTCAGTTAAAGAACTCTTTTGCAGATCTTTGCAGAGTTTTGGGGTTCCTGTACGAGTACCCTTGTGTGCCCAGCGTCCGCGATGATGGGGCCTACTTTTCCGAAGCCTTGTCGATTTTCAGCTGTACGTGAAATGTCATCGGCTGTCGCGATGCCGGTATGAGAAAATCATAACTTGCTTGATGATTTTTGTGTTTCAGGACATGTTCACCAGACAGGCCCGATATGAGGTATTCAGTTGTCGACGGCGCGGCGAGTCGTAGAGAGTGGTAAAGCCGCATGGCTGCGATTCTTCGTGTTCGCCCTCGTTGATGGCCGTCAGCATCAACTGTGATGGACTTGGCTGGTTCGGTCCTATAGCGTTGGAAGTCCAGCTGAACATGATTGTGCGGGTTCGTTCAACCGTGCAACCGAACAGAGGCGCGCATTTCCCGACACCTCGACAGATCCGACGAGCGCGATGTTTTGCACGATACAGCGACGCTGCATGCCCGTCTTTCTTCACTCACTCCCTAAGTTGTTGTGGTTGCGGCATCGCGAGCCCTTGCCACATACTTGAGTCAGGCCATTCCCCATTAGCATCCGCCGTGCTGTAGGCAAGCCTTCTACCTGCTGGCAAAGGTCCTGCAGCCCACACAGGTGCCGGTCAGAGTCGGGCAAATCTCAGCATAATGTGACGTCATGTGACCTGGCAGGCAAGGGTTCAAAAGGCCCAACTGCCAATACCAAGGCAGCCAAGGAGTTCGCAAAAAACTCTGCAACCGAGGCCTCCCTCTCCAGCCACAGGCGACCACTGTGTTTGCAGGACCTTGTTGGCGACGCAAACGACAACGCCAAGTCCTTCAAAGGCCACTTTTGCGCTTAGCGGGATGGGCAGCAGGGAATCTCGTACGTTTCCCTGCAGCCGGATATCGGTTCGTTAGCTCAGACCTGACCGCAGCCTCGGCAGGCAATGGCAAGTCTAAGAGCAAGAACTGGCAGGACAGAGTGTGAAGATGTTGCATCTCGGAGCCAGCAAGGGCAGCAATTTCTCGTGCTGCGAGGACGAGTGGTACGGTGGGGGACTTACGAGAGAGGAATGTGTTTGGTTAGGGTTGCGAACAGGGGGAACCCGGCAAACCTCAGAACTTACCTTGGTTTAGTAGGGAATGGAGGAATGGGGTACAATTATAACTACTATTGCTACCATTCTTCCATTCCCTACTAACCAAAGGTAAGAGAACCACAGCCTGCAACCGACTCTTGCAGGCGGTGGTGGCGACTCGTGGTGGGGAGAGCAGGACGAGGGCCACCTGTGTTGCGGCCAGTGTTGCGGCAGCGTATATAAAAGTAATTTGTATTAAAGTGTATTATGTTCTATAGTATACTATACTCTAATATAATACAATATACTATAATATATTACAATATAACATAGTATAATGCGTGTAATACTATATAATTTGCTATAACACAATATATTAGCACGTTGGAGGAGGGCTGGGGGAGCGGCTGGTGCCGGCACCTCAAAATCGAGAGCGAGACAGAACTTGGAGCGGTGTCTGATGCAGAGTGGTGTGAGCGGCCCAGATGGCAACGGAGGAAGCTGGTGGGTCCTCGGCTGAGTGCCAGGTTGCGGGATGCTTGCGTTCCGGCTTTCCGGGAGTTCATTGCAAGTCCCGGCCACCCAGGGCGGTCAGCGAGGCCACTGGAATGGCCACCTGCCCAGAAAGGGTAAGCTGTGAAACCAGCAGTTTGATCGTTGTTGCTGCTTGTTGAGATTGCTTGAGGAGCATGTGGGAAACAGTCAGTAGCTCTGTCAGAGACTGGAAGCTGTCTTCAGATGATCTGGTTTCGGGGCAAGTTTGATCGCTTGTGCCCAGATCAGGCTTGAGGAGGGTTGGGGTTGACGAGATTCGGGAGAAGCAAACACATTTTTAAGTTTGTCAGGGTCTCAGCACGGTTTAAGTGTTAGGCTTTGGTACCCAACATCGTAAACCCTGAACTGCAAACCGAACGCATTGTTGTCGGGGCAGAGGTTTTGGCCGGGCGCCGGCCGCCAAGCGCTGGGCCCCTCGAGGCACCGGCGCAGGCGGGGGTGATCTTTGGGGTCAAAGGTTGGGGGCCTTGAGAGTCCATGGTTTCTCAGGCTTGGAGATTCGGGTGTAGAGTTTCGGGCTTCAGATCGGAAGATTCGGGTTTGGAGATCGGGCGTGCAGATGACTAGGTGACTAGGGTTTGGAGAGTGGGCTTTGGAGTTCCGGGTTTCAGATGTGCAGATTCGGGTTTGGAGATGAGGGTTTGGAATTGTGGATTTCGTGTTTGAGACGTGCAGATTGGGGCTTGGAGATGAGGGTTTAGAGTTTAGGGTATCAGATGTGTAGTTCACTTAGGGTTTAGGACGGAGGGTTTTGGGTTTCGGGAGATTTCGGGAGGGTCCCGTGGAGTTTAATTGCCCGAAAGCCGGTCTCCGGCTTCTCAGCGATTGTTGCTTCAGGGCTCAGGCGGTTTAGGGTTTAGGGCTCAGGCCCCGTCGTTTTGGGGATTTACGGCTGGCCATCCAACAATCTAACGATTCTCTTCATGCCTCCCTCTCTCCATCTGCCTCTTAACAGTTGCACTTTGCACTGGGAAGTTGGTTGCTTCACCAAGAGAACAGCTCCACCACCTCAGAGGGGCTTTCTGTTTTCCGGAGGGCCATCCGACAGAGGTTTTGCTTCAAGGTCTATCCGGAAAAACCTGTTTGGGGCCTTGAGGCTTCCTGAAGTCCTGGAGTCCGAACTCGCCGGAATGACCAGGTTCGACGCAGTCTCCTGAAAGATAGAAAGCGCCTGATCTCAGGCGATGCTGGCGGATCTGACGCCTGGCAGGAGTAGGGGAGTGATCTGGCCCAAAAGATGGCCAAAACGGCCGACGGCATTTTCTCCCGAAGTGGCAGTGCAAGATGCGCGTTCCACTGGTGGGCTTCATCGGATGGCTGGGGTGTGTAGGAGGACTTTTGTTGCTGTGTTTGTCCTTGCAGCATCCCACCATCCATGTGCATTTGTCACAAGGCAGATTTGCCTAGACGCAGGCAAGTAGTGCTGCAGAGCATCCGAAGGCTGAGGCGCAGCAGGTCTGCCCCCAGCCTGTAATCTAAAGACTTAAAGTGGATTCCGGACTTCGTCGTGATCTTGCAGTCTTGTATCCCGCTTTGCAGCTTCGCACACGCCAGCAATACCGCCGCTCGATAGCTGGACAGAACCTGTGTAGTCGTTCTGCTACCTCGAGTGACAGATTGAACTTGGGTTCCTCGTCCAGCTGTCATGTGTCGCTCCAGCAAAAAGGTAGAGCGTGCATGCGGGGATGGGGGGGAGCATTTCAGTTTTAGTCTCTGCATACATGTTCTACGCTTCGACTGGTGACGGCATGTTGAGACGACAGCATGCTTGTCTGGTGATTGCCGAATCCGAATTGCAGTGTGCCTTCACTTGGACTGGGATGCATATCTGCCTTGACTGTTCTCTGCAGGCATGCAGTTGCCGTCACTGCAGTGGAGCCCGAGGTTGTCGATGAGGCCTTGGATGCCGGGATTGGCTCACAGATCTCGCGCAGCTTGCACAGCTCTGATGGTGAACTGACATGCGGTGTCATGATCTCTCATGAACACTGGAGCTGGGTAGAGGTCGCGGGGGTTCAGGAACGAGAGTAGGTCGCAGCCGCAAACTCCCTGCTCGCTTGCTCACCCAGCTGGCGCAAGCAACTCCATGTCAGAGCCACATAGAGCAGAAAGATGTAGCCTGGATGTAGCTGTTGTATCATCTGACACAGAGCTGTAGCTGCAGAGGAAGACTCCGCCGTTGACCAGCTTTGGATAAGTCAGCCACCCAACCCAGACAGAGATTAGAAGCACAGCTTCAGAGCTTCCGGGGCATTGGCCTCCGCTGAACGTCGAGCACTTCGAGGTGCTGAGGCCGGGGATATCCGCCGGAGAGCCGCACTGAGAACCCTCGGAGACTTCAAACCCTAAATCACTTTGTTTGGTTGGCGAGGCGATGGGCGGCCGATCGAGCCAATGCCTGCCAGCGCCTTGTGGCTCCCGTGTCCAGAGATCAGCGTCTGCGTGGAGCACCAAGGTGTGATACGGATGAGACGGAAAACGAGGCTGGATCAAAGACATGGAGCAGATACCTTGAGCAATGCTTTATCGTTGAGTGGGAGAAGAAATCAGAATCGCTCCGTTGCTCAGTTGAATGCTACCGTTTTCGACGAGAAGAACTCTGGGCCGAGTGAAGTGAGGTGCCGATCGCCTTTATCGTGTGCCAGCGTTACAATTCTTGTCGCGGGAGTCCTGCGTCCAAGAAGTCGGAAGATCTGAAACCGCAATGGCAGGCCTCTCTTCACGCCTGGGGCCCAGATGTGGAGTCCGTGTTCTTTGCTTTCGGCTCGTGTCGAGATGTCTCCGCTTCACTGGCAAAAGTCGGCCAGCAGAGGGTAGTTTCAAGCTGCACATTCCTCCACAGCACAGCATAGCAGCCATAGCCTCGCGGCTACCGCCCTCGAGGTACGAAAACGGGGCCACCTACCAAGGGTCGTGGTCCAGACCCCGGAGGGTTTGAGAGTCGCGTGAGCATCGATCTTTCCCAGCGAGTGCAGGCAGTCCCGGAGCAAAGTTCTCAAATGTTTCTCCATTAGTCCCTGTCTTGGCAGCTTCAAGGGAAGCGCGCTCGTGGGTTTTCCACTTAGTGAGCAAATCGCTAAGCAGCGAGCTAACTCTAACCAAATACATCTTGGCCTCGATGAGATTGCCTTTGGCTAGCTCGCACGTGCTTGCGCGGCAAAGGGTGGGCGACCTGCGGCAGGGCCATGGTGAGCAGGCCGGATGCATGCCACGGCAGAGGGAGCGGTGAGGCTGCTGGATTGCGCGGGTGAATCGTAAGTGTGGATGGTGTGCGAAAGCTCCTCCACGTCTTAGTCTTAGATTTAGTTTCCATATGATTCCATCGAACCACGACCACCACAGCATCTCTGATCTCATAAGGGCTCTAAGCTTCATAAGCCTCTTAGACTCGAGGATGGACTAGCCAAACAGCGCATTCGACTCGTGCTTAGCTTCCGGAACATCTGAACCTCATGATTCCATATCCCACCCGCCTGCGCCAGTTGTGGACCGATGGAGCCAGATACGTCGGTCAGTGGGTGCGCCGCTTCCGGGAAGGGCGAAGGGCAGCGCGTTTCCTCGAGCTTTGACCGCTGGATCTCTGACAGCAAGACCTGCCAGTTCAACGACAAAGCCCATGGCAATGGACGTTTCGAGCACATCGATGGTGATGCACGTGGCCAAGTGCACCAAAAGCTTCTCATTATTGCTTTCGCCATGGGCCTTCTTGGACGACATGCAGCCCAGGTGTACGAGGGTCAATGGAGGGATGATAAGGCCCACGGCCAAGGAATGCTGGGATCTCAGTTGCTGAATAGACTTTGGGCCCTCTCTGGCCTCGCAGTTCAGCGCAGGTACCAGCATGCTGATGGCTCCAAGTACGAGGGCCAGTGGAGAGACGACAAGCAGTTCGATCCCCAGTGGAGTTCAAGCGATCTCAAATCCCCTGCCCCCCCCAAAAAAACAAAACCAGAGCAGAGTTCCTGCAGGCACGGGAAAGGCATCGAGATTTGGCCAGACGGCTGGGTCCTCGGAAGATCCATCGGCCAAACGCCTATCTGAGCGCCCGGCTGTCTCCAGGTGCCAGATACCAAGGGGACTATGTCGCCCTGTTCTCAGTTCTCCTTCGAAGGGGATTGGGGATCGGATTCTCTGAGTGTTTCCGCGTGCGAGGACGGCAAGAAGAACGGCCACGGTAGCTTCATGTGGGCGGATGGCTCGAGCTACGAGGCGCGATTGCACCGCCCGGAAGAGACTGGCTTCTCAATGTCAAGATGCTGACATTTGTCAGGGTGGCTTCAGTAACAACGAGATCAACGGCGAAGGGCTGTACATTTGGGTCAGCCTGGCCTGAGCATGTGAGATGACTTCGCGAGCCTTGCGGAGCCTCCTTCTTGGCAGGGAGACCGGCGAAGATACGAAGGCCAATGGGCTCGCCGCTCAACACTTTGTCTGCATTGCGGTCACCCTTCTTGCAGCAACATTGCAATGCAGTCCCTTTCACGCAACACCTGCTTTGCGATGGTTTGTGAGGTTTCACGGATCTAGCTCAGAGCTGTAGAAAGCTAGTGTCGGCTGTGGCAGTGCGCCAAGCACAAGCCCAAGCCGTGCCCGCCCAGGTCAACAACCGCATGCACGGCCACGGCACCTTCACCTGGGCCGATGGAAGAAGATATGCTGCTCTCTTAGAATAGGGTTTTGGCTGTTTATGCCCTCAAACCCTCCCTTGCACCTGTTGAAGCCTGTTGCATGGCGGAGACGGAGCGTGGAACCGAGCATCCCAGGAAGGGCAGTACAAAGACGTCTGCGGCCAAGATGGTCTCTTTCCATGTGGGCTTTGGAGCGGGGAATATTACCAGACCAAGGATGCAAAGGATGGCCATGGCCTGCCGTTGCCTCAGAGACTCTAGTCCTAAGCCCATCTTGAAGTCGTCTGCAGTGCTCTGCACGTCGGAAGCAAAATGCGGAGAAGAAAAGAGAGGAAGGATGGACATGGCCCTAGGGCCTAGGGAGAGACGGAGTGACGGAGGGACCTTGGTGAAATGGTTCGTGAGCCTTGTATGACATTATTTGATGGTTCTGGTGGTGGTGATATAGTGATGCTGCTTCTGGTGCCGCGCCATGATTGGTTGTACATAATCTTCGAGCCATCCTGTACGGTTACCAGGTTCTTGTGGCCAGATGGCCGCAAGTACGATGGCCAGTGGCGACGACTGGCTCGCTTGGTACTTGCGTAGCGTGGCAGGGTACAAGTCAAGCACATGCACCTTGTTCACCAGCTTTTCTCACTGTTCGGGTTCGGAGACCTCTAGGAGCCTTCAGACGAAGCAGCTCCAAGCCTGCATGGACTTCGTGGGTGGACATGTGCACCTAGGGGCAAGGGAGTAGAGCGTTGCTCCGCTCTCGCGGAAATTCGTGGAGCTGTTTGCGATAGCAGGGCCTGTTGATTCCTCGACGGGGGTTTTGCCAAAGACCGATAAAGACGGCATGTGAGTCATGAGCCAGTCTCAAGAAGGGTTTCCATCGAATCTTGCCAGGAGAGATGGCAAACAACATGGCAAAGGCTACTATGTGGGGTGCCCGGTGCTACCTGCTTTGGCCTATGCCTAACAGTGCAGCGGCCACATGCAGCCAATCGAAGGCTCTGCATAGTGCTTCTCGCAGAATTCCACAACATGTACACGTCGAGCCTCGATAAGCGGGATCTTCAGCCTTTCGAATTCAGCGCTTAATCCACAAGAGTTCGTGCTGCAGTTTAGGGTCAGCCTCGCAAGCTGCAAGTTTCAGGGCTCTACTGCGGAGCCGAAAGCGCTGTGATGCGTTGCATGCCTGGGGTCACCGATTCGCTTTCCCACGGTGTTCCGAGAAGGTTTCAGCTGCAAAACCCGGATTTGCGGTCTTCTTGCCAGGTGACTCTTGCGCAAGAGAAGAAGCATGGACAGCCGTCTTGCCAGTCTTTCGATTTCCTTGAGGTGGTTACACCTTTTTTGGTAGAGTAGTCGTCTGGGAACCCAGCAATCAGGGGCTCCTTGAGGGGAAGTCTTCGAATCCCAGCATTCGATTGACCGGACGTGCAAAGCCAGAAAGCTCACGAGCTGCCTGCACTTTGCTGCAGGAGTTTGGGAGGACGGACGCCGTATCCGCTGGCTGCACGACGAGGCGACAGGCAACCACAATGCCGTGTAAGGCGGTGAGGCCGCTCGTCTTGAAGGGGTTATTCAGAGTCAATCTCGTGGGGTAACGAGTATGTTCAAGTCATGGTGTGGACTTAGGATTTGAGCATCTCCGATTGGGCACCTAGCGGTGGCACGGAGTGCTGGCGCCTTGTCATTTCGATCGGCCTGCTGTGTCGACGTTCCAAGTGCGACCAGGACTTTGGGTTGTTGCCTACTGCAGATCACGAAATCGAGGCGCCCAAGACCCCTGTTTTTAGCTGTCTCCCTCTGTGTCATCGCTGAAAGAGCGTTCTGCCAAGGCAGTGCCTTTAGGAACTGCACGACGCAGAGCCAGTAGCTAGGGCACGAAGATTTAATTTTTTTGCATGGCTCATAGGGCACGCGCTCTCCCGGTGTTGCGGATGAAGTGTTACGAAAGGTGCGACCGAGGAGTCATGCAATTTCATCTGCTTCGAACAACACTGGGGCCGGCCGGTCCTTGGGGAGATGTCGCTGTAATCTCGGCTTTATGGATGTTCATGGTGGCATTGACAGAAGCATTGCTTGCACCAAGTGCACTTGGCAATTTGCTGTAGCTAGAGCTGACTTAGTCTCAGCCGTTCCGGTTGTGGCGTCAACCTCCCGAAATTCTAATTGCACGTGCCGCCGAAGAGCACCCAGACGTTGTGCGGCTTGCAAGGCAGGTTTCATGGGAGAACCCCTCTAATGCGTCGTCCTTGAACAGCCCCGTTGAACAGCGACGAATGCCGCACGTCTGTGCAACATAATATTGCCTGAAAGTTCTTGCCGCACTCCCTGGAACGCCTATTGGGGTGGCTGCCTGCAAGGGCAAGTCTCTTCTCACCCCCGCAGTCGCCGAATTTTTTCGAAGCAAATGCCTGATGCCGATGCTTTCGCATTTTTGCGTCTTGACGCCTGCTGCTTGGGTTGTAGGTTTCCAACTTGACAAATGCATGATCCCTCTTGGTCCAGTCCACGTAGTTTGCAGCTAAGCAAACGGCAATGACAGGTGCACTTTGACCATCCATCGACGCTGAGGCCTGTCCTGATACCTCTGACGCCAGCTGCATGGGATGGTACTGGAGCTGTGCGCTGTGGCATGCAAATCGTTCAGGGCATCATTGCTCGAGAAGAATCAGCAGCAAAGACTGCCCCTGGGCAGGTCTCCGACCGAAAGCGGCGCGACCTTGACAACGCAAGGGTGCGAGGGGACTGTCTGCGAGTTTGAGACGCTTGTGAAGAAGCGTGATTTGATTAGCGCTTTATGGCAGCCTCCGCCTCTAATCCCTCCGCCCTTCCCCTTTCACTTGCAACACGAACATTCTTCTACGGTTTGATAGATCGATGCATGGACAGCTGGATAGACAGATAGACAGATGGACAGATAGCAGAAGGCAGATAGATACATGCACACATATACGCACATATTATACGCATACACGCACGCATAGGCTGAATGTAGTCCGCTAGATAGACCTACAACATGCCGGAATCGTGGAGTTCCACGCCAAGCAAAAACAGCACCACGGCAACATCAGAGTGTGCCTGAAACCCTGGACATTGAAACCCAATCCTCACAAACCAAGAAAACCGACGCAGCTGCGAACCTATATGCTCACGTAGCGGCAAGCTTCTCGTCCCGGAGGTCGTTGGCCACTTCCGAGGAGCCTTCCTCGCAAGAGTTCAGTAGACTTCGGTCGGGGTTCGACCACAGGGAATCTTCCTTTGCAAGCCAGCTCATTCAAGCTCTCAGACGAAGATGTCTATGCCAGTTGCAAGTGGTTCGTGCTTGCAGCTTGAACTCAGTAGATCGATGGACCGGAATCCAGCTAGCTGCAAAAAGACGCGCATCCGAGCAGCCATTGAGTTAAGCTAGACTGCAATCCGTAAGCCTCCGTCTCACCCTCCGCCGTTGTTCCTCCAACTCCACGAAGAGCAATCCTTAAAATTTGTCGGCTTGATCGCTAGCAAGACCAGTCAAAACTTGCACACCCCCCGCTAAATCGCTCGGAGCCATGGTGTTGCAGAGCTCGCGGCCACGGAGGCGGCCATGGAAGCCATTGCTGCTGACCTGGTTTGTAAGTGCCTCAGGTCCTCCGGACTCTACCGAAGTCGATGAGTCCTCTTGCCTTGTAGGCCTCAACACACACGCACACACGCTCTGGTGGTGTTTCTAGTCTAAGGGCCCTCCCCAAAACCCAGGCTTCTTTGAGGATCGTGTTGCTCAGGCCTCGAGCCTCTCGGCCTCGGAAGCTGCGGAGGCCAGACCTGGAGTTGGCGAAACTTGCGGAGGTCTCATTCCCATTCCCCGCGTCTTTCAGGCAAACCGAGCGGCCTTGGAGGCTCGTGTGGCGACCTTGCGGGAGGACAGGCGGGTGGATCGAGCTGGATCGACGTATCGATGTATTCGTTGATCGGTAGATAGTGCAGATGGATCCATGGATGGATAGACAAGAAGATCGAATGGCACGTAGATATACATAGATCAGCATATCAACCGACAGCAAGTGCGATATATGTGTGTATGGATGTATGCATGTATGCTTGTGTGTATGTATGCAAGCAAACAAAAATACACATATCTTTTCTATATACATACATATGTCTACATATACCATCCATCCACCCATCCATCCATCCATCCATCCCTCCGTCCATCCATCCATGCATCCATCCATGAATGCATGCCTCCGTCGGTCCGTCCATACTTGCGTGCGTGCGTGTCGTGTCCGGTCCGTGCCGTGACGCATATATGCATACACACATGTATATACATGCTTGTGTATATGTCTATCTGTCTCTTTCTGTCTTCATCTATCTTTCTCTCTTTCTGTCCGACTATCTACGTATCTACCTATGTGTATATATGGATGGAGAGATGCATGGACGGATGGATCGGTAGTTTCATGTCTGGGTAATTGGCTGAGCCTTCCTTTGGCAAGGAGCTGAGGGCCGCTGAAGCGGCGCTTGCAGCAGCTGAGGTCTGGTGGACATTTGCACCCACCACATTGCAGGATCCTGAAAACTCTTGACTATAAATTTCGCCCGGTATTCTTCTCAAAGCTTGCCAGGGCTATTCTAGCTAACTTGGCAATTTGGGACTCCATTCGAGCCCGATGATGCAGATTGTTGTAACCCCTGCCCTACATCCTGAAGCGGAGTTGCTGTACCCCGAACTCTGCCTAAGCCCGTAGCGGCGGCTGAGCAGGATGAGCAGGATGACGGAACCTCTGCAGCCCCCTGGGCAGCTGGGCCTGCAGTGACTCGGAAAGCTTTGATATTTTTGGGGGACTAACGCGCACGGCAAATGCAAAGTGATCCTGAGGTCTGCAACGCCCGCATGCGGACCGCTGACCTCTCTGCTGCTGCAGAGTATCTGGAGAAGCAGCATGCGCTACGAGCGCCGTGTTCTGGCTGTACTCGCTGCTACCATGGCTTCTGTCCACCCTGAAACACCTCAGATGCAGCGCAAGCTGAGGTTTTACATCAAGGCAGCTCGCCGGAGCTTCCAAAAGGCCTTGCATCGATGAAAGCCGTAAGTCTCGGAGCGTCGCGTCTGCGCCAGGGCCTGAAGCAGGCCCAAGGCATTGACAAGTCGAACCGCGACCCCTTCATCAAGCAGCATGAAGGGCAGCTGCAGGCCATACGTCGTAGGTTTCCATGTTCGTACGTTTCCATGTTCATCTAAAGTCTAAAGTACTTGGACACGGCGGAATTTATTTTCTTCATCGTCGTAGTAGTAGTGGAAGTGGCAGTGGTTGTGGCGGGTAGGGCAGCGTCAGTGGCAGTAGTGGGTCGCGATAAGACCAGTACCAGGTTGGTGGTGGTGGGGGTGGTGACGGTGGTGGTGGTAGTAGCAGCAGTAGCAGCAGCAGTAGTAGTGGTAGCAGTAGTAGCATAGTATTATTATTATTAGTAGTAATAGTGGTAGTGGTAGTGGTAGCGGTAGTGGCGGTGGTGCTAGTAGTAGCAGTAGTAGTAGCAGTAGTAGCAGTAGCAGTAGCAGTAGCAGTAGCGGTAGCGGTAGCAGTAGGAGTAGGAGTAGGAGTAGTAGTAGTAGGAGTAGTAGTAGTAGTAGTAGTAGTAGTAGTAGTTGTTGTAGCGGGAGTAGTGGGAGTAGTCGTAGTGGAAGTGGTGGGAGGAGTGGCAGTAGTGGGAGTAAGAGGTGGGAGTATTGGGAGAAGTGGAAGAGTGGGGGAGTAGGAAGAGGAGGGGTAGGAGGAGCAGGAGAGGAGGCGGAGGAGGAGGAGGAGGAGGAGGAGGAGGAGGAGGAGGGAAGGAGGAGAAGGGGACGGCGGTGCTGGTGGTGGCCTCTGAAGCTCAAGAAAATAAGAACGCTGCCAGCTTCTTGGGGCCCTGGACCTGGCTCCCGGCTCGGCAGAGATTTGGTCCCTTGGCGGGCACAAATGCGTCTGCCTGTGTGTTGCGGAGGGTGCCTGGGGCTTGAGCGTGGTTTGGGGGCTCAGGGTTTTCTGGTGCTTTGAAAGCCTGTCGACGGTGTTTCAGCAATAAGCGAGGTTGGAGGCGGCCAAAGTAGCCGTCGCCTTGGCGTCCCTGACCGATGCCGAAGGTGGACTCAACGAGCGTGGTGGAAGGGCTTAGGGCTAACGGAAGCTATGGGATGCTGTAAGAAAGCGGCTTCCTTTGCAGCCTTGACACTTTCCGCCAGTCGCTCGTGCCAGGCCAGGCGCAACATGCCATCGATATGTTTGCACACGCCTGCACGCTGGACCCGCCGAAGCTCAAAGAGGCTTTGGCCTGGCTGGACAAGAAGGAGCGACCTGGCGAAAGCAAGATCTTGAAGGCAACCCATCAGAAAGTCTTGTTGTTCCTTTCCGCCCCGTGTTGAGCATCCTTTTCCACGAATCCGACTCAGGTCGGGCAAGTCGTCCAAAATCACCCAGGATGAGCAGTTCGTGCGGATCCCTGGCCTAAACGTAACTGCTTGCGTTGGCATAGACAGGCCAGGGATCTCTTCTTCTTCGGAGACGCCCAGGGCGCATAGCTCACGGCTCCCTGCAGCTTCCGTTTGACCTGATTAGGAACGCTAATTCAGCATGTTCTCCCGTGACACTTCTGTCACGGCGACGGAGTCTTGTGGTTCAAGACCATGAACCACATTGAGGCTAACGGAACTTCAGTTCTATTTTTCGGTCTCAGCGAGGCATTGTGGTGCGACAATGAGGGATTTGGTCAACGACTTATCTACACCAAGTAGGCCAGCTCAACGATGGGGGTCGCCTGGTGCACAGCGACAAAAAGCGGTGGTGCCTGGTCTGATGGGTGGGCTGCTGCGGAGACCGCACGGTAGAAGCATCGCATACACTCGTAGTGTGGCTTAGGATTAAGAGGGTCCGGGGTTCAGGGTTAACAGGGTGTGGGGTTTAGGGTCAAAAGGGCCTGGGAACAGGCTTTAGGGTGCAGAGGGGAGGAGGAGGAGGAGGGTTTTGGAATCACGTGAACGGTCAGGAAGATCGTGCGAGAGCAGATGGAGGCGTGGGAGGAGTCTGGATCTGTGCCCGCCGGAGGCCGAGCACCGAGCGGTTTGGCACACGGCAGATGCGCTCTTCCACTCCCAGTGCTCTTCTCGTAGCAGCTTCGGTGGCGTCTTGTAGTGAGGGTCATGAGCTCAAAGGTCAGGGTAATGGAAATCGAAACACTTAAGAAAATAAGCTTAGTCCGAATGTTGCTGCACATACCCATATCTGCAGATGAGAAGAACACGGACAGCGAAGTATAAAGATAACCATTAGGATACAGATGAGCATGAGGACGGGAGAAACAATTGGGACGAGGACGGCGAATCGATGACAGGAAGGATGAAATGCCCGTCGGGAACAAGATGAGGATGAGGATGAGGATGGATATGACGGCATGACCATTGGGACAAGGACGGCGACGCGAGAACGATGAATACGACCCTGATAATGTTTGCTGAAGAAAGACATGATGCTGATGCTGCTGCTGGTGATGGCGATAGTAATGGTGTTGGCTGGCGCGAGGGTGATGGTGTTACAGTAATGTTGTTCAGCACGATCACCATCAGCAGCATCATCATCATCATCATCAGTACCATCACCATCACCGTCACCACAACCACGACCACCATCGGCATCACCATTCACCATCACGATGACCATCACCAGCACCAGCACCAGCATCAGCATCATCACCATCACCATCCCCATCGCCATCGCGATGACCATGACCATCAGCATCAGCATCATCGTTGTCGTTTTAATTGCCCGGTAGCCGGCCTGAGCGCCGCCACGTGGACATAGATATCATAGCACTAGTCGAGAAGCATCAAAATCCGATCGCTCTTGGCCACGTCCGAGGTTCGGCACCCGGACTTCCTCTCCACGCTGAAAGATGGAATCTGCTTTCCCACGCGGGAGTACGGGCAAATGGCTAGCGCCTCTCACGGCATCATCCGTCTGCTGATGGGCGAGCGACTATACCATCGGTACAGAAATTTGATCGGAAGGGCAAGGAAACCTGGATTTCGTTTGGAGCATGAGCCTGAGACTATAGTGCAGGAGGGTTATGGTTTTGGTGCTGAAATTCGCGAGATTTCTGCAGGGTTCACAGGGTACTGGGAGGGGTCGCTTGTGCGGGATCCAGGTTGCGGTTTGAGCTCAGAAGGAGCTTCTGAGCGGCACTGTGCATATGTGCGAAAGAGATGCTTCTCCTTGGAAGACCAGGTGCTCACCCCAAGGATGTCGCAAAGATCGTTGACAGCTTTCAGGCGCGTAGACAGGGGATGAGAGCTTTGAGGAGCTGCGGCCCTTCGAGCGCTTCGGTAGAGTGTCCCTCCGCGCAGGTGAGGAATGCGTTTCCGACCAAGATTCTGTCAGTGTGACCTGGCATGCAACAGGGTCTCTCAATGTGCCTTTACGCGCACGGAATGACATAGATCAAAACAAGCGAGCGAGAGAGCGAGCGAGCAAGCAAACCAGCAAACCAGCGAGCACGCCAGCGAGCACGAGAATGGAGGTATTCTCGCGGTCAATTTGGTGGCCATACCAGCAAGTCATCACGTCATCGTACCACTACAGAGCAAGGGAGTGTGCGCACGTTGCGCGTGGACTGATTCTGTCTTGAGGAGATTCAGAGTTGAGGGCTGAGACTGGAGGGTGTTGGCCGGAGTTGCAACACGACTGGTGCCAGGGTAGATAGAGATTTTCAGGAAGTGGGTCATGCTGTTTTCTGTAACGTTTTGTGCATCATCCTCCGCCTCTCGAGGAATGTGCGCTCGTGGCTGCCAGAGGGCTTCACCACGCGCCTCGCGGACCTCGCAGTTCGAAAGTACGAGCAGTGGCTCGTTTGACTCTAGGGGCCTGTTTTCAACTGATGAGCGTCTGCGTGATGCCGCTATGCGGCGGCCCGGTGCTTGGTTTTGCGGAAGCACCTAGGTTTGGCAAGAAGTACACAGACATAGATCCCAACGACCTCAACGACAAGTGCCTCGTCTGCATGCGCTGTCTCGTAGCGAAGGAAGGTGGCCTGGCAATCAATTCTACAGTACACTTGCGACAAGCAGCCTCATGACCATCCCAAAAGGCTCAAGGAACAAGTATCCGCAGCAGCCCAGGTTTTTCAGCTTCCAGGCGACCCATGCGGACCGCCTCTCGAGGTCTGACGAGAAGAAATGGCCCGTGACTCGCCCGGTTCTTTTGGAGGGTAGGGTTGATGGCCGGCCTGGCTGTTGCCTGACGCAATCTCCCGACACGACATGATTGAGCATTGTGGGCTCGTCAGCAGGGGCCTCCGTTACGCCCACACTTGGGGCTACGTGGGCTCATTGCAGCCAACACCGTCACGACAAGACAGGGTTTGGCGCATCCAAGGAGATGTACAGAGATTCCGAGGACTTCAAAATCCTGACACGTGCGGGGAGCCCAGCACAATGAAGTTTCTCGACTAAACTTCTGCCTGCTTGCGCTGAAATGACGGAGTGACAAGTACAGCCCTGCCTACAGGTCATGAAGGGCGCTCTGCTGGGCTTTCTGAACAAGACGGGGATCACCCTCCCTCAGGGAGTTTCTCTGACTGACTTAAGCATCTCCTGGGAAGTGCCAGTCCCGAGTCCCGACCGCTGCGAAATCTCAGGATCAAGGCTACGGCCTCGTGTCCCAAAGCTGCAGAAAGTAAGCCGAAACGGCTCCGAAAGCTTCGGACCCGGGTCGCCTCAGGCTCTGGGCCGCCGTGTATCCTGGAAACGGCGGGCGCCATGGGTGCCCTTGGGAAACTGAGCCACGACAAATGGGTGGCCGACCAGATGTAGGCGAAATCCCACCAAGATCTTTTTGCGAAAGGATCTTGAGAGCCGCAGGTACCATGTGCACCAGGGCTCTGCTTCTTCGTGTGTCCTATACACCCGCGTCGCCGGCCGGAGCCTGAGACTCCGTGTAACTTGGGGACCCCCGGGTAAGTGTCTTACAGCGGTGCTGGGACTGTCGTCGTCGTGATACTCGCAAAGACGATGCTCAAGTGCTACTGATGCTCCTGCTGATGGTGACGATGACAAGAACGATGATAAGGATGGTGACGACGAGGACGATGGTCATGAGCGCATGCAAAAGCAACACCGACAACAAGCTGTGGGCAACCGTGCATTAGAGTCTGCACTGCTGCTTTGGTGCATGTGGTCTCGATGCTATCAATGCCACTGCCAGCTGCCTGTCCTGTTGCTACCCCTGCTTAACAAAATGATCAACAACGACCTTGCTAGACAAAGCATTCGGACTCGAAATCTTTAGCAACACGAACATGTGCGACGGGATGTGCTCATTGTTGGTATGTTGACGAAGACCGACAGTCTTTACGTCGGTCACTGGAAAATTGTATTAGGATTACATGGATTGTTGCCGGGGGAGCATGTGACACCGACTTCGCTTCACCGCGTGTCACCCACTGGATTTCACTCCGCTCGTGTGCTGCGCCTCATCGGTGCATCCGGTAACATCACAGTAGCAACCTTATCAGACTGTTTATGAATCTGTGCTCAGCGGCCTTGAGTTTGTGATGTTTGAGGATGGTTGGGTTCTACTTGGAGGATGTTTGTCATTCGGATCTTGAGCCGGCTTCGGGGCACAGGGGCTTGGCAACACAGACGGAGTTCGGAATTTGGTGATCAGCTTTGGGGGCTCGCTACTCGTGTCTGCAGATGATTGTGTACCTCCTGCCAGTGGCAGTGGGAGGTCAGAAACTTTCGCAAGTTGAAATCGTGCCCAACGGGTCAGTGTTGCCTAGTCAAGCTTCACTGTAGGCTTGCATGGTTGCTCACTTCCGGAACTTGCCTTTGGCCGGAAGCGGGGCACGCCCAGGTGCTTCCACTCCGATCAGCTTCATTGATCCTCGCGGGGCGCCGCCGGTCAACGACGCTTGGCAGCATCCTGACACCGAGTCCCAACCTCCTAAAGGATCTCCATCCAGGTGTTGAGTCGAGCCCATCGCCTAGAGGGCGTATGACCTCCAACACTTTACGCAGTTTTTTCTAGGACATGTGCACGGTATGAATGTAGGACTCCTAAACTCTCTTACGGTTGCTTGGAGGAGCAGTTCCCAGTTTCCCGTCCCCGAAATTTGGGCAGCGAGTATTTCCGAAGTCCCAGGGGAAGCCAGTCATGGCTCCCAGCTCCCATATGCCAACTCAGGCACAAACGGAAGAGCATGAGCAAAGAAGAGGCTTAAGCAGCGACGTTATGAAGGGACGCTCACAAGTGCCACATGCCAAGTGTTCCCTCCCAGCCTTTCACGGGCCCCATCAAAACGCCCGCACAGAAGAGTCTGCAACCCAAGGATTACGAGCAGTACGAGAAGGCAAGCTTCTGACAGCCTCCGACTTCTAGGGTGCTAAATAGTCCACTTTTTACCCCGGTTGTTGCGGGTTCATAACAAACCCTGAATCCCGAGGTGGTAGCAAGAAGTGCCGAGTTCTTCTATGCCGACCTCTGCCACTACCCGCTGCCCTTTTAGCTCAAGCGTCAAATAGCTCCTTGCTGACGTTTTCCTAAGCATAGCCGCATAGCGCAACTGACTGAAGATGATCATCACCTGGACAGGCTTGTCGTGTCATTGACAAGACAAGCCTATCCAGATGATGAACATGCGATGAGCGAGTCTGGCTGGACGGGCGAAAAGGTATTTGAAGTGGTAAGAGCCCTCCCCCGAGGAAGACACAGACTGAGTATTTGACCAGTCTCCTGACCAGAGGACGTGGGCAGGTGCAAGACTTGTTTAGTTTGTGTTCCATCACGATGGCTTACGTCGCCCGAACCGGACGAAAGGTGCGAGTGTCGAGACCAACTTCTGGCGCGGAGCCGGAGCCTGCGCGCAAGCGTTGTCACCCGGAGTATGGCCTTGGAGGCGCATCTACCCCGATGCGAGTTCCTCATCACAGGCTGGGCAGGGTGTCTGTGCTGCAAAGAAGCATTCCATTTAGGGTGTGGGTCAGGGTGTCTGCTCGCCTGCCTAACTCGTCGTCTGACATACATATATGGCGCCTGACACGATGGTCGTGCCGTCCCCATTGCACTGACTGTCCCTGCACTGCAGTGATCCCCGATCTGAGTTGCGCGGGATCACTGCAGTGCAGGGGAGACAGTCACTGCAATGGGCACGACCATCGTGTCAGGCGCCATGTATGTGTCTCAGACGAAATGGCAAGCGGTGGAAGCTATGCTTCGGCAGGAAAGGAAGCAGAGCTTCAAACCTCCAATGCCCGAGCGCACACCATTCAAGCGCTTTTTCATGGAGGAGGGCTGTCCGTTTGGCAGCAGCTGTACTCATTTGCATTCCATCGACGGGATTCTGGATGTCCGAGACCTCTAGAATCGTGCGGGGCATCAGAAGTGGCTCCGAAGGTTTTCTTGCACAAGATGGAGGACCGCAAAGTGGGCAGGGGTTCTATCTCGCTGCTTGTCCGTACCCTTGCCACAGGCGGTTTTGTGACAGTGGACCGATCCGAGCATGCTGACCTCCTGCTTTCCAATGCTTTTCCTTCTGTAAGTCTCCTTTCGAAGCTTCGTCCGGGGGCACGATCAACCACTGGCCAGGTCAGTACGAGTTGTGCAGCAAGGACCGTATGGCCAGACTGTTGAGGGGATTGCCTTTCTGTCCCTCAACTTACATCCTGCCGCGTGAGTGGCCGTTATTGGCTTCAGAGTGCAGTGAAATGAAAGAGCACTTTGGATCCCGAAGCGTTGCCAGCTCGGGGAAGGGCGACACATGCAGATCTGGAAGAGCGCTGACCTGGCACACATGTGGCAGACTGATGTCAGAGTCTACCCAATGGTGACGAATTTGCACCCATTTGACAGGGCTGACATGTTATGCATGGTGGGACTTCCCTCCAAGCACGGCCAGACCCCTTCAATTGTGGCGTCTGGAGGAAAAACGCTGGGCTTCGAGAGGTTGGAGTTTGTGGCTGGAGATCCGGCCATTGTTCCCTGGACTCTCTGCGAAGAGTTGTGTTGAAGCAACTTTTGAAGTATACTCGTAGTTGTTGTTGAACTTGATTGTTCCTGAGTTTCTTTTTGGCTTTGGTTTACGAGCTGCAGGTTGGCTGCGAGCTGGCACGGTTTCTGCCGATGCATGGAGGATTCCGCGATTGCGACGGCTGCTTCGGCTTGCTCCTTCACCGGCGGCAGTGAGACCCGGCCATCCGACGTTTCCACATCCTTCTTACTTCTCGCTGCTCCCGGACGCACAGTGTTCATGTCGGCAACGTCCTGCAGGTTTTCCAAGAATCAGGTCGTGGACTGGGCGATGTCTGCAGGCATCACTGCATCACTTTGTTCCCCACTTGCCATGGCCGGGCCTGGAACCTGGGAGCACGAGGACATGGTGACATGACCTCATGCTGAGCAAGGATGGAACCCCGGCTCCTGAAAACGCTCGTGTATCCCGAGGGCCCGAACAAGCAGGGGACTTTCAACACGGACGGAAGGATCCGAAGTCAGCTCCTGTCGGCTTCCCACATGCAACCAGTAGGCATGCAGTCCAATGGACGTACAAGACTGCTGTTGGCGATGGAGTTCAAAGCGCTTGTTGCCGAAGCGGGCCGAAGCATTGCATGTCGACGACCTTTATGGCGAGAAGAGAAGAAGGGCGCCGAGAAGTTAGCGGCTACTGCTAGTGCCCCAGCACTCTCTCTTTCCCGCATGCACAGGAGCGAGACTTCGAGCCGCAAGCTCCATTTCATCACAATGTGGCTTCGGCTCTGTCGGGCAGCAGACAGGAGCTGGGTGGCTCACCGTAGGCTTTGACCAGGGTCCCTTCGACAGCTTAGACTAAGGAATACTTCTTCCCGTCGGAAGGCGACCTGGTGTGCTTTCCTTCGTGGCTGGTCCACAATGTCCCGTCCCACTGGGAGACAGAGACTCGCGTGGCCTTCGCAGCAAACCTGCAAGGACAAGCTGAGAAGCCCATAAAGTTATAAGTTTTAAAAATCTGCATGTGCCAGTTTGAGCACCGCGCCAGGAGATGGTGCCTGGGACAGCTGGTTCCACACCGCAGTTGGATGGAGCTGAGGGCTCTGGCCCTTCTCGGTCAAAGAGATCTGCGAAAAATGGCCGAAGCAGTAACGAAGGCAGGTGCGGCCAAGTGAGAGAAGACGAGAGATTAGGGTGGGTCCGGTGGGTGTTGCTTTTCGGTGTCGCATGGTTGCATGGTGTCTGCAGTGCAAAGAGCCACCTGCCCTTGTCTGCTCCAGCTTAGCATGCTTCCAAATCATTCTGGTACACCTGCACGACTTTGTCATTCCAAGCTCTATGCGATGGACGGCGACACAAACCGTACCTTGATCATCCCGTGACAACATCGAGTCGACTCAGCTTAGACAGAGATCTCGTGCCACCTCCCAGCTGAGAATGGCGGTGCCTCTGCCTGCGCCTCTGAGTGCCCAGCCGCACGTGCAACTGCCCATGGAGGCGGTGGGATGCCAGCCAAGGCCGGGAAGGGAGCGCTTCTGCAGCTTGTAGCAGCCGTAGCAGCTGGGGCCGGCAGTCAACGGCAAAGCTTCAGCTTCCGCCCTTTTGGCAGCTTGGTGGAGTTGGGCAAAACTCGGAGCGCTCCCTTGCCGAGCATGGAGGACGGAGATGGAGGGAGCCGAGAGACGGGAGAGTGGGGAGAGTGTGGAGAGAGAAGCGGCCAGGACCCAGAAGACTCAGCCAAACTGCAACCGCTGGTGCGAACGCGCACGATTTCGGCTGTGTCCACGGCATCTAGGATGCATTTCAATTGTTTCTCGTGTTTTTGTTGTTCAAAAACTGGGATGAGAGCTACATGCAGAGCAATCAAGGACAGCTGTGTGTCGGCAACTTGGACACTAAGCGCCAAGGACTGCGTGCTGTGGGCTTTTGGGGATGTCATTGTTGCTGCTGTCTACGGTGCTGAAGGCGAGGTCTGCAGGTAGCCACTTTGCCAGCCTCATTCAATGTTGACAAATCTAGACGAAAGGGGAGAGGCAGAGGCAGAGGGAGGTTGACATCCAGAAGGATTCAAGGGGTCACGCAGAATCGTAGCTGCACCTAGGCACTTTCCTCGTCGACAGTCTTCTGGTCACCATCTTCGCACTTCACGCCGAAAGCCGCGTGGCAACCAATTGTGCCAAACCTGAAGCAGTAGTTCCCACAACATAAGCAGGTGAGAATCATAATACATGTGGCCTAATCAGAATCATTTCCAATCTGTCTCTGCTCACCCAAGTCGTCTTGATCACCCTGACCATCACAGTTGCTACCCCACCACCCCACCGCCGCCCTACCACCACCACTTCCAAATCGTCCACCGACTCCTCGTCCTCGTCATCATGATTAACATGCATCAGCACACCATACTCGCATCATTATCACCATAGTTCACCAGTACATGTGTCACCATTATCGTTGCCCTGCCCGTCGTCGTTGTCCGTGTGCATGCCAGAAGGTATGTCCAACGACAGTGTATGCCTACGCAGTGAGACAAACTGTGCCAGTCCTCCGTCTATCCGCCTGGTATGGGGCTTACGCCACTGGCTGCCAGCCGGAAGCTAAGTGAGCTGTTCTGGTGCTGAGCTCCGGTTGTGTTTTCGCGACGGTACCCAGTGTGAGGTCAGGTCCACAGGACCTTGACGCCTTCCGCTTCTCCGATCGTGCGCACGAGCTTTGTCTTTGAAGTTGGCCCCATAG
This sequence comes from Symbiodinium sp. CCMP2592, assembly GCA_905221615.1. Classification (NCBI taxonomy): domain Eukaryota; class Dinophyceae; order Suessiales; family Symbiodiniaceae; genus Symbiodinium; species Symbiodinium sp. CCMP2592. The sequence continues at coordinate 250,508 of CAJNDT010006101.1, read as the reverse complement.
CACTGTGGAGATGACTCGAGCTGTCAAGGTCTTCGGGAACAGCAGCTGCTGCTAGCCTTGTACCCCCCAACTGTCTGCAACTCGTGCTTATTCGTCGTTCAGTGTATGGAGCCTGTCTGAGGATCTCTATGGGTTCGGAGGCGAGCCTCGTGCGCGCGACGTCCATTTCACGTCCTTACCCGCCGGGCTTGGGTTACACACCCATCAGCACGCCCAAAGGCACGTGTTGCTTGGGGTGGGCAGGCACAGTCCAAATCATCTGCAACACGCCTGAGAGTACCGCACGTCAGCCGTGAAGCCCGTCATCCTTCCTGTCTGGCAGACTCGCTGTCTCGGGCGAATTCTTTCGGCTTGAACGCTGAAGTGGAGCCGTGTAGAGTCAGGCGCCGGCATTTTCTTGTCTTGCCTCCCGTCCGGGGTTACTTTGGTTTGCGCACTTCATAACTTTGAGACTGAATGGCTCCAGATCTTGCATGATTACATTCCGACACACTTTGATCCTGCTAGGTCTGCTAGGTATTGCTTCGCAAAATTGGGCTCTGATAATGTTGGATGCTTGTGCCTGCATGTAATCTTCTCAGATCCCTCCAACACGATCTCAGACGCATCATTTTTTGCCAGCCTTTCGAGGAGGAAGTCCACAACGGACCTGACCGCCGTCCTCGAAGCCCATGCTGAGGCCCTCCTCCCTTGAGCCGCCCCCCTTGTTCCCTCTCCTCTCCCCCTGTCATCCCCTGTCCTCCATGAGGATCACAGCTTCTCCCGGGAGCTGCTGCTGCTCTTCCGCAGCGAGCCGGGCGAGGACGACGACCCGGCGGACGCGGGCTTCCTGCTGCCGGCCCCAGGCTTCTTCAGAGCCCCGGATTAGACCGGCACGCCGGCACTGTCTGTGTCTGTGTTTGAGCCTGTGTCTGTGTCTGTGTCTGTGTCTGTGTCTGTCTCTCTCTCTCTCTCTCTCTCTCTCTCTCTCTCTCTCTCTCTAGTACTTCAGTTACTGCAGTAAGTGAAATGAGACAAGCTGAGCTCCCAGAGCTGTTTTATGTTACTACAGCTCGCCACCGCCTTCAGAGGAATGCAAGCCGTCCACGACGCGTCTCCGAAGGCCCTTGCCGAGCAGGTGCGGGGCGAAGTCCCGCAGCAAGAGTGAGTGTCACACTTGAAGTCAGTGCTGCTGGGGGAAGCTCGAAGCCGGCATTCCGACGAAGCCCTAAGCAGATCTGATCGGAGGGTGATGGATTAGCCTGCAGGCTCCACGCGCGGGCAGGGCGGCGGTGAAAGCCAAGCCAGCCCAGGCCCAGGCCCAGGCCAGGGGCCTCAGGGGCCTCGAGGACCCTCACAGCCCCAGCACTGACTTGATCTGAAGCTTACGGACTTCCTGGAAGGCTGCGAATGGCAAGGGCAAGGGTGGCTCCGACCCGTCTGGCAAGGGCAAGGCTGCGCATTCCGAAGCCTCCCAGGCAACTTGTGCTTCGTTGTTGTGAAGCGGAGGCTTAGAGACTTTAAGCTTTCTTGTTTGTCGCCCGTGCACGGGAGCAGGGGGCTGAGAGGGGGTGGGAAATTGGCATCGATGTGAGGCTCCGGCGGCTGGACACGTGCCGCCAAAGGGCCCTGCAGTAGTACCCCAAGGAAGCAAAGGCGCGAAGTGGGGCTGCTCTGCCAAGTCTTGCTAGGTTCGCCCTAGCTCCTGTGCGAGGTGCGCAGGCACGCCAGGGCACCTACGCCATGAAGGCAAGGCTCCCATTGGCTGCCATGTTAATCCGGAGAAGACGCACGGAGTCATCAACTTTTGTCAAGTCTGGACTTTGAAGAAATGGATTCCGAAGAACCCTGCTTTTTCTGCAACAATGAGAGAAGTGCCCATGTGTCACGAACACGCCTCAGGGCCAAAGCCAGCGTCAACATCATCAGGACCGTCATCACCATCAGCACCATGACCACCATCACCATCAGCACCATCACCGCCAGCACTTCACGATGGCAGTCACATGAATGGCAGCGAGCCCCGCCACAGATCCCGTGCCAGGGCCAGAACTGGCACGGAAAAGGCGCCTGGGCTCCCTGGGGTCCAAAAGGATGCTCGGCCGCACGAAGATCTGGGGCTTAGCATTTAGAGGATAACGCCAAAGGCGTAAAGTCAGCCTGGCTAGCGACGACGAGGCAGAGCCCAAGCCTTGAAGGAAAGCAGCGGCAGAAACAAAGAGCAGCAAATATAGGCGGCACTTGGCAAGGTTCAGATGGAATGCCCCGCTGCGCCCATGAATCCTGTCGAGTGAGGTGGCTGGTACATGTGGCCTGGCCAGAAGGGTGGCTGGTACTGAGTGCATCTGAGCGGATGCACAGGGTTCAAAAGGAGTTGAAACCGTTGGAGGTGCAGAGCAGACTGCTCTCCGCACACTTCGCTGCTACTGTACAGAACTTGCAATTTCAACTCTGTCTGCAAAGTGGCCCCCTGACGCATGGCTTGTGGCTGGCAGTGTGATCGTCTCATCCTAGGGGTTGACTCACTGCTGACACTTCGGGTTCTGTGTATGCGGTTGTCATGTCAAGACTATCTAGCGGTCGGATGCTGCAGCCCCCAACGTCTGCTTATCGGGCGGTCATTTTTCCTGTGCCAGATCTCGTGTGGTGCAAAAGCCAGAGACCCTGGCAAAGAAATCGCCTTCGGCGACGCTGAGTTTGCGAACACTCACAGCTCAACAGGATGGTTTCGGGTTCAGCAATTTTATTTTGTTGTTGGACCTGCTAGTCTTAGTCAGGCCATGGTATCAGTTTGCGGATGTGTACGGAGTTAGCCAAGCTAACCTGTCGCCTTGCTTTGACAGGGTCTCGACTCTTGACGGCTGCTGCACTGAGTGCAGAGCAGTGTCAACGAAGAGAAACAACTCAACGCCGGGATTCACCGCGGTGCAGAAATGGCAACGTTTGCCTTCGTCAGTCCCCTGCCACGACGAAAGAAATAAGGCCTCTACATTACAGTACCCTTATAGATCCCTCATAGTAGCCGTTATAGACCCCTTCAAAGGAGCCCTAAATAATTATGCAGCTGATTGAATCTTCATGTTCCGGCGGCTCCGCAGCTGCCTTTCGGCGTGGCCGTTTGCCCCGGCGCCATGGCCTCGCACAAGGCCGGCGTCAGCTTACTGAACCCATAATAATAATATTAATAATAATATTAATAATAATAATAATGCCAGCTCCCAGCAGTCTGCTTCTGTGCTCCAGGTCGTTTACAAGTCCACGGGCTCCTTGGCAGAGAAGAACTGACCTACGAGTAGGAGCCATTTCAAGGACCATGTACCTGCAGAGAGGCAGAGACACCAACGCGAGCTGCACCCTCCTAACAGCTGCATCTGTAGACCCTGAAGCCTGGAAGTCCCAAAGACCATAGATAGATTCCTAAGAGAAGACCAAGACCCGGATCCAGGCCTGCAAGACCCACACCCTGAAGCCCGAAGCAGCCCAAGTCCTGTAGTTATTCCCAATCGCAATCAGACCCAGGCTGCCTACCTGGCAGCTCGGCGGTGAAGAGCGTGCCCACCGACGACCTCGCAGCTTTCTCTGAAGAGTGAGCTTGAAGGGCACAAGGTTTGCGGAGCTTCGGCGTTGGATCTGCTGCCAGACCTCGGGAGTTTCACTCACATCGGGCCGGGCCCCACATGGGCATGGACGTTGCATCCGAGGTCAGGCTGACATACCGCACCGCTTATGCAACAGGCTGGACGGCCGGGGGATTCGTCTCTGGTGCTTCTTTCCGCCGTTTCGCGCGTCGTGCCTGCCCACCCACGAACCTGCCATGCGCATTATGCATAATGCGTGCATTAGGATGCACGCATGTATGCATGCATGCATATTTGTGTACGTACTACAGGCACAATTACACACGCACAGGCATGCTTGCATACCAGTCTAGTTCTGGAGCAGCCTTACAGAAACGGTGTATGTGCGTGCAACGCACTCGTGACATCTGCTTGCAGGAGTTGCCGGTCGCATCCCTTGCACCGAAGACCGAGGGGAGAATTTTGCCGGCATCCACAACATCGGCCGGAAGGAGCTTCATAGCTTGTGCTTCACCTGACCGTCAGCTAGCAGTCTTTGAGGGCTCGCTCGCTCACTCCTCTCTGTCTATCTCTGTCTATCTCTTCGTCTCTTTCTTTCTCTCTCCGCCTCCCCGCTCCACAGTCTTCCTCTCTCTTCTTCTATCTTTTCTTTGCATTTAAATCTTCTTTTATCCTCTTCATTCCTTTCATCTGGCACAGCCTCCTGCGCATGCTGTTATGTTCTCGTGCTACTTGTAGCGCCTGATGCGATGGCTTCTCCCAGAGCTATTGTCAGTGCGACAGCTGCGAGCCGCAGGAATCTCAATACATGAAGTTCCAGAAGAGCACCGTCCGGCGCTCGCAAGGGGACAATTCGGGGCCGGGGGTTAGCAAGACAGTCCCGTCCCATCGAAGCTTCGAGGCCCCGCTGCTCGACTACAGCGCTGTCAACAGCAGGCGGGACTTCACGCCGCATCCGCTGGGCGACAACAAGGTCCGGATGCTTCTCAAACCCCTGAGACTTCACCCTAAAGGCCCCGGACCCGAAAGCCTGCACCCGGACTTGCATCCGCAAGGTCAACGCCATGCTGGCGGCTAGCTTCAAGGCCGATCACGCTTGTGATCCATGTCGCGAACACTACAGTATGTTGTGATGCAAGACTATCGTCAGACTTTAATACAGCTCAGGGTGTATCTGGATTTGGGATGACCCTTTCAACTCAACGCGCCAGGCCGGCTGGAAAGGTAGTGCTGCTGGGTCCGCGGCCGAGATGCCGAAGACGAGCTACTACCAGGCAATGCGGGGCTTTGGTCAATTGTTATTGCTTTGCACTTTTGGGTTTGTTTTTTGGCTTTAAGAGGTGTCAGGCTTTACAATAGGGTTTAGGTGTTGGGGAAGGGTTCTGTGGTTGGGAGATGCCTGGTTTTCTATGTTATATCGCACTGTGACAGGCCACGTCTGCCAAGAGTTGGTGTTTTGCAGGGACTGCAACTGTCTTACCACGTCCCGCCAAAGCATTGCCACATATCATTGGGTAAGCTTGTTTTGCCATGCTGTGTTGTGGTGTCTCATGTCGTTTCATACCTTACCGTGCTTTTGACTTGATTTGGGCGGTAGGGCTTCTTCAGGGTGTTGGGCGCTCTCGAATCTGTTCTTGCCAGATCTTGTGTTGACTCGAGTTCAGCAAATCCTGCACTCCGGAGCTGGAGCCCCCCTGCGGGGTTTCACTGTCAGGGCCCCCCATTCTTGCAGGGAAGCAGTGCCGAAATATCTCTGCAAGTGAAGCCGTGGAGTCTTTTGAAGCAGGTGCGCAAAGCAACCCCGAAAGATAAAGATCGTTCCAGAAGCACACGTAACGGTCTTTACAGATGTGCTTTCTCGAACATGTGTATTTGTGCGGGTGTGTGCATGCGGAAATTGTGCAAGGGAAGCAGAAAGGAGATTCTGTTCAGGTTTTCGGGTTGGAACAAGTTTTCATAAGGGCACTCTGAGATGACAGAGCTTTTCCATCAGCCTGACCTCTTTATCAGGGTGTGTGCCCTTTTCCGTAGCATCATGAAAAAGAGAAAGAACCTCTTGGAGGGCTTGTGGCATCGCAGGCTTGCTGCAGTTCCGGAGGGTTTGGAACGCAAGTTTCCTTGTGCCAGGACACCTTCGAAGGCGGCGCGGTCGCAGAGCACGGAAGCTGGAGTCGGCAACTGCTACAGGAATACACATTCCATCTAGTTACATATGATCATATGTGATTCTGGGATGCTGATTAAGATAATTTTGACTACGATGATGGCGATGGTGGTGGTCTGGTTGTTGTGGTACTGCTGTTTCTGATGGGCCTGGCGAGGAAGTCGAAGCCTTCTTTGATTATGATGTTGTTGCCGATGGCGTGGAAGAAGAGAATCTTGTTGTCGAGGTTGGGGGATTCGAATGTTCGTGGTTTGTTTATTCCGGAAGCATCGCAACGGCAAGTCCTACCGCAGCCGTTCGACTTAAGCTGCCCGTCCGTGCCATCTCAGCCGGTACGGTTCAGCTAGTTAAAGTTTAGGCTGTCACGGCTTGATGCCGAGGAGTTCCTCCTCAGACTCCACTCCCCGGCCCCGCCGTCGTCGCCTTCGACGTCGCCGGGAGGCCGGTTTCCGGTATTGCCTTAGAGTCCGGTTGGGTGTCACCGCGTGGCAGCCCTCTCCGACTTCATCGAGCAGCCGCCGGTCTCCTTCCTCCGCTTCGAGGTTGGTTGGCCCCAGCACTCTGGTTACTGTTATCTGCCGCTGTGCTTCAGGCGTTCACCCTCCGTTCCGGTGCCCGTGTCTGGCGCTCGGTCCTCCGGTGAGCCCCCTTTTTCAATTTCTTTTTCTGAGGCCGCAGTCCGGTCCGTCCACCTTCGGTGCGACGACCCCTGCTGCTACCGCCGCGGAGGCCCGGACTGCCCGCTATGTCCGTTCGCCTCTGATTTGCTTGATCATGCTTGAGCTCCGGTTGCGCGCATGCAGCAGCATTCCCGCTCTCAAGCTTTCTGCCTCCCGATCCTTCCCGTTCTTTGCTTTCAGCATGAACCGCTTCGGAGGATCTCACCCGCTTCGCGATCTGGCCCGTGGCTTGCGGTACGCTCAGGCTGGCTTGGGAGCCGGCCCGACCACGCCGTCCTTTGGACCTGGCCCGGCTGCTGCCCCGGCCGACAATGCTGGCGATGGGCAGCCGGCCGCCGCCAATGATCCGGTTCCGGTGCCTGCCGCCGCTCCTGTGGACCCCCCCGGCGGGTATTTGGCCACTTCCAAAGCCGCCTTCGGAGCCCGCTCTGTGCTGGTGCTCCGGCTGGTGATGGCACTGCCCCGGCCGCTCCCACCCAGCCTGCCGCTCCGGTGATCCAAACCAAAGCGGTTCCCAAGCATCCGCCCACAACCGGTGGCCTGCCTACCAACCCCCCGCCAGCTGCTGTGACTCCACCGGCATCGTCTGACACACGCCCGGCGGATTCTGGTCAGCAAGCTTCCGGATCCGGTCAGCCAGCGTCCGGCTCTGAGCAGCGCCCGGCCGAGTGGATGGCTCCGCCGCATGATCCGGATCGAGAGCGCGCCCTTCGCCAAGTCATGCTGGAGTTCCTTTCCGAAGCAGACGATGACTTGGTCTACGCCGGTCTGGCCGACCTTCCGCTGAGCCAGGCTGCCCGGTTGCTGGTGCTTCTCTCCGAGGTGTGCCAGGACAACTTCTATGCCCTGGCCAACCTGGGGCAGTATGACGTCGAGGCGCCGATCTCCGTGCTGGCCGAGCAGTCTACCCGGCCCCCCGCCGTCCCGGGGCAGTACCGTCCGGTTGGCGCACGCTCCATGCCGGAGGGCCCCCGCTTACCGGACCGTGATGGTGCCGCGGCTATTGAGGAGAACCTGGCCCGCCCCCAGCCCAGCTTCCCGCCAGCCCGCGTTGCCCGGACCGACACTCGGGCAATCCCTCTGGATGTGCCCCTGGTGCACTGTGACCGGAACCGGCCCTCGGTGACACCCCAGTTCGATCCGAATGCCCCGCTGACCCCGAGACGTATCAACACCGGTCCGTGGAATAAGTCAGAGGGCTGGATGCGCCTGTCCATCTGCCTTCCGGACTCTCCCGGCCCGTTTGTCCGCGATCCGGAAACATGGCCTTATGCGGACCTCTTTTGCTTTGAGCTGGAAGACTTACCACCATGGGTGCCGATCCAGCAGCCCCCGTCCGGCCTGACGCACCTCCGGATCCGTGGCTATTGTAGCCATGATTGCCCGGCGCGAGGCCCACGCTGCATGCGCTGTTGCCTCCGGCCGATATTGTATTACAGCCGGACGGCTCACACCGGCCACAAATGCCATAATTGTATGGAGGATGGCCTCTGATCCGCCCCGGTGGTATCAGCATTTATGGTCTTTTCTTCCCCGGGATTCTGAAGCATAAATCATTATTTCGACCCGGCTTTAATCTTACTACCTCCCGCGTTCCGGTGGCCATCCTCCCTGCGTCTCACCGGTCATCCGAATCCGACCGGTGGGTTCTGGATGTGGCTGCCCCGGCGGAACTGCAAAAGCCCTCTGCTCGCTTACATGTTGCATGTTCCTGCTCTGACGGTTTACTCTTGCATGCTGCCCTGATTCAGGTTCCGCTCCCCTCCGAGGCCTGTGCTGTCAGTCTTCTGGTTTGCCTTTCACTCTGCCCTTGTCAGGTAACACCGAAATCCTCGTGGCCGCGGCCCGGCGTGCTTCCACAGGTTGCTCCTCTGAGTCTGCTCCTGTCAGGCGCGTCATCATTTGCACCTGTGTTGCCTGCGGCACCGTGCTGTGAGCCTCCGGCTCCGGGCCCGTGTCCAGGGCAATGCTTGCATCTGCCTTCGGATGAGGCCCAGCCGTGCACCCCTGTTGCGGCCCGCCCTCCGTTGAGCCCCCTTGGTTCCCCTGGTTCGGACCTTTTTGCATCGGATGGGACTGAGGCCGGTTTCCAGCTGGTCGCGGGCTTTTCATCCAACTCTCCTGCATCTGCCTCTGGTGTGTCTGACCTGGCCCTTCCTGGCCTGGCTTCCTTGGTCGTCCCGCCCTTGGCTTGCCCTCCTGACAGCCTGCGTCTGCCTGGCTGGTGCCCGCGCCCTAGGCCGGTGCCCAAGCCCTGCTCGCCTCCTTCGGCCGCGCCTGGACTTCTTCTCTGCCCTCGGGTCCCTGTCCGCCGCGCTCCTGTGTTCCCTTGTGGGCCGTCCGTCTTCTCTCCACCTGTACCCCGTCTTATGCCGTTGGGGCGTCGTGTGTCTTCTGGGTCCGGCTCCAAATCGCCTTTGTTGCCCGACGCTGGCGATGACACCCCGGCCCCATCCGGCAATTACATCCTCGGGCCTCTTCCCCTTGCCTCGGCCTCGGACTCTGGGTCCTCTATGGCCGCCGCTGCCGAGGCCGCCCTTGTGACTTTGAGGGCTGCCTTTTGCGATGCCGTGCAGGACCTTGGTGATGACTGCACGCTTTGGCTCCACACGAAACTGGTGCCGTCCCCCCGTGAGCTCCAAACCCGGGCGGTCGCGAAGTTTGCCCCATCTACCCTCACGATTTATCTGCGTCTCTGGAGTGCCTGGGTTCTGCACTGTCGCCGCTTCGGTTTCAGCTGTTCCGACCCGGCTCCTGGGGCCGTTCCTGATTGGCTTCACCGGAACGCCGCCCCCTCCGGACTGGCAACTTCGGCTTTCAAGTCACTTAGCTGGATGTCGCGCATTGCTGGGTTGCCTTCCTTGGCGGCGCAACTCCAAACTCCGTTGTGCACTGCGTTCCTCACCGCTACCATCCCCATTGAACGACGAGAATCCCTACCGTTCTCCGTCTCTTTTGTTGCCTGGCTGGAACGTCGAGTTATGTGTCCGGACACGCCGTGGGGTTGTCAACTGTTCGGCCTCACCGGGGGCCCTTCTGCCTGCTGGGGCCTGTCGTGGCTTAATCTGGTAAACCGTGCCCTGGCGGACACCCGACTCCGTTTCCCCGGCCGGTCTGTGGATTTTCTGCTGCCGTTGCTTGCTCCGGATACCGAATCCTTGGTCATGGTTTCTCCATTGCACCGGTCGCGGGCCATGCCCTGGCTCCGGGCATTGTTGGACGAACATTGGCGAGAACACAGTTCCGCTCCGCCCCCTCCGGAACATGCCCGCTTTGGGGTGCACTCGTGCAAAGCCACCGTCCTCAGCTGGGCCCGGCAGTGTCACTTGAGTCCGGAGCTTCGCCGCCTGCAGGGCCATCACCGGCCGTCCGCTATGGAAGGATCCGTCCGCGTCTATAGCAGGGACGATGTTGGCCCCATGTTATTGTTGCAATCCGAAGTTATCAACCGCATCCGGTCGGGATTCCGCCCTTTGCAACCGGTTGCTCGTGGTGCGTCCCGCCCTCTTCCTGACTTCCGGGTCTCCTTGCCCCCTCCGGACCGCCATATGGCAGGCGAGGCCCCTAAAGATGTTCCCCCTCGTTCCCGTTCTCCGGTTCCTCACGCCAGGCCCAGTGCCACAGCTCCTGTCGATGATGTTCCGGAACTCTCGGCTGACAGTTCCGACTCTGATGTGTCAACCGCGTCCGCCAGTGACGTTGAAACCTCAGTCCCTGCAAAATCGAAGCTGGCCGTCCGGCCCAAGCGCCCGGCGGCCCACACATCTGATGACCTTCGGGCCTTCCTGGTAAACCCGCGCAGCAACATTGTTCACAAAGCGGTGTCCTGCTCGGCCTGCACTCCGCATGCTGTGAATATTGCACTTGATGGACTTGAGCCCTTTTGTGCGCGCCCGGCATGTGGTGCCTCTACTGCCCACATGTCTGCCGACTGCTGGTTTATGACCCCTCCTGTGGGTGCTCAGCCGTGCCTCCGCCGAGCATGCCGGGACGACTAGACGCTCGCGCCGTGCATGAAAACTGGTTGCCGCTCTGCATGCCGCGCATGCTTTTTGAGAGTGCCTTGCCTTGTGGGTCCTGCTTGTTTACATCCGCAGCCATTTTGCCTTCAGGTAGAGGTTCTTCTAGTCTGGGTTCCGGCCACCAGAAGCATGGCTGCCGACTACCCCGCCTCGAGTTATTCGGCCTCTTCTCAGCAAGCGCCTGCTCCGGACGTTTGGCACACCTTCAGGGCGGCCCGTGGCCATGACGGCGCAGTCCTCCTGCCTTCCGTCCCGGAATTGGTGGACCTGGAAGATCTTAGCGATGAGGACCTGCTGGCCATGCTCCGCCGGTGCTCGGCTGGCTTCTTGGCACGCCTGGCCCGCCTCATCGGCAGGATCCTCCGCCCGGTGCCGCAAGTGGTGACCTGCCACCTCCCTTGCGTGAATCCGGAATGCAATCAGGTGTGTGGCCGGGTCATCGACGTCACTCGCCGCCGCCAGCATCGGAACCATGCCTGTGGGGTTTGCCACAGTTTTGGATGGTGAACCCGTTTTCTTGGCCAACGCGACTAGCCCGGCCGGTGAATTTTGTCTGCCACCTGCCGCAATGATCTTGCATCCGGCACCGAGCAGGGCGCAAAGCTCTGTGTGGTCACGCCTTGTTTCCGCCGCTTCTGCAAGTTGCTGTCATGTAGCGTCTTGCTCCGCAGTTGGCTCATTAGCATCAGGTAGGCTGTGCTGTAGGCTGTCACTGGACTTTGGACTTCCCCGGCCTTGGTCCCCATGACCTCTGCCCCCTCTTCCTTCGACGACCCCGCTGCGCTTGTCGCTCTGCTCAAGCAGTGGCACGCTCCTGATGAGCTGCTGGAAGCGCTGACACTTAAAGGGTTCAAGTCCCTGGCCAGCATCGCGTATGCCATCCCGCAGGATGGGTCCCCCGATGACTTTGTCCGGAAACTCTGGCCGCCGGCGGCTGGATCTTCCGAAGCCATTGTCTCTCCTGCTGCTGCTTTTGCACGTCGCCTGGTCGTACAAACCCAAGCGGTTGCTCACCCTCCTGCACCCCCGGCACCCATCCCTGGAACCAGCCTTCCTTCGGCTCCTGCGGCCAAAATCTCTGCCGCCGCAGCTGAGACCATGCGAGAAAAGTTCATCACCGATTACCCGGGGGAACTCTTGTCCCCGGCTAATACTCCCAGCGTCGAATTTCTGAACCGTCTCCGGTCCGAACTTGATGCCCCAACGTCGCTCTGGATTCCGTGGCGCTTGAGGACATCTGAGTCGGATCTGCAGCATTTCTACGAATCCCGCCGGCCCCGTTCGGATGCACAGTTGTTGCGGGGCTTGCTTGAGGGTGTCTCGGACCCTGTGGTGGCCCAATCATCCGCTCCCACCTCCGGCCCGGTCGAACCTACGTTGCGCCGCCATCTGGGATTATTGGTTACAGCTTTTGCCTTCCTGGGTGACCTTCACCTCCGTGCCGGGAAAATGCTTCTTGAAGCATTTGTGGCCGCTGCCGTGGAGCAGCCTATCGACACTACCCTCCGCCCTCCATCTATGCAGGAGGTCATTGCTGCCGAACGCACCGTGTGGTCGAACGTTGCCACCCTGATGCGCGATGAGAAGTGGAGCCTCCCGGACTCGGTCACCGAGATTACTGTCACGCGGCATATGCTCCCGAACATTCTAGTGGCCCGGCCGCGCAGCATCCCGGCCCCTCCGGTTAGGGAACCTGGACTCCGGAACCTTGACCGCACCCGTCCGGAGGATGCTCCGGAACGCCCGCCCAAGAAACCCCGTCCCACACCTAAGGGTAAGGCTAAAGCCGAAGCGAAGGCCACCGGGAAGAAGCCCATTTCCGAACTATGGGACGATTCTTGGCACTCCGTGGATGAGTCCGGAAAAGAGATATGCCGCCGGTTTGTTGTTGGTCGGTGCAAGTTGTCCAACTGCCGCTTCAGCCACACGTGCCCTATTCCGCTTCCGTCCGGAAAGCCCTGTGGGCAAAAGCATACGGCCAACAAGCACAACAAAACCCCGCATTGACTACCTACTGGCTCCGTGCCCGGCGCTCTGAACGCGCCTGCTCCTGTGTGTATTCCCTCGTCTTCCGAGGAATCCGAGTGCGTTGTCTCTCCCACGCCGTGCGGCCCGTGCCCCCCGACATCATCTGTTACGCGGCCTGCCGCTCCACTGGTGGTTGGACCTCTGGCTCCCTCGGACACTCGAGCACGGTCCCGCTCTCCGCGCCGGACACGCCTTGGATTTTCCTTCTCTTTTGTACCACCTCGCGTCCCGCTGGGACGCCGCATTGGCTGTACCGCTCCACCGACACAACACACAGTGTCGGGCCCGCCTCCTGCCCCGGAGACGTTGACACAAACCTTGCCGGAACCTTTGTCTCACCCTGCACCCTGCAAGCACCGTGTCTTTCTTGACTTGTTTTCCGGCTCCTCGGCGCCGCTCTCCCGGGCAGTCGCTGCTCTTGGTCTGGACCGCATTTCCCCCATCGATTGTCTCCACGGGGAGCATGTGGACTTGCTTGACCCCGACACTCAAACCTCCTTGCGCCGGCTCTGCTCCAGTGGTTTGATTGCTGTGGCTGCTGCGGCTCCTCCTTGTTCCAGCTTCAGCCGTTCCCGTCTCCGTCCAGGGGGCCCGCCGGCGGTGCGCACACCCGCACACCCTTCTGGTATTCCCCGGCCTTCCCCACGCCAACAAGCCGAGTTGGATGCCTCAGACCGGTTGCACACATTCACCCGGGAGTTGCTCACGCTCGTCATGTTGGCTGGAGGTATTGCCATCTTAGAAAACCCGGCCTCCAGCTTACTCTGGCTTGTCCCGGGCTGCCGATCCTGGATCCGCCACCACTGCATGCATTCGGTTGAAGTTGCCGCTTGCAGCCACGCCTTGGACTACCGCAAAAGCTGGCTTTTTGTGTCCAACTTTTCGGATTTGAGCTCTCTCGCGTCTGTGTGCCAACATCCTCCCGGCTCTCATGTGACTACTTCCGGACGCCGGACCGCCTCCGGTGCTTTCCTCACACGGGATACCGCCTGTTATCCCTCGTCACTGTGCTCTGCGCTTGCTGACCTTTTCAAGCCGTTGCTCTCGTCACACACCGGCGAGATTCCTTTTCGTTCCTGGCATTCGCTTCTTCCTGCCACACTTTTCTGGCCCATTCCGGCGAATCGTGTGGAAGATGGTGCCGGCACTTGTTCATCTGCCTCTTGGTCTGTTCCCAGAGGTGCTGATTGCTTCGGCTCCCTCCGGAAAGCCTGGTGTGCCCGCATTCTTTCAGGGGATTTCCTGTCCCAGTTCCAGGCCAAGTTGTCCTCCGGATCCAAGGCCCCTCCGCTGTCGGACCCAGAATTGGCCCCGTTCCTTGAGGACCTTCGATCCTTCCTTCGGCTGTCCGCCCCGGACTTTGACACGCTTTTGTCCATCCCGCCGGGACAACCTTTCCGCCTCTTTCTGTTGGAAGCGCTGTTGTCTGTCTTCAAGGATCCCGACACCTCCTTTGTGGACTTGCTCACTGAGGGTGTCCCCCTGGGCGTTGATTCCGAGATGCCTTCCTGTCCGACCCTATTTCCCCCGGCCGGACAGTCCGCTCCCACTATGGACTTGACACATTGTTCCTCTTCTTGGGGCTCCGCTTTGTCGGATCAAGCATCCGTGGATAGCCTTCTCTCCGAAGAGATTTCAGAAGGGTGGGTGCGCGAAGTTCCCGGTGGACTGGACGAGCTTACAGCCCGTTACCAGCAGACTGCTGTTGGGAAGCTGGGCTTGGTCAAATCCCCCGGCCGGCCGGATCGACTGGTCGTCGATAGCAGTGTTTCCGGTGTGACCGAACACACCTCACTTCCCAACAAGTCCGCAAATCCGTCCATCTCCGGTCTTCGCCAGTGCCTTCCGCCGGAGCACGCCATAGAATGGCTCATCGCGTTGATTTTGGACGTCAGCAAAGCCCACCGCCGGATCAAAATCCGTGACTCCGACCGTGGCCTTTTGTGTTTCTTTCACCGGAACCGGCTGTACCAATGCTTAACGCTTAACTTTGGCGCACGCGCCTCTGGCTTCTACTGGTCCCGGATGGCCGGCTTGCTGACCCGTCTACTTCACCGCCTGGTCTTTGTCAAGCATTGCCTGCTGATATATGTTGACGATTTGATTGCTCTGCTATCCGGCCCGTCCGGCCCGGTGTGGGCAGCATTGATGTGCATCATGTTGCTCATTCTCCGCGTTCCGATGAGCTGGCATAAGGCCTACTTGGGCCCCCGGCCGACGTGGATTGGCTGGTCTATCTGCCTCCACTCCCTTTCTGCCACCATGGAAGCTCCTAAGCTTGACCGGCTGCGGGACCTCCTGGCCAAAATCCGGGGGTCAGATTCTGTCCCGCTGCATCTTCTCCGCAAGCTCACCGGCAAGCTACTGTGGGTCTGCTCCCTGTTTCGGCCTTTTCGTCCCAGTTTGGCTCCCCTGTACTCCGACCAGGGCAAGCCCCCTGTCGTACATGTTGCTCTGAGTCCGGAGAAATGGGCTTCCTTCCGCTCCAAGCTTGACTCACACCTTGTTCTGCAGTCTGAGGTGGGTCTCGCATCCTGTCCGAAGTTATGCACACTGATTTCGGTATCGGGCCGTGAGGTATCCTCACTTTCCCAGGTCCCGGTGTCCTTTCCTGGCGAACGCCGCACCTGGAGTTCCGTGCGTATGCCACCTGAATCCGACCGGAAGCTTTCCAAAGAATCCTTGGCGGTGCTGGACATGTGGCACGCTTGCCTCGCCGATGCTGCCCCTACGTTCCCGCTGCCCCTGGCTCGTGAATTCCCCTGCCAGGCTTTCGCGGACGCCTGTGCCGATGCACAGCATGCCGGCATCGGTGGTTTCGTCACGCTTCCTTCCGGCAAGACTGCCTGGTTTCAACAGCGGTTTTCCGCTTCGGAGCTCGCTGCCTTATTCCCCTGGTTTCCGGTTGGCACTTCTCCGCAAGCCTGCATTGCTGCCTGGGAACTTCTCGGACAGATCGCTCTCCTTTGGGTGATTGGTCTCTTGATTCCGGTTTCCCTTCACCCCATCCACGTTGTCACCCGCTGTGACAATTCCCCTTCCGACTCTGCCTCGTGGAAAGGCCTCTCCACTGCCCGGGGAATTTGTTCCCTCCTTCCGGCCTATTTTGCCTGGCAGCGTGCATTCTGCATATCTACTTATATTGACCATGTTCCGGGTTTCCAGAACACTGTTGCCGACGGTCTTAGCCGAGGTGCTGACCCGGCCACCTTTGGACTCCGACCTTGTGACCGGGTGGATATTCCGTGGGCCCTCATCTCTCGGCCTCCTCGGCCTTCATACCATCCGTCGAGTGCCCTGAACCTGTCCCTTTTTCCGGCTATGGACTTCTAAATGTGGCTGGGTTTCCCCCGGTTCGGGTAGTCCCCCACCTCAAGGGACTAACTAGTTTGGCCGTTAACCCAGCCGCCTTGTTCTCCGGTTCCGGGACTATCCTCTGGATCTGCCCGGTTACCGAATATATATCCCGTAGCTCGTCCGGTTGCCCGGTTCCGGAAGATCCGCGAGCCGGGCCACAGACCGAGCTGCTTGAGCCAACCGTGAAAAAGGTGATGCATCCGTGAAGTCCGCACTTCATGTTATTCCGTACCGCAGAGACGTAACGGACTAGTGCTTCCGGATAAACGGGGATTCGAATGTTCGTGGTTTGTTTATTCCGGAAGCATCGCAACGGCAAGTCCTACCGCAGCCGTTCGACTTAAGCTGCCCGTCCGTGCCATCTCAGCCGGTACGGTTCAGCTAGTTAAAGTTTCCCGCCACCGTCCCCTTGTCGCCTCCGTTCGGTGGTCCATCCATACTTTCTGGACCTTCTGTGTTTTTCAGCTGGATTTCCGTCTGCACTTCCGTAGGCCGTTAACCCAGCCGCCTTGTTCTCCGGTTCCGGGACTATCCTCTGGATCTGCCCGGTTACCGAATATATATCCCGTAGCTCGTCCGGTTGCCCGGTTCCGGAAGATCCGCGAGCCGGGCCACAGACCGAGCTGCTTGAGCCAACCGTGAAAAAGGTGATGCATCCGTGAAGTCCGCACTTCATGTTATTCCGTACCGCAGAGACGTAACGGACTAGTGCTTCCGGATAAACACGACGGTAATGGTGATGGTGATGGTGATGATGATGAGGGCGGTGATGCTGATGACGGTCTGCACTTTGATTGTTTGTTTAAACTTGTTGTCGATGTTGACTATGAGTGTGTGTGTGTGTGCGTCATGCAAACATTCGCAAAAACACATGCTCATGAGGAAAACTCAACATCATAAGCTTTTGCAAGACGACTCATGTATGAGATAGCATATGTCACATCATAGTATATATATATATATGCAGATGTTTATGAATATATGTCAGTGCAGAAGTTCAGTCGTTCCGCATTATACCTCCATACGTCTTGGTGCGGGCGTATACGTTTGTGCGTTACTTGTAGGTTGTTACATGTTTCCTTGGCATATCGCTTCTCTCTGTCACTCTACATATACACACACGTTCACGTCAACGGTCTGTTTTTTACATTAAGTTGCTAGACTGTTTATCATGAATAGGTTTTCAAGATTGTAAACTAGTGTCATTTTGTACGGTTTCATCTCGATATTGTTCTTTCCATCTGTGCGATGTTGTCTGTTGCAACATCAGTAGGCACCATCTTTTTCGATCTGTAAGCTTTATGAACCGTCCACATCCTGCATTCGACAACATGCCGAGAAGTGGCCAAGGTTACACTGGCAGCCGTCTGAGATCTGCCAAGATGAAGAGTGTGAAGCCCACGAACGCGAGGACTCACACCATCACAGGCAGGCATTGCTCAGTCTTTGTTTCCTCTTCTTTCGTGGTCCGGTTGTGGTTGTTGATTGGTTTGCTGGCTTCGCTGCAGTCATTAGTATCTGTTGCAATCTCGACAGTGATGTCAGAGGCATGACGGATCTGTTGGAGACGCGACCTTTGTCACACGCATCTTGGCAGAACTTCAACACTTCCCAGCATCCTTGAGATGAGCCGCAGTGCTGGTGCGTTTTGGATCATCAGCTGCAGTGCCCAGGTCAGCTACCATTCGCACCCGCAGGATTTGGCGAAAGCAGGCAGCAGACTTTCCCTGTGCCGTGCAGCCCACAGCTCGTCTTCTTGCAAACATAATATGGCATGTTTCACAAGATATAAAAGCATATAAGCTACAATGTTATGTACCGTTTACATATCAATATAATACTCTAGGAGACCCGTTGATAGGCCAGATCCTTCTCCCGAAGCCCAACTTGGGCTTCATCTCGAAGTGGGAAGGTCCACCAGAGAAGAGCAGTCCGGTGGCCGCAGATAGAACATCGGCCCTTGCATGCGTTTGTGGGCTGTTGTATTCCGTGTACGGCATGTGCAGCTCAGGCTACGTTTCTGAATTTGGGACGGTGAAGCGTAATCACTCAACGCCGACAATGAGCCACTGGACCGCAAAGGGGCCAGGCCTCAGGCACTCCTTTGATTGCCAGATCTGAAAAGAAGCCCTCGGTGTCCAAGGTATTGCAGAGCTGGAGATTGGTAGGACGAACGACTTGCTCCCCGGGGATCATGAGTGCAGGGAGCCCAGCGCCAGTATGTGCCCACTCAGGCAATGACATCCTACTTGGATTCCAGACACAGCACCCGTGCATCGGAGTGTTGAGGCTTCTACAGAAGGCGATGCAACTACATGAGCCCCGGGCAGTGATGGACGCAGCCTTTTGCACTGCTTTGGTGCGACGTAAACGTGAATTGTTCTTCGAGCCTCTCCATAACAGAAATTTATCATCAGGTAACATGCCGGTAGCCGGCGCGAAACGAAAAGTTGTTGAACATCACTAGCATCGCAAGTTTAGAATGCGCGCTATGCCGAATGGCCTATCAAGCAAGCCAGGGATCTATGCTCAATGCAAGGCCTTGCCGAAGGCAAGGTCTGGCACCAGCCAGGGACTTGAGAGGTTTGCGTGGGTTCTTACAAGGCAGTTCGGAACCCAATAAGGCAAGCTTGCCACGACCAAGATGCAACACGGCAGACCTCCGAACTTGAACCCTCACAAGTAAGCCTCCGGGCATCTCCGTTTCGTTTCACTGCAGACTTCTTCGCTTGGTAGTGAAGGAGGAGCAAAGGAAACGGCATGGCATGATGAGCGCATGGGCTGATGTCGTGAATTTGCAAATGTCACGCAAGACTTCACCGATTGGGAAGGGGGTGATAAGCCACCAAGACCCTTTGAGGAGTATCATCGTGTCGAGGAAGCGGTTGAAGAGGCCGTGGAAGCCTTCATTTGGATTTTGTGATGTTGTGTGGGGGAGAGGAAATTGCTTTTGAGCCGACGAAGAGCTGAGCCGTTCTTGAACTTTACTCTCCACCACGGCCGTTTGGGGCATCGTGAAAGGTGGTACCGGCCCCCGAGATCCAGCAAGCTCGGCAGACGGAGCCAGCGCTCCACACCGCGCACATCGAGGCTTTTCATCCCGTGTGGAAAGTTCCGATGCTGTGGTGCATGAAGCGTCTGAACGACGCAACGTCACGCGAGCCGGAGAGAGGCATCATGGCCAGGTCCATGAGTGCTTTGGCTGTGGCAGGTGCTTCCAGATGATCTCCTTGGGACTTCAGAGCCGCGGGAGAGCCTGGAGAACCCGGAGGCCGAACTCGTCACGCGTGCGCCCGGGGCCTGGGCACCGATCTCCAGGCCAATCCGCAGCTGGCGCAGAAGTGGCTCACGCCAGCTGAGCATCAGCTGGCACCTGTCGAGTCTGTCGAGGCCGAGCAAAGGCTGGGCCAAAAGGGCGGAGCAGAGAGCATGGCGGAGCACGGTTGGCAGGACCTGATCCCAGTGGAGTCGACCCGGCAGCCTACAGATGCACAGGCAGCTGGTGCAGGGTTGGGGGGGGTTCGGAGTTGCACCCTGACACCAGGACCCGGGCTCATGAGGAATTGAAAGGTTCAGGACCGGCTTTTTGGAGGCTCTGCGGCGAGCCGACTGTCGCAAAAGCGGGATACATCATCATGCATCGGTGCAGTGGACCCTTATGGGAGCTTGGGCCCTGGCTGGCAGGTCGCCCCAGCCTGGCCCGAGGAGCAGAGCCTGAAAGCTGTTGCAGCATGAGGGAAAGAACTTCCGTCTCTTCATCTTCTGAGCCCCTTCATCCCAACATATCCCAACCCTCCAGAGCCCCTGAAGTCCCCGCCGGGACCCGAGGAGCCCCGGCTGGAAACACCGGCGGAGCAATCCAACGGCCACGGTAGCGAGGCCCCGCTCCGCCCTGCTCTCCGGTTCAGGCTTCAGGGCTTGGTCTTAGGGCTCTCCTCGGGATTCGGAAACCAGCTGCCAGGAGACTGAAAGCCCCAGTTCGGCCCGACAGACAGGGCAGGGCGTGCAACACGCTCGCCTGTGTATGCTCCCAGAACATCCCACAGCAACGTTCACGTAGGAGAGTGCGAGAAACTGGCAGGGGCCGAAATCACAATTTCCTACTCTTGCCTATCGGAGCCGTTGAAAAGAATCCCTGAAGGCAGCACCTTTCATTTCTAGGAGTTCTGGTGCGCATCCGGTTCTGCTTGCCAAGTGAAGCCTTCAGTGTCGACACCCCCGAGCCAGGCCGTGGAGGTCTTCGAGGGAGCCATGCCAGAGCCAGCGGTGCACGCGAACGGCGGACCTGACCATGGCGGGCAGCCGGACGAACAACTTGAGGAGGCGCGCTCTCGTGAGCGTTGACTCTGTTCTGCTCGGGGCACCTCTCAGGCTGAGACTTTACCGGACCTCGCGGCCAACGGACGCGAGCCCCACGAAGTCCCTCAGGCTTCCGATTGGCCGTGGGTGGAGCCTTAGGTCTTTAGGTTCTGCGCTGTGAGCCAGGAAGCGCCGCCGCTAAGAGTGGAGCAGCACGGCGAGCCGAGCGAGGTCCAAGCAGCGAAGCAGTCATGGCCTCTCCTTCTCTCATTCCTCTGGCAGGTGGTGCAACTGCGTGCAGACTACGAGGTGCAGCCAACTTGGTTTCCCAAGCCTCTTCACAACTCATGGGGACGTTCCCAAATCTTCGCGGGCCGCGGCTCAAGTGAGACTTCATGGTCAGATACGGTACGGTGAGACGTCTCAGAAGTTACTTTGGGATGTGAAGCAGTATCGACCAAATCTGCAATCATAAGAAGCCATGGCATCCGTGCAGTAGCCAGGACATCAGCCTTTCCACTCTTCTATGAGCAGGACTCATCTAAAATCTAAAGGCCTCCTTCGATGAGCCTGGGCCTGGACTCCGATGGCTCCGCCTCGGCAGCATCCCCAAGCCCAAGCAAAGGCCAAGGCCTGGCGGAGGCGCCTCCCATGCCAGAGAGGACGAAAGATCTCGAGCCCAAAGCCGAAAAGCCGAGAAGCCGCTCTAAGAACTTTCTTCTCAGGGCTTCGCTTCCACTCCCCGGCGGCGCGGACGCCTCACGCCGCTGCCGCTGACGCTGCCGCGGGAACGACTGCTAGGAGGCCTCCGTGCGTTGCATGTTGTGATGAAGGCCATGCAGGCAGGAGGGGTAAGGCCTTGGCAGGGGATGTCGCCCTGGCCCTCTCCTGTCTCAGCGAGGAGCTTGGTCTAGCCGTCCGGGCACACGCGGCTCCAGTAGATCGCGGGAAAGCTACAAGCCGATGAGCCCAAGAGCGGAAAGATCGACTCGCATGGAGGCATCGGCCTGGCAGGAGTCTGCCGCTGCGGACCGTCTCTGTCTCTGACCAGAAGTTACTGTAAGAGTGTGATCGGTGATCGCTTTTCTTTTCGCAGGAGAGCCTGCTGCTCCGATCCTCGCTGGATTGGGGCTGGATGTCAACTCAGCAGGACAGCTTGACAGTCTCCGTCCTCGACGACGAGGTCTCCTTTGCAGTGATCCGGCAGCTTGGCTTTGGGAAGCTACGGAGTTTCCCTGTACCAAGTCTCATCAGTCTCATGCTCGATGCGGTGAGTCTTGGGTTTTGGCTCTTCCTGGGCCGCAAGTCCTGAGGCAACATGTGGGGCACCCCCCCTGTCATCACTGCATCGCCACGGTCTACGACCGACACTTTGAGTGCCTTGGCAGAACACGATCGTTCGTTAGCATCAGTTTCGCTGGGCAGCTCATGATCCTTGAGCCTTCTTCCCCCCGGATTACTGATCTGTTCCACGGACATCTCAGTGTCATCCAAGGAGGCAGAAGGATCAGGCCCGTGGCCGCTGGATTGTGCCATCAGTGAAGCACTCTCCCTGAACGCGCCGTTCGCACGAACTATAGGTCAAAACCACACATCCTAGACTGGTCCTAGACTCCTGGACCTTCAAATCTTTAACTTCCAGTTCTGTCTCTTGTCCTTCATTCTCTTCTGGAAGTCGCCAGGCCGAACAGCGGCTGCCTCGGCAGTTGAAGCCAAAGGTGCAGGAGCTGCTGAGCCGAGAGCCAAGCAACATCTCGCTTCGAAGGATTTGGGGTTAGGGCGTGAGTGCGATTTACCGTATCTTGGACTTTGCACTTAACTTGGGTGTCCCAGGCAGAGAGGTACTGTATGAATGCATGAATGTCTGCACCAGTGCATGCATGCATGCATGGACGGATGGATGGATGGAGGGATGGATGGATGGACGTATGTGGGTGGGTGGATGCATGCATGCATGCTCACAAGTACAGATGCATGTATGTATGTACGCATGTATGTGGTAGGTAGGCTTGTATGTGGGTATGTATGTACGTATGCACATAGTCTATCAGCATATGTAAGTGCATATATATACATATATATATATATATATATATGTATAAGTATAGCACACGCTGTAAGTGGACCTGCTGTACATGTAGACATTAGTTACTTGCAACAAAGCTTGCCGACTTGCAAGACTTATGTCAGGAGACGTCTGCCAAAATGGCTCTGCCATTTTGGCCCAAGATCGTGGACCGTGGGTCCTTCATAATTTGAAACCGCTCCCGCTTTCTCCCTTGCGACTGTCGATCATGGCACTCACCCCCGTTGCTAATGTCGATGACGTCCTGGCCTCCAGCATGGAGACGGTTGAGAGTTTGATCCCCCCTCGCGACACAGGGGACAGTGATCAGGAATGGGAAAAGCCAGACGACGAAGTCGCTTTGGCTCGTGCTACCTTGGCCCACAATGTCCATGCCCACGAGGATGAGTCGGCCAATTCGGCATTGGCCTCCTTCACGACTTTGGAGGTGGATGACACCAGCATGGACTTGCGACTCCAGGAAATGGAAGCTGCCATGAAAAGGCTGTTGGCCAAGGGCAGCGAGATGGTGGCGGTCAAGGAAGACACCCCCTTGTCCAAGGACATGGACACCACGGGATCGGAGGTGCCCACCACAGGTGACTTTGTCCCTGAGGGTGCTGCTACTGATGACCCCATGGACAAGCCGGCGGTGCCAACCACAGGTGACTTTGTCCCTGAGGGTGCTGCTACGGATGACCCCATGGACAGGCCCGAGGTGCCAACCACAGGTGACTTTGTCCCTGAGGGCGGCGACACGGTGGCCAAGGACGATGCCAACAAGCCCCGGCCCTACTCGGCCCTGCCCGCCGGCACCCTGGAGGAGAAGGTCTTCAGAATCGAGGGCTTCCCGGAAAACTTCCCCGGCATCGGCAAGAAGAGTGCAGACTGGGCCCAGCAATTGACAAAGGAGGAGATCGCCTCCTTGTTCTCCGAGCTCAAGGCGGAGCAGTGGAGCCGCCCGGCTGTGGAACGAGTCCTTGAGGTGTACCAAATCTACGACAGCTGGCACAGGAGAAGATGCTGGCCGCCCCCTACAACCGTGCTCGCAGAGGAGTGGGGCACAGCAGCATGGGCCAACTTGACCCGGGCAGCACGGGGGCTACCCTCATGTGCCCGAACTGCTTCTCGGATTGGCAGAGGCAGGACAACAAGGTGGAGGGGAAGTGTAAGCTCTGCCAGAAGTATGTCATCGCCGTGGACAAGGGCCCGCCTTCGGCAGAGATCAAGCTAGGCCAGTCCTCCTGGCGAATGTTCTGTGGCCCCCAGGGTGTCACATGGCACACGGATGCAGACGAGGCCCAGAAGGAAGCCGCCTCCGTGGACATTGGCTCTTGGGCCCAGCCGCCACCCAGGCCCACGGATCAGAAGGAGCTGAGCTTCGCCGACCAGGTGCCTATGGCCCTGAGGCTTAGCTTGGCTCACACGGTGGCAACACAGCCCTTCGACGAGGTGCAGTTTGCCGACAAGGAGGCAGGGGACAGACCCCACCTCCGGGGTGACTGGCAACCAAGCCAGGAGACGAGGGCTTTCCATCCCCAGCGCCCCTTGAGCCCCCTACGTGGGCAAAGCCCCTGCCCGAAGGGGAGAAGATCATGCTGGAGATGAGGACACACCCCAGCTCCTTCAGGCAGCCCTTCTTCGAGCCGATTGCCCTCACCATGGAGGAGATTGAGGCACAGGTTGCAATGGGCACCAGGCCCCCCCTGGATAAGATCATCGGCCCGTTCCATGCTGAGGGGGACGGGAACACCCACTGGAGAAAGGAGGTGCAGACGTGGGACTTGGTTAGCCTCTTCTCCTGCTTCGGCCATACCTACTCGGCCAGGCACCTCTACGCGGTGTGGAGCCACCTGCCGATCACCGTCAGGTCCCACAAGAGAGGGGCCAAGAACAAGCAGCAGAACCTGCAGCGACGAGACGACCACCGGGATTTGATGAAGGAGGCCAAAGAGTTTGTGATTCTGCACGACCTCCCGGTGCCCACGACAAACCAGGAGTGGAAGCAGCTCTACCGCGAGATCGGTTCATTTTTCGCTGCCAAGGTCTTCATCAACCGTACGCCGCAGGTGGTCTTGGATCTCCCTGTTGCTGACATCCACGACTCCAAGCAGCACATGCGATTGAGAGCCGTATGTGACGAAAGGATCACCCTTCCTTTGAAGGCCTTCCGGCACTTCCCGGAGATCTACAACTTGCTCTCCAACTCGCTGGGTCAAGAGTCGGTGGTGGAGGTCAAGATGGCGTGGCGCTGCAACACCGTGCAGTGGTGGACAGCCCGCCTCAAGCCGGAGTACGCCGGCCCCATCTACCGCAAGCTTGGCTACTCGGAGAGCCACATCAAAGGCCTCGGCTTGGGGGACAGGGACTCCTCAGCTGCCTTTGGCGCTGAAAGGATCCCCCTGGACCCGGGGTCGGAGCAGGAGCGCTCTCTCCCGCCCATCACCCCGGACAATGTCACGAGCGTGGCCTCGGACGACTACAAGAAGAAGAACGTGGGGGATAAGACGGCCCACGTCTTCTGGGCCAAGATGGAGTGTGGCCTGGTCCTCAGCTCCGTTTCCCCATGGGAAATCGTCGACAAGAAGAAGGGTGAGACTCGTGGGGGCTACGTTTGCCGCCACTGCAAAGGGTTCTGGCGAAGTGGCAGAGGGGCCAGCCGTTTCCTTCTCATCACGGGGGAACACAAAGGGAAGTCGGCCCAGCTCCAGCTCATCCTGGACGAGCCCCCCCAGCACCTCTACGAGTCCTGGGTCAAGGACCGGATCGAGTTCTACAAGAGGGTTGAGCCCACGGCGGCCCCCCGTGATCGCTCGCTCCGGGTCAACCCGAGCCTTAGCTCCAGGCTCCGGTTCAGCAAGACGAACCTCATGGGCCAGGTCTCCGACATGATCTGGTCGGTGGTGCTCTCCAACCCGGAGCGGGATGGCCTCAAGAAGATCCACGAGCTTGCGGCATCCCGGGTCCGCCCGGCCTGAGCCCTGTTTTCTTTTTGAACAAGGCATGTGGAGGGGGAACCCCTGCCAGGTGCCTATGGCCCTGAAGGGGGTCTCCTCTCCCTTCTGGCTGCTGTAGCTTTTCTTGAGGTCATGTGCCTTGGGCCCTGAGGGGAACGGTCTTAAGTGCAAGTACCTACACTACTCAGGACTTGGGCCATGTCACAGGCCTTTTCTTCGGCAACAGGAATGCCCTCAAGGGGAGGGGGTGGGACCTCCAGGCGCCTTTGGCCCTGATGGTTCCCCCCTGCCTCGACAAGGGAACGACTATTTGCCAGACCGTCGGCCTACAGACCATCGCCCCGTGCGAAAACAAGTGCCCTTGGACTGCATTGGTTTTTCTTCTCTCTCTCTCTCTCTCACTCTTCCCTACCTCTCCTTCTCCCGTAGTCGCCGTGGCTCAGGATGACTACCTTTGTATTTTGTTGCCCATCTCCCTTTGGGAGGGCCCTTGTCAGGGCCCCTGACCCTCTCATCTCTGCTCTCTTTGAGCAAGGCATTGGCCCCCTTCAGTCGGATGGCGAGGTTCTTGCAGGAGTGTTACTAGACCCGATCATCAGGGGGTCGGGTCGCTCCTTCGAGGAGGAACAAGTTGATGTGACACGTCCCTGGGGGCAAGAAATTGTGGATTTCATGGCCCGTTGTAGGCCTACCCAGGAACTGGATCGTGTACTAGGTGTCCCCGATGGGCCACCACGACCTGTGGTTCTTTCATACCGCCCTACACTGGTCTTCCAGCTTATTGTGGAAAGAGCTCTCTCTCTCTTCTCAGGCCCCACGGGGGAGGAAGATGCTCAGGGGATCCTCACCTCTCTCTGGGACCTTTGCACTAAGGTCGCTGCAGGCACTCCCTCTCACATGTTTACAGAGGTGATCCAACGAAGGGCAGAACTAGACCGCTGTGAGTGGCGCGAACTACGAGAAGGGATCTTGCTGGCCCCCTGTACGGTGAGCCGGTGGCGCCACTGGAAACCGGGGAATGTCTCCGAACACCATTCTACCAACCAGAGGGCCCTGGAGCGTGGCCTGCGGGAGAAATGGGGGGAAAGGCTCCTCTCTTATCTCCTCCCGGCTGCTGGACAAATCCCGCACATGGCGGCTATAATGCCCTCGGGCACCACTCTCATCTCTCTCGAGCTCAAAGGGGAGTTCATGGATCTTTTGGGAGATGCTAGGTTCCGCAATGTCAGAATGAGATGCCTCTCCTATGAAGAGCTCAGGCGCCTTGGCTTCAAGGCCATACCATGGAAGGAACACGACGTTCGTGCCCTCCTCAACACTCTCCGTGATCAGGAGGTGTCTCCTCACAAACTTCAACAGGTGTGGGACACCCTCAAGTGGTTTGGTAAGAAGTTTGGGCTCCTTGCGGTTGACGAGGTCTTTCGGCTCACTGAGAAGAAGAAAGCCCTCTCGGAGTCCCTCGTTAGCACAGTGCACCGTCCGATGAGGAAAGCCCAGGTCCCCTCCAAGTCCTTTGTGGTCCAGGCGGAAGAGGTCGCGGCTCGCCCGCTTTCGAGCTCGGCCACAAGAATTGAGCTCATGGATGCCTTTATCTGTGGCATTGCAAGGTTCCAGCTTGGCTCCAGTGCCCGTTTCAGTGACCTTCAACATACTAGCCCAGATACCCTCAAGGTGACCTCCACAACCATTGAGTTTTCAGCCTGGCAGACCAAGACCCACTCGGCGGTGGCGATTCACAAAAAGCCGGTCCCACTCATCTGCCCGAAGTACTCCTTCTCGGGCAAGGACTGGTGGACTCCTCTCCTCTCCACCTGGCGCAAGCTCTCGGCGACCCCTATGTTTGATGCCATGGACTACCTCATCCCGACCGTTGGCAAGGACTATGACGGTTTCATTGCCAGGCCCGCCACCTCGCAGCGCGCCCTGAATTGGCTGCGCTCGGCCATGTCTAGGCAGGAGATCGACAAGGCCCTGTGGGAGGGCCTCACCTGGCACTCTTTCCGGGTGTTCATGCCGGACTGCGCCTTCCAAGCACACGTCCCTCGCGACCAACGGCAGTATCTTGGAAACTGGATGGCGGAGAGTACTGGGGATGTCTACACCCGGGAGAAGAGGAACGTGGTCTGCGCCATCTGGGAGAAGGTCACCTCGAACCTGGATCAGATCGACACGGCGGGTACCCGCACCTCAGTCATTGATCTCTCCCGCGAGGAACCGCAGCCCCCCCTGGAGATTCCTGCTGCGGGTGCGCTCCCAGTCTCAGGTGCCAGCGGCCCTGAAAGAGGGAGCCCTCCGCGTTCAGTGAGGGACTCATCCACTCCTTCTCGCCATGCAGACAGCCCGGCGTCGAGCTGGCATGACGCAGATCCCGGCGGACGAAGTGCCTCCGCCTCAAGGACCTCTCACGCCTGTTTCCACCAAGGTGGCCCGAGGCAACAAAAAGCGGATCCACCTCTTGAATCAGGACCTCCGGGCTGTGGGTTGCGGTTGGAGCCCCTCTATGGACAAGGTGGAGGCCCTTAACGCCATAGACTATCAGGGCGACGTGAACTCCTACAACCTGTGTGCGAGGTGCTTCCTTCAGTTCTCCTTGCCGGCAGAGTTTCGAGCGGGGGATGCTCCCCCCGCGGGAGATTCCAGCGAATCGGCCTCCTCAGGTAGCCTGACGGATGACTCTGTGGACACGGCATCGGAAGCGGAAAAGGTCACCTACCAGGACCTGGACAGGGCTCTGGCCTCCAAAGGCCAGCCTTAGATGGACGACATCTTTCAGTTTTGGGGTTCTTTTGTGCCGCCCATCCTTCGGCTGTGGCTTCTTTCTGGACGGCACAAAATTTTGGAACTCTTTTCTGTACAAGGAGGGTTCCCGATCCACAGGTGCCGTAGGCCCTGAAGGAGGGGACCCTCCTTTGTTTCGGAACGGCCTCATTCTTGTCTGAGGTCTTCGACCGAAGGAACATCCCGGGAGTCGGCAGCCACACCAATCCACCATGCAAAAGAGAGCTTGCGAGCATGGTCTTTTGGTGTGCCATTTTCATGCGGATATCTGACATTAGTTACTTGCAACAAAGCTTGCCGACTTGCAAGACTTATGTCAGGAGACGTCTGCCAAAATGGCTCTGCCATTTTGGCCCAAGATCGTGGACCGTGGGTCCTTCATAATTTGAAACCCGCCCTCCCTTCCCCATGGCGGCTTTAGCCAAGCCTCCAGAAGCCATCCCAGATGCCTATGCCGACGACATCGCAGAGCTGCATTCGTCTGTCTCCACCCTGTTGGCAAGGAACAGATCCCCTACTCTGTCCAGGCAGCTTTGGCCAAGGAGGGCTACATTACTCTGGAAGACATCGCCGACCGCTGGGATGATGCGTCGGCCGCCAGAACCAATGGCCCTAGGGATCTAGGTTTTGCCAGCGGGACCAATGGCTTCACAGATCAAAGCAGCGCTTTCACTGCCATGCGTCTCTTTCAGGCAATCAAAGCGGCTAAGGAAATGACCAAGAACCTCTATGCACCTCGATCCAGTGTCACGCCTGGCCAGGCTTCTTCGGATCGATCAGGCCTCGAAGTGCTTTGTGACCGACACCAGCTCCTCACGGATTGGACTAAGGAAACGGGGCTCCCGAAGCCCAAACTTGAGGCCCAGGGAAGTGACAACCTTCTCAAGGCGCAGTTCCGCTTCTGCTCCAAAGGAGAACTCGGCTTCATCAATGCGAAATACATCATCAGTGCCTTGCCAGAGCTTGAAGAGAAGCCTTTCAAGACAAGGCGAAAAGTGACAGTAGACGGTTGGGACAAAGAAGAGGAGGAAGAGGAGCGGAAGCTCCCGACCACTCGGCGACATCTGGAAAGGATGCACCGCGTCTTCCGCAACAATCTTTCGATGTGTCTTCTTGCTTTCCCCCAGTTCTCGCAGTTCGATGCGTCTAAGCATGATCTGGATGATTGGTATGACTGGTTCTGGGGTCCGGACATTGCGGGGCGAACTCCAGCCCCGTCGGAGAAAACTCTCCTTTACGCTGAACGAAACGCGTGGAGAGCCATCCACAATCTGGTCTACGAGGGCAAATCGCTCAAAGAGGCCATGATGGAAGTTCGTGCTGATGCCCTCTTCTGGACAAGGGAAGTCTACGAGCGCGTGCCTCGGCCTGGGGAGAAGGGTCCGAAGGGCACTCCGAAGGGTGAGAAAGGCACTCCCTTCGCCAAAGCCCCGGGCAAGGGGTCCTGGAAAGGCAAGCAAACCTGGCCAGCGTACCAGCCCGTGTATCAGCCCTTTCTTAAGCAGTCCACTAAGGGCAAAGATGGTAAGAAGGGCACTCCCAAGGGCAAGGGCAAAGACTCCTGGCCCCAGGCTTGGTCCAGGAATAATCCTAAGGGCACCCCCTTCTGCCGAGATTACCACATCAAGAAGCAGTGCCCCGGTAACTGTGGACGCTCCCACAACTGCCCGGTCACTAAAGACGGTTGGGTTTGCAATGCCCCTCCGAATGAGCACAGTCCGGACAACTGTCCCTACAAGTGAGGACTTCCAGTCCCAGGTGCCCTTGGCCCTGAACGAAGAGAAGTGTCGGAAGTGGAGACACGAGTTGCCCTCTCCACACCAGGTGCCCTTGGCCCTGAAGGAGTACAGGCACGGGACAGATCGCGATCTCCCTGTGGGAAGACCGCCCCCGCGCCAGGGGGGAACACCATTCAAGTGGGCATGCAGCCCTCTGGTAGTGCTCCCTCGGATGACAAGCCCTTCTCTCTCGGGCCTTGGATTGAGGAACATTACCCGGGCTCTCTGCCTGCAAATTGTTCTCCTGAATGGCTTAATGGGGTCCCCGACCGCCTGGTCCGGAGACTCCGGTGGTCCCCCTCCGATTGCACTGCCAGCATTCCTCAGGGTGCCATAATCTTGCCATTCGCGGGCCGTGAGGATGCTTCATCCCTTGAAGCGATCCTCCACGCTCAAGCCCCAGACCTCTCCTCGAGAGTTCTGGCCTTAGATTCCTCTAGGAAGCCCCCTGGTAAGGACCTCCTTAATAACACACTGTTTGGGTCTCTCTGTGCGTCGGCGCTGCAAGGAAGCATCTCCTTTGTGGGAGGATGCCCGGACCTCAACACCTGGGGTTTGGATAGATGGTTTCAGGACTCGGGTACTCTCCAGGCAGTTAGGTCCCGCTCTGCGGAGAACGCCTGGGGTATTGCCGCTCTCCCTGAGGCAACGCTCCACTCGGCGGATGAGGAGAGCACCCTGCTCCTTAGGTTCCTTCTGCTTACATGGCTTGCCTTCAAGGCGACTTCGTCTAATGCTCCTACTAACCTCATCGGCCTGGGCCACTTCGGCTCTGCGTGCTTGGACCTCAGATTTAGGTCTTCGTATTCTGCACTTTGATCTGTGTTCCTTTGGTTGGGTTTTTAGTCGGCCGTCTAGAGCCGTGACGAATCTTCCCCTCCAATCCTGGGAGGGTAAGACCTGCACACACACCCATCACCCTAAACCGGATCGTCCCGTGCCGGGGGACGCTCGACGACCTGAAGCCATGCTACAGTGTATCGCATCGGCACTAGCTGGTAAACTTCGCGACACAGGCTCTCCAGCAAAGGATTCACCGCCGGAACCTGTTTCCAAACTCCTTGCTGGTCCCTCGCTGGGACAGGAGCGTCCTCACTGGGCGGCTCAAGGGTCAGCACCCCCCGGGGCGGCTGTTCAACCCTCCCTACCCTCGCTGGGGGGGAAGCGTCAGATTGCTGGGTTTCCTGGTGCAGGTACCCAGGCAGGCGATCACTTGCTCGCTGCGACCCCGATGATTGGGTGTGATCGGCCTTCGACGCTACCGCTCTCGGAGAAGCTTACCCTAGACGATGCCACAATGCGTGTGACCCATGGCTTTAAGGTTAGGCCCCTTAAGGGATGGTGGAGGTAAGACCTCTCCGGGTAGGACCCCTCCACACCTTCGCAAAGGACCGACGGCTCGTGCTCTGGGCAAGTTCATTCGCGAAAAGGCGGGGCCGTTGGTCCCCTCTTTTCTAGCCTCAACGGCCGCGGGTGCCAAGCAGCACCCCTTCCCGGAATCTGTTCTCAACGAGATCCGTGATTTCATCTTGCCCCGGCGCACCCAACCGGATGCTGGACAGCCCTTTCACTTGGACGTGATCAGGAGGCTCCTGTGTGACATCCAAGATGTCGATGCTGAGTATCCGCAGATACTAAAAGAAGGAGTCCCTCTTGGAGTGGATACCCCTACTCTCCAATCTCCGGGCGTCTGGCCCTTGAAGTCGGAACTCATTGGTGAAGAGTGGGACCCGGTGGAAGCTCCACCCCCCACTGGCCATGCCAATTACTCCTCCGCGGACACATTTAGGGAGGAGATTCGGGCCACTTTTGTTGAGGAAACCCCCTTGGGCATGGTCATTGGACCGTGCACCCGCGCCGAGGCAGCGGCGCACTGCCAATGTGCAGAGGACGAGCTCTGCCCCTGCCCCATGGCAGGGATTGATGAGTCGGACAAGATCCGTTCCATCTTCGACGGGTCTAAGGGTGGTGCTAATCTCCGTATACAGCAGAACACCGTAGAGAAAACCACGGCCCCGACGGTCATGGACTGCGTCCAATGCCTGCACTGGCTTCGGGCATCTCGCTCTCGTGGGAAACCAGGTGCCCATGGCCCTGATCCTGAGGAGCATGCAACCCTGGCTACTGCCCCAGGGGCAACAAGCCGAGAACAGGACGGCCCCTCGGGCAACGCAGACTCCAGTGCCGGCTCCGGCCGACCCTGGAGCTTCCCGGGCTCTGACGAGGACTGGATCTTGCTCAAGGCTGATGTTACTAAGGCGCACAGGAGAATCAAGATTCTCCTACGAGAGTGGCGTTACCAAGTTGCCCAGCTTGGTGAGGAATGGTGGGTTAACACCGTAGGCACCTATGGAATGGCCAGTGCCCAGCTCTACTGGGGAAGGATGGCTGCCATCCTTCTTAGGATTGTGTATGCCGTGTTTCCCGAGGTCGACTGGGGTTTTGTCTTTGTCGACGACTTCGCCTGGCTGCTCCGTAAATCGAATTCCCCTCTGCTGGCAACAGCGATTTGCTTGCTGTTGCTTGCTCTCGGCACTCCTCTGAGCTGGAAGAAAACCCTGCTTGCTGAGGTTAATACTTGGCTTGGCTTTGTCATTGACCCAAAAGGACCCTGTGTGCAGATGGCCCGAGACAAGCACCTGCTTGTCATCGGCATTCTTGAAGAGCTTAAAAGCGGTAAAGTCATGTCGGCTTCTCAGATCGCTAGCGCTTTGGGTAGGCTGCAGTGGGCGACAACGGCCTGCCCCCTCACCAAGCCTTTCCTCCAACCCTTTTGGGCTTGGAAGAAGGCCTGCCTGACCGCAGGACGTCCGGGTAAGCTTATCCGTGCACTCTCAGCTCTGCTCCTCTCTCTTTTTGACCAGAAGTTCAGACAAGCATCGCCGTATGCCCCGCTTGCCATTTGGTCGGGGGCAAGTGATGCTAGCGCCTCAGATGATGGCAGCGCCTATGTGGGCGGCTGGCTTTCTAACGCGGACTCCCCGTCCAAGTCGGAAGTGTTCTGGTTCCACTACCAGGTCACTGCAGAGCGGCATCCATGGGCATTTGACAAGGGCTGCCCGAAAAAGCGCATTGCTGCCCTCGAGATGTTTGGCACACTGATCCTTTCTCACTTTCTCATGGAGAAGGCGCCTGCGTTCATACCGAACCTCAGGCTCCCCCTGGTCAGCGACAACCAAGGGAATGTGTACTCGCTCCTGAACGATAAGTCCAAGAGGATGCCAACGTCGGTCATCCTCATGGAGATACTGTACCAGCTGCACCGGCATGGTATGCAGCTCGCTCCCTCCCACGTCAAGCGTGACTTCAACACTTGGGCTGATGACCTGACTCATCCCAACTTTCAAGGTTTCACTCCATCTCTCTGCTTGCCGGTGGAACCCGTGCTCGAGCATTTTTCCCTCATCCGCTCTATCCTGGAAGATCGTATTTTCGACGATCCTTCTGACCTCACCCATGGGCCCGCGCAGGGCGCCCGGTGAGGATGTGGCTGCCTCCTGTACAGGCTTCTTTCTGGACGGCACAAAATTTTGGAACTCTTTTCTGTACAAGGAGGGTTCCCGATCCACAGGTGCCGTAGGCCCTGAAGGAGGGGACCCTCCTTTGTTTCGGAACTGCCTCATTCTTGTCTGAGGTCTTCGACCGAAGGAACTTCCCGGGAGTCGGCAGCCACACCAATCCACCATGCAAAAGAGAGCTTGCGAGCATGGTCTTTTGGTGTGCCATTTTCACGCGGATATCTGACATTGTATGTATGTATGCATGCATGCATGCATGCATGCATATGTGTATGTGGATGTGTATATCTAAAGAATACATGTTCGCGAAACACAGACATGAGTAACTCAGGCAGTCAGTCAGTCAGTCAGCCAGCACTCAGTCAGACAGGCAGGCGGTTAGTCAGCCAGTCAGGCAAGCAGGAAAGAAAGTAAATAAGTAAGGATCAATAAGCACGTACAAATATATCTATCTGTCTCCGCTTTATCGACCATCTCTCTCTGTCTCTTCGTATTCCACGACGTTCAGTTCTCTCGATGTCCTGCAGATGTTCGGCAGCCGAGGGGACATCCGTGCGTTTCAGTATCCGAGGCGGAGGCCAGGGAGTGCGCTACGGGTGGATGCTAAAAGCCTAAATCGCCCATGATGCTCAAGTTCGTCACATTGTGTTATCTTGGCTTCTTGTCGTGTCGTGTGGTGTCTTGCCCCGTATCATGCTTTGCGATATTGCATCCCGCGTTTCATTCTTGCCCGCCAGGAACATCCAACACGAGATCCGCGAGAAGGAGATCCGGCCGCCGTCGCGGCAGAGTCCCACTCCGAGGCTGCCGAATTCAGGGCTCAGGGATTCCATGCAGCTTTTGGCGCATTTTGGGGCTGTTGCACTTGCTGTTGTAAATGCAGCACGCGCTCTTGCTGCTGAACTGTCAGCCGCTTGAGACCCTTCTAAGCTTTTGACAGCTTTCGATTGCCGACAGCTCCGGTTTGGAACATCAATCCTCATTCGCCTATGTCCCAAGCAATGTCTTGTCACTGTGAGTGCCAAGCCTCAGGGCGCAGCGAACACTCGTCGAGGAGCTGTCCATGATGGAGCCGAGCCCGTTGAAAGACGGGCCATAGTGGGTCCTTGTAAGGGAGAGACAGAAGGGATCTGGCTTCGGCCCGAGCCCCCGGCAGCAGGTGAAGACTTCGGCCCTGAGGGGTTGCAGCTGCCGCTGCGGTAGTCCTTTGTTGCCGGGATTCCGAAGGAATTCTCAGAAAGCAGCCACGCGAAAGCCGGACAGCAGCCCAACAAAAGATCTGAGGTTGTGATCTATGAGTTGTAGCTGCTGTGGTCATGGACTCGCGGGATGGTTGAAGTGGCTGTTAAATTGCATCCTCTTCTTGGTGGGCCGTGTTTGGTCACAGGCGCGCTTGATGGGTGCCGTGCAGCAAATTGCGCACCTACAGGTGCGCAGTCGTGGTACGGTATGATGGATTGCTTGAGACTATTTACCATAAGAACACGAACCGTTACAGAGTATGTAGGACATTAAGGAAAGCTTGAGGTTGCATCAGGGTGCATGTTTATGAAGCAACACGCATATCTCGGCTTCTGTAGCTACATCTGCCCAGGGCATCCTACTATTATACGTCTTGGGATAGGGCGGGCTTTCGTCATAACACCATCTCTTGTCTTGGATCCTATGAGGGGTCCGGACATATATGTATATGTGTACCTGACACGAGCACAGTCACGTTTATCGTAGCAGTAACAGAAGTAGACGCAATGAGGATAACACACAACACTAGTAGCTATCGGAATGGAGACACATGCCACAGAGGCCATGACGTGGTAATCTTGCTGGCAGCAACCCAGGGTAAAGTTGCGACAGTACCAAGAGTTACGCGGATGACGAAGCAATAGCAGTCATATCGGTCAGGCACTACCACAAACTGCCACATACGATGACGGCAATAAAGTGTCACTTGCAGACGCAAGCTCTTGTATCATCGGCAATATAATGTGTGTGTGTGTGTGTGTGAGAATGCTTGAACAATATGTCTGACCGGGTTGAGTCATTTGACAACGCCACCTCTGATTCCTAAATCCCGTACGATGCTTGTTTTCAATAATGATGGCAAGAGAAAGCGTTAGAGTAGGCCGCACCTTTAACAAACTAAACATGTCTCAGCAACATCCGAGCATTTTTAAAGCCGTGCACGCAAAAAGGTCGGATGTCTGACAGTGTAAGCTATGCGAACATAATATATCACAATATGAAGATTGCATTCGATCGGTTCGAGTAAGACCAAGTGGTATATTGTGGACTAGCCTAGCCAACACCTACCCAAGAATGACTATTAACTACGTGTGACTATGGATAGCTGTGCAATTTCACAAAAATAGTCTTTCCCAATACTATACTATACAGATACAGCAGCAAGATCTCGGCCAACATCTAGTCTAAGTCTGTACGTATGCGCAGAAATCTGCACGCACGTATGTATGTCTGCATGTCCGTATGTCTGTATGTCTGTATGTATGTAAGGTTCTGTTTTGTTTTGTATTCTCTTGTATTGTATGTATTTATGTCATGTACGTATCTATGTGTGTATGTACTGCATCAGGACCTCAGGTCTGAACTCCGTTTCAACACCCTTGCAAGGCCCGCATCGAGGAACTTGAGTCCGAGTCTGCGGCAGCCAAGGACGTCGAGCTGCAGGCTTGGGTTGCTTTCTGCGTGTCAGCAGGATCGTTCGAGTTTCAGGCTTGAGCGTAGGGAAGCCGCAAGGCTGAATGCCTAAAGCCATCATTTGGAAGCTTTCCGGAAGCATCTGTAACCTCTTCTTTGCAGATCTTTCCCTGCCACTCTCCGAGCTGAGAGACGCCTGCAATTGCAAGTGCACACGGCGCAGCCGAAAGTCAATCCCGTGATCGCCAGCTCTCCGAGAAGATGGGCTGCATGACGATGCAGCTGACGCCACTGACCCAGAAGCAGCCAGCCGGAGAGACATGTGTACCGTGGCCGCCGTGGCCTTGCTTGCAACTCTGCGCACTGCAGGGAGGCGCAGGCGGCACGGCAGCAGGCAGAGGCGATGGTCGGCCCTGCGAAAGTCGCAGGGCGTCGCAGGCCCGCCGGGCCGGGGCTTAGGGGCTCAATCGTTTGGGCTAGGCCGCCTCAGCGCAGCTGCAGCGCGAGGCCGAGCAGCTGCGGCAGGAGGCGCAGGGAGGGACTCGCAGAAAGCCTTGGACTCGACTACATCCCCTGTCATGATTGGAGATGCAGTCTGCAGCAGCGAATACTCACTAAGAAGTGGAAAGACAGTGTGGAAGTCCTCGGGGCCCCCAGCCACGACTCCCTCATTTCTTCTGGTGACGGCACGTCGGGGGAACGGGGTGGATTTTGCAGACAGAAGTGCCCTTGATCGCTTGCGCCGCGGCATGCCGCTGTCGAGTCACAGGGCCGCTGGTGCCGCGGCCCTTCTGCAAGGTTCCTGATTCCGCCCTGCGCCGAAAGGAGTGGAGTTCATTGGGGCCCGACCATGTCAGCTCGGTTCGCCCAACGATGAGCTTGCTTGTGACCGGTGACTTGTCGCTGGCAGTCTCCGAACGTTGTTGCGAGTCCCCTCCATGCCATCAAGCATGTCCCTTGTACATGCAGACATTGTTTTGGATTGAAGCGGCGAGCATCAGTCATGAGATCATCGCTGGAATATTTAGCAGCACCTTCAATGGCATCTAGTGTTCATGTGTTTTTCCGTGAGAGGCGTCCGCTGCATCTGAGCGGGCGCGGGCGCAGGCCACTGAGGCTTGCTTGGGCGAAGCGGGGCTCGGAGGGAGCCTGCAAGGCATGAATGCATACGAGCCACATCGTAAGAAGTGTCAGCGGTACTCGTGTTGAAGGGCTTTCTGATACTACCGGGCGACTTGCAGTCTTGCTCTCTTGCTCCAGACACCGGGAAGCCGTGAAACTATAGGTGTTTCGAGCGCCAGTCGATTTTGACATATCCGGTGCTACCGTGTTTAGCCGTCCGTGGGAGGCGTCTGATGCAGCTCTTGGGCAGGCCGGACATCCTCGTGCACCCACGGTCACTGCACGCGTCCATGTGTCTTGAGGTGAGGGAAGAGATGGAGCGCGAGCTGGAGCATCTCCTGAAACAGAAGGATGAGCAGGCAGGACTGGGCTCGACCAGCCCCGAACGCTTCTGTGTCCCATGACCTTGCACATCAGTCGCTTCCCTTGCTTCCTGATCCGTGTCGCGCAGCTGCGTGCCATCGAGAGCAAGCTCGCCGCCAGCGAGCGCAGCCGGCAGAATGCCACGAGGCGGCCCCTTTGATTTCTGAAATGACATGTCTGTGCATGTCACCGCCATCATCCGCCTTCATTCAATCAAGGTATAAAGTATACCACCACTTGTCACTTGTCGCAGATCTCTGAGACTCTGAGCCAGTGGCTCAAGCTTTGTTGACAGCACATGCTTCCAGAGCACCGGCAGCAGCCCGTCCAGGTGCTCTCACAAGCCGACCGATCATCGTGCGTAGCTCTCCTAAGTCCAAGTCCAAGTGGCGTCGCAAAAAAGCTCCTGAGCAGAAGCGGCGAAAGATAGCCTGCTGAAGGCAAAGGCTTTACAACAAAATCACATCCACACATCGCGGAAAGAAAGCGGCTCCGAGCACTCAACCCGTCCCTGATCCTTCCATTCCCCCGAAGCGCCCTGCAGCTGCCGGATCTCCTTCATGGCCCGGAGCGGCAAAGGCCTCGGCCAATTGCCAGATGAGGATACGCGAGTCAAGGATGCATGGAACTTTTATCGCCATGGGCTCAGTGCAGGCTTCACAAGAACCCACACTGACACGGAGGTGCATATCTGAGCTGCTTTTGCACTAGTCTTTCCCTGCCTGCCAGGTGAGACGCTGGGTTCGCCGCGGTTCGTGTGTGCACCTATGGTCGGGCAGTCTGAGCTGGCTTACCGCCTCCTCTTGCGCAAATCCGGGTGCGATCTCTGCTACACGCCCATGCTGCATGCTGGATGCAAGAAGCTGGAGATGTCATGTGTCCTTGCCCATATGCGGAGCAGTTTCGTGACATGTGGCTCGCCGATGAAACTTGAGGCATGCCGAAGAGTTCGCAGGCAGCGGCGGACTGTTGTCGTCACCATAGTCGCTTCCATCCTAGTTGCTCTGCGGATCCCACAGAGTTCGACCCTTGTCGAACCAATTTCCTTTCTTTGGATGCTGACCCAGATAGCTCATCTGAAGCTGATGATGGCTTTTCTAGAGTATCACCCACAGCGCCCCCGGGCTCTTGCATCCAAGAGCCAGAATCTCTCAACCAAGCTGAAGATCTCCGAAGAAATCTGCTTTGGCGTGCGGCTCTGCAGTGCTAGGCAGCTCCGAGGAGGAGATGGTGCGGCAAGGCTTCACCACCTGCCCGGAAGACAGGCGGAGACGGAGCCTTCGGAGCCTTCGGAGCCTTCGGAGCCGCGGAGCCTTCGGAGCCTTCGGAGCCTTCGGAGCCTCGGTCTGCCGCAGGCCGCTGGTGGTGCAATTCTGCGCCAAGTCGCCAGAGGCCTTCCTGGAGGCCGCCTTGCAGGTGCAGGCGCGGAGATGAGCAGAGCAGCGGAGAGAGCGCCCCAGAGGGAAGATGTTCCGAACGTCGAAGCGCGGGCTGCAGCGCGCGTGAGCAGGACAGGTGCGATGCCGTCGATCTGAACCTCGGCTGCCCCCAGTCGAAAGCCATGCGAGGCCGCCCCCCCAAGCAGTTCCCGGGACTCACTCAAGGAGCTGAGCCATCCTATGCCCAGACGTTGCGAAGGTGGATGGGGCGGCGCGCTGATGGACGAAGAAAACTGGCATATCGTCTACGCGATTGTAAGACATGCTGCCTCTTCGCCTTCGCTTCGGGTGCCCGTCACCTGCAAGATCCGGGTGTTTGCAGCTTGGCTTATTGGAGCATTGAGCCAGATGATACGAACCAAGCAGAAGCAATTGCGTTAGACTGGTGTTTGATAGCAGAGTCGCGATCGGCCATCTTCTCTTGCTGTCATCATCTGTGCAGGCGGATGACCGCAAGACCGTGCGCTTTGCCAAGATGCTGCAGGATCCATTTCTGCAGAACTGAGTGCTCTTCCCTGCTCCTCAGCCACAAGGACCAGGCGGAAGGAGACTTCCGCCTTTGCCCCGGTGGAAGTGCCCGCTTTGCTGATGTGCAGGAGGCTGGTTGCTCCCTCGTCACCGTCCACGGCCGACAGCGGGACCGGGCACTGCACCACGCTCCCGCGAACTGGCAGGCCAGGACCGGGACCGGAAGACACTCAGAGCAGGAGAGAGCAGGAGGAGGATGAGCAGTAGCTGCTGTTACTGATGATGAAAGCATCGTCGCAGGCAGCAGCAGCAGCAAGATTGACGCACATTGACGCGACACGTAGTTCAGAAATCATGCCACAGGGCCTTTGCCTCTGAGCCGACCTGCCTCTGCTGCATGAATCTTAAGAAAACAGCGAGTCCTCTTAGGGTGAGGATTGCAAGCAGAGCTCCAATTCCCGGCAATAGCAACATGCATCGTTCAGGGAGGCCAACAGCACTTTCCCCGTTGACGCTGCCAGGCTATCCGTGCCGTGCGTGAGGCGCTGCGGCTCCCCACGGCCTCCTGTTTGAATGTGACACAGGAACAGTGACAGCCCTGATCTGAAAGCTTCCCGCTCCTACTCTCACAACAACAGACACGAGCACGGGCCTACTGGGGAGCCTTGAGGTGGCGAACGGCGGTGTCGATGCACCTGGAGATGCCGAGCGGTGCTTCCAGGAAACGGGCTGTGCCTGGGACGAGCGTTTGTTTCTATCATAGAGATCATCTTGCCAAGCGAGGGTCGCAGTAGCATAGCCGAAGGATGAGGATTTCAGCTTCGAGGAAGCTTCGTTGCACTCGCTCGTAGGAAATCCAGCTGTATGTTCCTTGGCCATTGAAAAGGCGAGCTCCAGGGTTCGTTCCTTGGCCGCAGAAAAAGCGGCAGGAAGATTCGCAGATCAAGTCCACCACCGGCTCCGCAATTCGACTCCTTCAGACCACAAACCTGAGCCGGGTTTCAATGATGACACTTATCACTTGTGTGTTGCAACACATTTCCTGCCAAGCCGAAGGTGTTGCTGTAATGGTGGCCACAGCGCTGCTACAGAACCCCGAATCTTCAGCTGCAGCTGGAACACTTCTGCGAATGCGCTTTGATTCGTAGGCCCCGTGTCAGTATGGAGTGGCCTCTCAGTCGGTGTGCCCGTGCCTGTTCGGTCCGTATCCAAAGCGCGCCGTATCCGGACATCAGCAAGCTCGGCATGCTTATGACTGCTGAGGAGCTTTTCTTAGCCTCTAGTGCTCTACAAGAGCACGATGCAGGCGACCAGCAACTCGCCATTGAAGAGCAGTTCCTTCTCATGGCTGTAGAGACTTGATGTGGTGCTGTCAGTCAGTTTGAGCAGTCGGGTGACCCTGTCTGGGACATGGAGCATGTACGGAGCCATGCAGGCCTCAAAGTCACGACCACTTCCTCAAACAGACTCAGACATTCGCAGCCGCGGAACCATCGAAAGGTGCAAAGAAGAGCAGCCGGCTCTGCGACGGGGCGTCAGGCAACTGGGGTTTGCGTGCGATTGAAACCTTTTGCAAACAGACATGACCTTACACTTTCAACCATGTCAAGGCAGTAAGGCATCCACGGCGAATGCGAGTCATCTAAAGGTTCTGGGAGGATTCTGGATTCAGAATAGAGCGGATCACAGAAGCGATCGTCTGTGTCATTGTTACTGCTATCGCTCCTGTTGTTGTTTCTGTCATTGTTCCTGCCTGTAGTTGTTCCCGTTCTTGTGTTTGTTGTTCTTATCATTCTTCTTGTTCTTCTACTTGTCGTCGTCGTTCTCGGCGTCGTGCGACCTTTAACAGTGTTGTTTCCTGATACTGATTGTTCTTGGTGGTGTTGCTGTTGCTGCGGTTCGTGTTTCAGTTGCTGTTGCTCTCGCCTGTTGCTTCTGCTGCTACTGCTGCTGCTGCTGTTGCTGCTGCTGAGGTTAATTTCATTTGTGGTTGGTGGTATCGTTTCTTGTCACTGCTCCTGCTGGGACTATCATTTTTGCCTTGGTCAGCGTTCTTTGTATAGCTGGCGCTGGCTGATGAGTACGCTTGCTGTTGTCGGTGTTGCTACTGTCATTGGATCTGGTATGGCGTTGAATTGTCATGTAACACTGTCATTGGCTAATATCACCGTAGAGACTCTAGACATTCATAAACAATCGGGAGCATGGCTGCTTGTCGGACTTTTTTGTTATCAGTTTCTTGTTCCAGCATGTTTGGATTCGTCCTGTTTGGGGTTATCGGTTCAAGAGTGCGGTCTCTGACGGCAGGTATTGCCTGCACTATTTGCGCATCTGCGAGGCTCTCGGGGCATCGACCTCACCCATCCCCAACACAAAACTGTTATGCGATTTTCCAGCGCATGCTCATGCAGCTACCGCAGAAGCGTCAAACGAGGGTTTCGCATTTCAAGAAGATCTTAACAGCTCTTGCGCTTTCCCGCGCAGTCGGTGGCGTCTCGTGTCCAGGAGCACCCGAGCTGGTCCCTGCGCGGGGCGCGGGACCACCTGCGAGCCCTGCTGGCGCCCGGCTGCACGCAACAAGGCACTGGTAGTAAGCCTCCTAGGCCGTAGGCTCTTCTGCATGTTAGAGACCTCGGGACATCTGACTCCCTATCTCGACCAGCCTGGCATGTTTCAGCTACATTGCTGCATGCATCCGGTGCAGAGGCAAGCTGTGCAATGCAGACTTGCTGGAGGCCACTTTGCCCCTTCGACACTCGCACGATGCGCTTTTCGAGTATCATAATGATCATTGTTGTTCTGATTATTGACATGCTTAGCGTGAATATCGGTATGACTCTTATTCTAGTAGTGTTCATGCGTTTTGCTTTCTTCTGAAGGCCCTGGATTCAGCGGGCACTTCACCCCGGCCGGCATCGGCACTCGCAGTGGAACAGTGCCTCAGCCCCGTGATGCTTCGGGACTTTGAGGCTTTAGGGCACTGCAGGGCTCCAGGGTTTGAAGTTTCAGGCCTCCGGGTTTAGGCTTAGAGTGTTTGGGTTCCGCATCGACCTGCATCCTTGGGATTTGGGAGCCGGGCGGTTTGGAGACTCCAGGATGCAGGTGGGATGAGGAAGTATGATAAGCATGGATGCAGTGACGGCCGGGGGCCGCGTTTCGCCCAATCCTCAAGATTTAACGAGCTGAACCTGCTCGAGCTGCGAAGTTGTATGCTCTTGACAGATGCACAACTGAGGAAGGACTACTGGCAAGGCGTTTGCCAGGAGTTCCGAGACATGCTAAAGTTGCTATGTGTGCGAGAAGGCCTGACATGCGGGCGGGGCATGTCGCGGCCAGACCACGGGCGCTTTCATCGAGTGCAGTCGGGCGATGCAACGCAGCATGCTTGTTCTTGTGAAGGCCTTTGTGCCACGGACGACCCCAACTTCGACGAGTTCTGCTGGGGCAAGACCAAGATGGCGAACCCGAAGGCGTTGCCGGAACCATGCCGGCGGCTAGACAGCATTGAGTTGCGAGCAGCAGTGCAAGCCGGATGGTTTCAGGCTGCCCACAAGGCTTTGAAAGGCTGCAAGGTAAACTGGGTAGACCATGATTGGTTTTCATCCTGTTTTCTAGCTGTCGAGCTACCTTGTACTGACGCTGCTCAGGTCCCAGCTCGTGGTCGAAGGCCCGGCTTAAGCTCTGCGACATTTCCTTGGTAGTTGCCGCTGCTTTTGAGCAGGTATACAGCTAAGAAAAGGAACCGTGTAATCTCTAAGACTCTAAGATATTTTGATCAAGGACAAAGTTCAAAAACAAATGCTGCATGAATGACCCGGGCACAAGCGGCAGTGAACACCGTAGCAACACAGTACTGCCCCCATGCGGACTTTGT
This sequence comes from Symbiodinium sp. CCMP2592, assembly GCA_905221615.1. Lineage (NCBI taxonomy): Eukaryota > Dinophyceae > Suessiales > Symbiodiniaceae > Symbiodinium > Symbiodinium sp. CCMP2592. The sequence goes on along the minus strand of CAJNDT010006101.1, from coordinate 207,384 downwards.
TGGGTTGCATTTGGTTCGTTGCCTGTTGTTGTTTTTTGTGCCTTTGTGTCTCTTCTTCTTGGATATGTTGGATTTCCGGAGGTTGCAGTAGTTTCCACCTCTTGTTGCAACTGTTCAATACACAGTTTATGACGGAGCGAGGAAACGACTCCCTAGAGCAATGGCAAGTCGGCGCAGGTGCTTCGAAGGCACAGCAGGCACTGCTGCGCCGTGCGCCGGTGAACCGGCGCTTCGCGGAAAGGCGTGAAAGGGGAAGGGAGTCAGTCTGCAGGTTGGGAACAGAGAAGATTCATGCACCCTCGTTGTCGGAGCCTAAGCCTGGAGTACCGGGCGCAGCTAGTGAAGCTTTCGGCTCCTGATTCTGAATCATCTTGATTGTTGTCGGGAGTTTCTCTGTCTTGAGGGTGGCCCTTTTGGAAGTAAGTTCCGACTTCCGACCAGAACAGAGACCATGACCATATGGGAGCAGCTGTGCAAGTTGTCCTTGGTTCCCGAGTTTCTTTCGACGGTTCTCAACGAACTGCTACCGGCCATTCCCGACAGTTTCTAGGGAGCGAGGATGCCGTTGCAGCTGCAGAAAACAGAACCCGTGATAGTAGCTGTAACAGGCACTCGTAAGCTTTTGCGAATCTCCGAGAAGCACGCTTTTTTGCAGGCGGAGGCAGCAGGCGGCTGCACTGCAGTACCGTCCCCGGCAAAGGGCTGTTAACCCCAGATGTTCAACACGGACACAGTTGAGCCAACCGCCATCTGTGCAAATTCACTTTGCCCCCAAAAGCTGCACGCATAGATGAAAGGACAGGCAGGCTCTGGCCGTGACAAAGTACTTCTATGGGCATCCTGCGTTTGTTGCGGTGTTGGCAACATGGGACACAGGCTTGCTTGATACCCTTCCTTGGAGAAGCCAGGAGACCAAGTCTTGATGTGCTCTTGATGTACAAGTCGAAGGTAGCCAGAATGCCTTGCCACCACCACCACGAACAAAAATCATCATGAGAGGAGCCATGAGGAAGTAATAAGTACAGGCATAAGAAACTGACAGTGCAGATGATTCTATGAATATGTAAGAACTTAATAACTGAGTGGATACACTTTCCACTTTTTGGGATAATATGCAAGAAGATGTCCTGAATCCAAGCCCGAGCCCGAGCTATCGAGCCACCCCGCAGCCACCCCCAGGAGCTGTCTGCAGTCGGCCTCGAAGTGGTCGAGGCCAGAGAGCGTCTAAAGGCCGGCCCGCAGTTTCAAGTGCGCACCGCTATCCCGCTGTCATTGCACATCTTGGGTTGGACAGTTAAAGTATTAATGATGATTACCAGGTTTAAAAGTTTGGGGGTATTCTTCAGGTTTAACATGACGTATCACAAGAGTCATACGCATGTTTTGATGCATCTGAAAACATCGCGGAAATGGCTCCCTTAGCCCATGCATCTCATCTGTGTGCACCCTGTCGCTGCGAGGCAGGAGATGCCGTGTGAGGCATCAGCACCTGTTGCAAGTTAATGTCCCCGTCACTTGCAGCAGAAACATGCGCGAGTGATGTGCGCGCGTCCAGCGGTGTTTTAGGAAGAGCCGGCAATGCTTGTGACAGGGAAAATAAGAGCACTGTACACATCTACCTGACCGGAAACACGCTGGAGTTGGAAGCAGACGCTTCGTTGGTTATGACATGGCACAGTTTCGGCCGTGTGAACTGTCGTTTAGGAATGTAGACCTTCTGCACGATCCAAAGTGCTTCCTTGAGCTGGCAACCACTGCAGCTTTGTGGCGCGGAAAAGGAGAGCGGAGCTGTTGCGCTTAAAGTGTTAAACCTCTCTTCGGGTTCGTCACCATCATCTCATCTGCTCAGGGACCTCGAAGCCCTCACGCACGAAGCCGATGCGCTGAAGCAGGAGGTGCCAGCCAAGAGATAAGGAATTAGTGGTGGTTTTCAAACTCTGCTCCCTTTCCCGATGTTGTTGAACATGGTTCGCTGCTTCAACGAAATCGCCGCCGGGACGGGGTGTGAGGCCGAATCGCTTCGTGACCCCCTTTTCATAGTCGTAGACATTGCCGGCACATCACCTCACGAATCGCCAGAGCTCGATGGCAGGGATCTGGATCCTGGAACTGAGGGTCACCGAAGATGCATCGTCTCAATTCGAGCACCGAGCGTATCCCGGCAATCGGTTCCTCGGACATCGACTGATTCTAGAGCCGCGGCGATCCCGAAGCCAAGCAGAGAAAGGCAACGACAACAAGGGAAACGAGACACCCCCGAGCTTCCCTGTGCAGTTGGAGCAGCTTCATTCGGACTCTGCTGGCCGTACCTCCGACCACGAGAGGCGGCGCCCTTGGCTTCCCTTTTTTTTGTTTGGCTTTCGAGGCTTCCCGAAAAAGGTTGGGGCTCGAAGGCCGCCGGAGGTTTTCGCCCTCCGTCGCGGTTCGCATGTTGAGCCTGCGTTGTATGTGTTGGACATCTGTAATCACACGGCAAGTGCAAGTGCAAAACACAACATACACACCAACATCCTACCTGCGCATACTGTATAGATGCGTGTGCAACATCCCGTGCGGTGTGCAGGTCGGTGGAACAGCTTACAGCCGACTACCAGAAGCAGATTGCTGAGCTTGAGGAGAGGCGCGACATCGAGGCCACAACTGCTCCTTGCATAAAGCAGGCAAAGGTGCAGAGTTGTCGTGCAGCCGACCACGCCAGGAGCGGCAGAAGCACGAGCTCGCGCTGAATCTCCGCAGCGTGGAGGCTTGGGCTCGGCTGCCTTCAGACCTGCTCCCCAACCTTCGTAGCGGTGCAGGAGAGGAGCCGCAGCGAACTCGCACAGCTCGAGGCTGGCTTCCTTTGAATCCCAAAAGAGGACCCAGGAGCTAAACCCGGTTGTCACAGATGCCACCAGGGCGTCATATTCTGAAAGTTTAGCCTTGAGCCGGAGACCTAGATGCCGAGGTGGCAGACCTTGTGAGTCTCCAACCCAACCTCAATCAAGAGTAGTCCGATGCACTGTGTTGAATCTTGTAAAATACTCCTCCGTCGACATTGATGAAAAGATTGACGGACTGACGGAGAGAGAATACGGTGGCATACAGAATGGTAGGAAAGGATCGCCCTGAGCCCCAGCCCTTGCAGGCGCAAAAGACGCAGCTCGAGCTGCAAAGTGGAGTCCCAGCCCCAGGAAGCTTTGCGAAAGACTTGAGATGCAGCTCAGCAACTTCACCAAGGCGATGCAGGTGCCACCGATCCCGATCCACATCGCCAGACGTGTTTTGGAGATGTGGTAGCAACGGCATCTGGTTTTCAGCAAGCTGTGAAGGTTGCTTATTCGAACTGTGGTGCAGATGAAGCTACTACATGCGACCTCTGAACAGGGTTACGGCGATTGGACATGGTTCGCTCTGTGGATGGCTTATGACATGACAGAAGCATCCAGTGCTCCCGCCGTGTCGCCCGGCAGCTCACAAGCCGTCATTACCTAGCATGGCGCGATGTCAACTGGTGTTTTCTTCAGTGCAAGCAGAAGATGAGTGGAGGCAGCAAGCAAAGAGCACACGGGACTCAGAGTCGCAACCGCATGCTCTTTGCAAAAGTGGCAGAGAAGCGATGCTTTGTGGACAGGAGCGCAGGAACTTTCAACTTCCGACTAGCAATCTAGGAGGGGACCCGTAGCATACATGCCCGTCGTGTCCCATGGCTTCTGATTTCGCGGCGCAGGCCTGCACGGACTTGCACACGGGGTTGTGTTTGAGTTCTTGACCTGGAGGCGCCAAAAGCCATGGGAAGCGAAGGAGCGGTCGGCCACCGCACATCTTCCAGTCTGTGTTGAGCTATGCTGACCTCCGTCCCCAGGACGGATGCCGGTGCCAGAGGCTATCCAGCACTGGGAGCAGATGACGTTGCAGGCGGCAGTCTTGTGTATCTCTTGGACTCCATAAGTAAGGCACGAATGAAAGTCGCAACATCATGGTTTCAAGAAGGGCCTCTCTTGTTGGATGCTGCTGCTCTGCCTGTCCTGGAGCCAGGAGGAGCGCGATTCCTGCAATGGGCCACGGGTCTTAGCAAGTCTGTCACAGTGGAGTCAGTAGAGCTCGGCATCAGGTGCCAAGGCCCCGCAGGCTCAGCGACCCCCTGCTGTACGTGCCAAGGTCTCCGGGAGCAGAGTTCAGCTTCTCGAAGGACCGAGGCTTCTCTGTCGAGGGTACAGGCAGGGTTTCCTGAATCCATGAGTGCAGTGGCGTTGTCCTTGTTGCTGTTGCTGCTCTGTGTAGTCACAAAATGGGACTCTTACGAGGGATTTGACAACATATGATCTTGTCAGGCACTTTCGGGACTCCCGACGAGATGAGGAGGATGCCAAGAGCTCAAGGATGTTTTTGCTATCGAAAGCTAGCATCCTTGCTGCTGCCATCATTGTCAGGGTGTTGTTGGGATTTCGAGCGCTATTGTCATTGTGACTGTGACTCTTTTTGTTGTCGCCCTTTGCTGCTACATCCTACTCCTCCTACTCCTACTGGTCCTGCTCCTGCTCCTTCTCCTGCTCCTGATATGACGACTACTACGGCTCCTCCAGCTGCTGCATCCTCTGCCACGACGACGACAACGGTGGCGACGCCAACAACGACAGCAGCAAGAACTACAGCCAAACCAACGGCAACGGCACCCGCATCCGCAATCGCAGCCTCAATCGCAACCGGAACCTGCTGACGTTGCTGCTGCTGCTGCTGCTGCTGCTACCATCATCGTTGTTGTTCCTTCTCCTATCCGGTGACATGCCGGAACGGTCGTCTCGATATCCCTCGGTCTGTTGCAGAAGCCGTTCTGTGTCCGAGGATTGAGCAGGTCCTGAGCTCAGTCTCTCGTGAGAGGCTTCTGCAGTTTAAAGTGTGACAACACATGAGCAAGAGCATGAAGCAGCATCAACACGATTGTCGTCACCAACATCAACATTCCCATCAGCAGTGGCACCCAATTTGTCATTAGCAACTCCCCACACGAATGAACTTCACCCTACACAGCTGAAACTCCTGCACCAGCAAGCCAACATTGACAGCCCGTCAACACAGGCCGTCGCGGATCATCTCTCTTCGTTGGAACGACGTCTCGACAGGCTCCAAAATGAGGCAGCCCTGTGTGCGGCGCTTTTATTAAGGGGTTGATGGTTATTCAGGGGTTGATGGTTGGGTTTGCAGAGCGGGCTTCTTCTTTCGATGTTGAGGAGTGTGAGGGGAGCCATGGCACGGGCAACTCCATCCGGGTGAGAATTGCAAATCCGTGATGCTAGCGGCGACAACGATTCTTTCCCCAGCAATGGGCTGGAAAGTTGGAGTTTTGGGCACACCCACAATCCTCAATCCTCATAGGCTTAAGCTGCACTTTCAATGTCTATGAGTCTATGACCGACGGCACTAGACGTAGGCCTACACGCATTCAAGCTTCAATTGCTTCCACGGCAATTTGAATTCACACCCAGCAGCTCGAACTCTGATGCTCTCCTTAGTGGAACTCCCTGTCTAGAAGGATCTCTTGCTTGGAACGCGGAAGCCGAAGATGGATCTGGCATGTATAAGTCTGCTGATTGTCTAACGAAGCCGGAGACGCCACATTTCTTCAGGCATTCCTTTGAGAGAAACGGATCCCTCGAAAGGTTGCCTCCGAGCGTCTGAGTCGCGAGAGTCTCGACACCGCCTTGTCAGAGCGCTTGGAGGCGAAGGGGGCACAGGGAGTGCTTCTGGCTGCGAATCCGAAGTTTGCGGATCTATGGGGGCTAAGGCGGTTTCGGGGGGATGACCAAGCATGTATCACATGGTGATCCGGCAGACTTTGAGCAGATCCTGATTCGAAATGGGGCATTGATTTGCACGAAACCCTCTTACAGTAGAAGCTCAAAAGTTGGAAACCCCCCAGCCTCAACCCTTAAGAGTATTGTATGGGGAATCCCAGCACTTTTTGGCCTTAATCCGGCTTCAACTTTAGTGGATTATCTCTAGCACCTGTCGCTTGCAGGTGGTCTCCGCTCATTTGGACAAGGCATGGCTGGGAATGGGGGCGATGCTTCGGGGAAGAGCAGATGGGCACCCAAAACTCCCGAAGGTCCAAATGGAGCACTCCGGACCTCTGGCCCTGGCATCGGCAGCGATGCTTCTGCAAGGGACGGAGGCTTGCTGTTCAGACTTTCGGAAGGATTTGCTGGAAGATTGGAGATCCCGAAAAGGTCCCTGAACCGCCCAACGTGACAAGGAACGTGGGTGGGAGGGTTGCACCCCTTCTTTCCCCTGTTGACCCCCTCCCCCTCGCTCCCCCTGAGAGAGTTTGACGCTCGATGGTCACGAAACGAAAGTAGTTGAAATGCTGATCATGGTCATCACATGTCATCATCATCATCCTTATCATCATCGCCGTCATCGCCAGCTTCACCAGCATCATCAGCATCAGCAGCATCAGCAGCACCAGCAGCACCACCACCATCATCACCACCAGCACCACCGGCACCAGCAGCACCAGAGCCAGAACCAGCGCCAGCAGCACCAACACCACCATCAGCAGCACCAGCAGCAGCAGCAGCAGCACCAGCACCGGCACTGGCACCGGCACCGACAACAGCAAACGCGACAGCAACAGCAACAGCAGCAGCAGTAGCAGCAGCCGCCAGAAGATGAAAAACAACACTAATTATAACAGCTTCACTAGCTATGCTGATGTATTCAGGAGTTATACGGTGATAGGTGACAGAAGAAGTCATGTAGTCATAGCGGTCTTACAAACGGTGCTTTCAATCGCGCTGATCATCAAAACACGATAAAGAAAGCGGCTCGCCCATGGACATTGTCGGAAGTCTTCTTGCTTGCTGACACCGCCAGGGTTCGACAGTGCCGCAAACTCCGAAGTCTCGGGACCGTTGCCTCCGGTGCTTGCTTCTTGCGGAGCCTGATCACACTAAGCTTTCAACTCCTTGCTGAGTGTTCGGTTACGACTTGAATGGGGTTCAGTACATGAGCACTGCGCACGAGGGCTTAGCTCGAGGAGACTGACGGAAGAAACTCGTACGCCACCAGTGAGCGTTGCAGATTCTGCTTGCCGTGTGTTCTGCTTCAGCTTCTTGGCTCAGAAAGGTCATGCACGAAGAGCAAGGATGAATCACCGAAAGTAGGTGTGATCACGAAGCAATCATCCTTGACCTGTGCAGCTACTTCGCCTGCCTGCCCGGTGCGTGCCAAGCATGACGCAGCCGCGCTGCCGAGTCTTGCGCCCAGAAGCGACCACCGTCGCACGGCGTGAATCCAACGCCTGCAGTTTGGCGGTTGTGCTTACATGGCTCGTGCTTTTGTCTTTTTGTTGGTGCAGCTGCAGTGCATGACTGAGAGCTGGCCCACCGGCTCCTGCGCTTCCAGCGCAAACTGTCCAAACTCTGCTGAAACGTGCATCGATTTTGGAACTGAACTCCAGAACTGTGCCACGGTTGCTTCCAAGTAGATGCGCCTAAGTCATTGGTCGACATGCGGCATGCGTTTCAAACTCAAGCCGACTGCAGAACATCATAGCCATGTCGAGGTGGGCTTCTTCCTTCTGACGGTGCTTTGCGTTGAGCTCTGAGATGTTCCCAGCACCTGGACTTGTGGTGTCGGGGAGAAGACGTGCGTTGGTTAGGTCTCGTCTTGGCCAAGCTTCCTCGGAGGACCGGCAGCATGGCGCAGGCGGCAGGGTGCGAGGTGCCCAGGTCAAGGTGTCATCCATGTCTTACACACACACACACACAGTGACATAGTGCAGGCCTTCAGTTGCACGATCTGCCTCTGAGCTGCCCGAGCGGGGCGTGCCTCTGCCGCAATCGGATGCACGTCGCCGCATGACGCACGACACGTTGGTCAGAGTTCCAAGCCAAGGGTCCGCCGGAGGCAGCTGAAGGTACGGCTTCAAATAAAAGGTGGGTCCTGCTCAGCTCAGCTTCACGGCAGGCGATCTGCCGGACTGGCTGATGGAGGCCACCGGAGGGGCCCGGGCCCCGGGCCACGACACCTGTTGAAAGATGACGGAAGTGAAGATGCCATGATTGATTGGCATGCGGCATGACGTCCAGCATCGCCCCAGCCATCTCACGCCAACCATTGCCATCACCAGCCTCCTCATCATTGTCGCAGTCACGGTAAAGTCAACAGCACTGCTGCCCTTGCATCAGCATCAAGAACTCCAGCATCAGTAACTTTCATTCTTGAGAATGTGTTCTCAGTACTCGTTAAGGGGGTTCGGGATGGGTGGGGCCACACGAGGTGCCGAAGGAAGCCCCCAGCGGCCGCGTGGACTTTGGCCGCAGCCTTTTGTTTGGTTGGGTCGACGGTTCAGAGCCATGAAGCTGGTTTTCCGTTTCCTGTCAAGGTTGGGACTACCGAGTTGTCTCCGCGGTGATTTTCGCGCTGGGCCTGCTTTATGTGGGAATTCAAGGATGAGGGCAGATGCGCTCGTTGCATGAAGCTTTAAGCACATGCGCTGCACTAGCAGCACTAGCACTTCTTATTGCATGGGGAGGTCTTAGCTGAATTAAGCCGTGTCGTCATAACATCAAGATGTACACAGGTTCACCTGCTCGGCATATGGGTCATGCTCAACCTTTTCATCTCTTGGAGACAAGGTCCGAGAGAAAGAGATTCTGCAAAGAGGACGGTCTCTGCAGCAGAGTCAATTTTCGCCGTGCAGTCCCGATGTGCAGGTTGCACAGCCCATTTTCTGTGGCGGATGATCTCAGGGCTTGCATTCAAGGCTAAAGGCGACATGGTTGCCGTATGATCCATTGTGCGGCATGGAGCTATGCAAGTATCATATCATTATAGAAGCTCAACCGTTTCACACGCATGTAGTTAAGCAAGAAACACAGAACATACCATGCGTGAGACCTCTCTAGCTATCATCAGGATCATCATCATCATCATCGTAATCATCATGATCATCGTCATCCTCGTCATCATCACACCATGTTCTGGGCTTCGCCACCGCCACCACCACTACTTCTACTTCTGCTTCCGCACTTGCTACTGCTTTCTTCTGCTGCTGCTGCTACTACTACTACTACTACTACTACTACCACCACTATGACGACGACTAGCACTTTGAGCGCCACAGCCACTGCCAATTAACACTACCACTACCAGTGCCACTACCACTGCCACTACGACCGCGACTGCGACTACTACTCTTACTCCTACCACCACTACCCTACCACTAGCACTAGCACTACCACTACTACGACCAGTATTACTACCACTACCGCTACTGCTACTGCTACGACTACCACTACCACTACCACTACTACTACTACTGCTACTGCTACTGCGACTTCTCCTGCTCCTCCTCCTGCTCCTGCTCCTGCTCCTGCTCCTGCTGCTGCTGTTGCTGCTGCTTAGCTCCATATTTGTCTATGTATAGTATACACACCATAGTATTGCTGATCTCGTCTTTCAGTCCCTGGCTGTGTGAATCAAGTCAGCCGCCCCCCCAAGAGGTTCGAAACTTAGTTTTAGAGGAATGCGAGCCCTGTACAAATCAGGCCCCCCCCCCAGTACCCAGTCCATGGTGGTGTGTTTCATCTTCGGATTTAAGCGGGATTTAAGCCGGGGCCATGGACGCCTTGAGCCGAAGACTGGACGAAGTGGAGCGCCGCCTCGCCCTTTTCGAGAGTGCTCCTGAGGCAGGGAGTTTCCAGGTGGCAGTCTGCGTCTTGTGGGTTTTTTTACAAGGTGTGTCTGGTACATGAGATGTGTATGCCATGCCTACCTGCCTGCTCACCCTCCCTGACAACCCCACATACTCGTACCGACCTACATAAACATGAGATCCCCGACCCCTGAGCCTATGTTCCCTGTGTCCGATTGCTGGGGTGCAGCAGGCCTCCAAGTTCCTGCCCCGCCTGGACCCAGCTGCAGACAAGGCCCCGCTGAAGGAGGCCCTGAAGGGTCGAGGGTTCCCAAAATTCCAAAGGATCGTTAACGAAGCCCGGGGGCTCTAATCCCATGCTGAAGCCTCATCGTGGAGCCTGGGCAGTTGGAGATAAGCCCGAGCGTAGCTCTTGTTCGAAGATAGGGGGCACCCCGCCTCCCTTCGTCCGGAGCGCCGGCCTCCCTCCCTTTGCAGGTAGGCTTCTTGACTGAAGCGCGCGATGCTGGCAGTGGGGACTGTGCCTGGCATCAATAGACAGACCAACCTCAGCCCTGATCTGTGCTGACTATCCATCCAGCCAAGCCTGCAGATAATATGCACGCGTAAGATAAGCAATCACAGCAGCCGTTCGACTGCATGCTGTCATGAGGCTGGCACCTTTCAAGACAGTCTAGCAGTTCTGATGCCAATCTGCTGATGCTTTCTTTCGTTGGCTCCTCCAAGGGCTGGTTGAACCGCGGAGCGTGATGAAGTACCTGCGCCACCTACACGGCGAGGTTTCCGCGCCACTTGGGTGAAAGGCTGTATGTAGGTCAGGCGCTCGGAGGCTCTTCGGTCGGGTTGTGTTTCTTGTGCGTGGCGGATATTCTGCGACAGACTCGATGCCGACAGCTCGGTCATGCTTTGTCTCACTTGAAAGTCAGTGGTCCTGCTGAGGTTGCGCAGAGCTTTGCCCTTGTAACTTGGTGATGACTTGATGCCTCGGCGCCTGCGTCTCTTCCTTGACCTTGCCGACCCGTGCGCCGAGGGGCGATCAGCTGCAAGACATGTGGGAGGTCGTTTCCTCCATGCAGTGCCCCACGGCTGCACCCCGCAAGAGTCACGTGTGGGATCGACAGAAGTGTTGCGGTTTTAAGCAATGGCCCTCAGGCTCTGTGGACGTGATGAAGAGCAAGACTGAGTCGATGGAGCTGCTTGATTGGAATGGGGGATGCGAAGAGGTGCGAAGTGTTCAGAAGAGGTGTGACGCGAAGAATGGGCGAGACAGGGTGTGACCAAAAAATCTTGGTGGCGAAGGCACCAGGTGAAAGACATCACCGGGCACATGGACTCCACGCGCTTAAGCTTGCTCGACAAGCAGATGCGCAACTCTGCTTCCCTAATCCGCGGCTCAGAGGCGGAGACATCAGTTCTTCTGCTCGAATTGTGTCCATTTCGTTTTTCTGAAGAGTCCGTGAATAGTGCCTCATCACAGTCGCCAATTGCTAAACGCATAACTCAGGCTTATAACTTGTCTCCGTATCTTCTTCAGCTTGGCTATATCGGTATCTCATGTCAGCGGCATTCAGTCGGCTTGACCGGGCTTACCTGCCAGTCCCAAGTAGCTAGGAGTTGAGGTTTCGTTCCAGTGGAATTGCCGACCGACAATGCTGGTCACTTGCTACTTACTACTTATCCGTTCTATCTTTAAAGTGTGCAAAAACTTGCCATGAGTCTGCCATTGCTTGTTTGCCCATGGCAACACCGCTGTACCAAAACGCCTATGGCGGAAAAGAGCCCTTCAAACAAGACTACAACCTTCAACCCGTAGGCGCTTCGTTTTCGGGTTGATACTGATTCTGCTTCGTGAGGCCTACATATCTTGAGCACCAAGCCCCAGGCAAAAAGCTGTAAGCCCTGCATCAGAGAGTAGCATGCGCTAGCCGCTGGTATTTAGTCCTCCAGGTATGGAAAATGCAATGGGCTACTCCCTCGGTCGCTCGTCGAGAGATTCAGCCTGAACCTGTGTGCTTTGAGTCAGAGATTTGGCTTTGGGCCGAACATTTAGGGCTCAAACCAAGCGCTGCCAAGCCTGGGCCTTTTCCTAAAGCCTCAGCCGCCAAATTGTCGGTGGTGGCTGGGCGAAATTTGGCTGAGGTACTGAAATCCCGGCGATCCGTGCGGACCTGAAGGGTCTCCAGATCGCCGGGAGCCCAGACTCCATCCTTTTCGGAGAGTTGCTTGGGGAACTGATGCAGGCTCCCACATGAAAGGGTCCCCTTTTCTCTATTCGAAGGGTAGGCGCGTGGCTGTGCAGGATCTCCGGGCCAAGCAGGACTCGTGGCTGAAAGAGGCCGCAGGCAAACTGCACCTTGACAGCAGATGGTCTCAACATACATACATTCTTACGTATTTACATACATACATACATCATTGTCATAGTGTGCGTAAAGGTATGCTGCATGTCATGAGTTCCGTGGTATGTCGTAGCTTGTATGAGCTCTATACGGTGTTTGCTCATGTAGTATGACCTGGTCCTGGACTGAGGCAGGCCATGCAAAGCATGCCAGCCTGGCGTCTTGTTCGCACTTGCTTTCCAAAGGCTGCCACTTTTTCACTCATTTTCAGCATCGCTTCGTCTTGTGTTAGCCAGTTCATCTCGGCGTTTGCCTTGCCCGGTAGCCATAGTGAGGACCTCCGCAGGCATCGTGACATTCTTCCCATCTCGGTCATCATTGCTGGCACTGTCCATCGCCCCACATCGTTGGCATGCTTTGTCGCAGCCCGTCCCGAGGTTTGCGAGGCTGGAGGGAGATGTCCAAGACCGGTGCACTACTATGGCACCTCACCCGGAACATGTGGAGGGGTCTTGGATCAGCCTCCGCTCTGAGCGAGAACACATCATTGCTGACGCTGCTTTAGGAGCTGCATGTTTTCATCAGTCGGCTTAGTGGAATTGAATTCTTGGAGATGGCTTCTTCGTTCTGGTTGCCTTCGAGCGAGCGGTTTGGTGCTCTTGTGAGCTCCAGCCTCTGCGAAACATGATTACAGATGTGCTTGCTGCCCCGAGGAAGCGGACCTGAAGCAGAAGCTCTCCAAAATGGAGGGCCGCTGGAACGAGAAGTGTTCCTGCTTCACCGTGGAGGTGAGTCGCATCTCGCCTCAAAGATAGAGCCGAACACGCTTGCAGACTTGCTGCTAGATGGCCATGACGCCGCACATCCCAGGCCTCGTTGACTCCAAGCTGGATGGAAAGCTTGATGTCTCGCTTTGGGACGAGCTGAAAGTGGACGTCGAGGCGGGCACGCATCGATGTCTCAAAGATGTGAGCTTCTACAAGCAGTGAACTTTAGAACCCGTCGCATCTTTCCAGCCAGCCATTTGTAGGATGCCCGCGATTTCCCACGAAGTCACGCCGGTTGTTTCTCTCGAAGTTGCTCATCGTGTAACATCTTCGACCCGTGTGACATGATTAGGATTCCATCCTCTCGACCCTTTCGAATGGTCCGAATCCCTGGTGTCGAATGAGCTTTTGCGTGATTGCAGCCTGCTGGCAATGAACGTGAAGTCTGCGAAATCGTCGAGACTTGAAAGATGGTTTCTTCGTAATGTGTGTTGGTTTCCAAGCATGAGACGTGGCGGGCGCTTCTTGAGTAAAGGTTTTCCGGCAGCTTCTTGGATGCAAATCACATTTCGGAATGCTGCTTGCCGACTAGTGACATCGATGGTTTGGACTCTGGACTCCAGGCGGCAGTGATGACGCTTCGGGAGATGCTGCGGACGCAGCGCGTGTCCATTGAAGGAGGGGGTCCCGGGAGGGGGAGGGGCTTAAAGGCTAAGACTGTGACATTTGTGTGTGGAGTCGCGGCGTAAGCGCTTTTGATGAGCAGTGCCGTATTACACGTCGGGCATGTGCAAGCTTCGAGGCGGAAGTGCGGCATTTCGAGCTCGGGCCCCATGATCCAAAGTTCGTAGGGGCCCGAAGCCTGCAGTGGCCAGGCGAGCTGAAAGCCCTCCGCAGTGAGTCGGATGTGCGAGCACTGGAGGCAAGCAAGGGCAAGGGAATGAAGGAATGCTTGCCTGAATGAAAGAACGTGGATGATGACAATGCTGATGGCGATGAGAGAAGGTGCCGATGATCAAGTGAAGAGGTGTAGTGTTGTCGCGATGTTGATGATGGGTGGTGATGATGATGACGACGGTGGTGGTGGGGGTGGTGGTGAGGTGGAGGTCATGTTGCAATGTTGAGATTTTCGACTTAGAAGATGACTCTCCAGATGAAGATGCAGGGTACACAGGGTGATGGACGGTGGATGATGGTGATGTTGATTCCCACGATGGTGGTGATCGTAATGGTGATGGCGACGATGGCATTAACGGGTGGGAGGAGGAGGACTCGGATGTGGACTGATGATGATTATGCTGATTATACTGCCGAGCTCACTGCTGATGAAAAGGATGAAGATGAATGTCATAGCAGTAGCAGCAGCGAGAGAAGGAGCAGCGGCAGAAGGAGTAGAGTTGTAGCAGTCGTCATCTTCCTATCGGTAGCGACATGAACATTGAAATTAAGCCTCGGTTGTACGGTTTGGCAACTTTCAAGACGGCTGTCTCGCCAGCATCCTGGCTTCTGTTCAACTGTTCCCATTCAGCATTTGCAATCCGACAATCACATGCCCACACCCCCTGGCAGATCCCGTGCCCTACATCCCACACCCTGCGCTCCTCATGATATAAATTCTTAGATAAAGGTGAAAAGCCTGGCCAAAGACCTGCGCCGGCTGCTGGTGAGAGGCCCCGAGGCGGCGGCGGACGGCCTGGGGCCGAGAAAGGAAGGTTTGGATTGTGGGGTTTACGGCCTTGGGTGCTACTGAAGGCCCGGGAACCTCGGAGAAAGATGCCGTGCCATCGTGTTTACACTCATCACGATTGTGAGCTCCTTCGGTCGTCCCAGTCGCGGCAGCGGCAGTCATACAGGATGATCAGCCCAGGCAGAGCATCAACATCCTTCGAAGGAGCAGACTGACGTTCATCATCATGCGCCGAAGGACTTCAATCGCACCAATCCCGATCGTTCGCTCTTTGACACATTTACCACAACTTTCAGGATGAATGTTTTGACGGGTTGTAGGTGTAGTGGGGTGCTTGCAGTTGCTGAACCGCTCGTCTCTGATGAATTCGGATGAGCTGCAGAGTGACAGCAGTAAGGGCTTGAAGAAGCGGAGCAGCGCCCCGCCGCTACAGAAGGCTCCTTTTGCTGTTGGCTGAGGCCTCGAGGGATGCACCTCCTACGTCGTGCTCCAGTGAAAGCTGCGAAAAAGCGTCTGCGAGCAGGTTTGGGGGTTGCGTGAGCCAGGCATATTCCTGTGGTTCGTCGAGCCATCTTGAGGTTGAGGCGTCACAGCCGGGCCAGCCTGACGGTAAGGCCATCGCTGAAGCTGCATGGTGCGTGGCATGACTAGCTTACATGAAGCCATGAGCCGCTTGCGTTGCCGACGTTGAAGCTCAAGCAGGAGCAAACTAGTCCAGTTCTTCCCGTTCTCCCCTCGTCTCTACAGCCATGGCGATGAGCGATAATGAGATCTTTGTTCATCTGGATAGGCTTGTCCTGCACCATGGCTGCACAAGCGAAAGTTGACGGGGCATGTCAAGGGCTGACCCTCCCTTGCCGGATCGGCTCGCGCACGGCATCTTCGCTGCGAAACAATACGCAAGACCAGGTCCATGCTGGGACCGGTTCTCCTCGACCGCCACTTCCTGATCTGTGAGGATGATAACGACGATGACGGCTGAGGCTCACTGCAGCTGCCCGCCAATCTTTCCGGGGGGTCGCAGCAGATGCAGTCGGTTGCAGATGGGGGTCATGTTGAGAGCTGGACGTGCGCGGGTGCTTAAAGTTCTCGCCACCTATTGGACTGCCTGTCTTGCTACCAGTAGCTTTCGCAGGTTGTGCATTGAGATCTCATGGAGGAGGCCTGCAGACTGGGGCTCGGGCGTGAGGTTGCGACGGATCGGGTCAGTCGCACTGCCAGGGCAACGCCCTCTACAAGTCTGGGCTCTTCCAGGAAGCCGTGCAGGCCTTCGGGTGCGGGAGGAAGTGAGGGTGGCGACGCGCAGACAAGAAAGCAGGTAAGTGCAAGTGGGTAAGGGAGTTCCCACAAGTTACATATAGAGAGAGTAGATCGTGAGTCAGTGAGCCTGTTGCCTGTTCGGGTACCATTTTAGTCGGTCTGCGCGGTGGCGAGGCGTATACGCTGGCCTTTACGGAGTTGGCCAACACCGAGGCCGTCTTCGGCCAGTTCGAAGCCAGCCATGCCCCAAAGACTTCATTCAACTCGGCGCAGTCATGTGCAAACGCCCAATCCCCCAGACGCCCAAGTCGCCGGAAAGCTCGTGCGACAGGCTTTCAATCAAAAACCGGGCCCGACGATGTTTGAATCAGGCTCTCAAGCACGCCACGCTGCTGTGCAACCGGGCCACGGCACACCTCCGCTGTCCCGGTGCCGATGCTGCCTCGAGCTGCGCTGAGGATGCCGAGGCTGCGGCAATGAGAACAAACAGCAGCAACAGGCAGTAAGCACAGTAGCAATCGTCAGGGTGGTTGTGCTGGTGCCGGTGCTGTTGCCATTCGATCGATTGCATTGAGCCGGTTGCGTATCATTGCTTATCGTGACGGTGTAGGGACGGCCACGTCGATTTCAGGCCTTTCGGCTTCGCGGAGTCTTTCGCTGGAAGTGTGTGCAGCGCATGCTTGCCGTCGGATTGAGTCACTGTGGCCTTCCAAGTAAGGCCGTTGAGAGGGCAAGCTCTGACAGGCAGCTTTGGTGATGCTGGCAGAGCTGCCGCAAGAAGACGTTCGCCTGGTCCTGAGCTGCGGGGAGAGTGGCAGAGAGTGTCCTCGCTTTGCTCCGTGGCTCAAGCATCAGCCTGAGGCTCCCTGGTGCAGAAGGCAGAGTGGCGCCTTCAGAGAGCGCGCGAGCTCATGGACATCCGCCGCTGGCAAGCATTGCCAGACTCGTCGCGACGGGTCGTGGCCGAGATCCGAGTCACCGCGAGCCACCGCGAGTCACTCCGAGGCCGCCTCCACGCGGAGGCACAGGCGCTTTGCCCCCGAGGGGACGCTGCCGAAGCGCTGCGGCGCTGCGAGGCGGCGCTGAAGCGAGCGGCCGCAGCCGCAGCGGGCTTCGCCGATCCGTCCTCAGAGCGACGTGACGTGATGTGATGTGCACCTCTGCGCCTGAGACCCAGGATTCCGAGCTGGCAGAGATGCACTACACTTCGGGGCTGGCCCTTTGCCGCATGTGCTGCTTCGCTGATGCCGTCGACTGCTTCGAGCGCTGCCTCACGCCTCCGGGCATGGGCATTTAGTTTCAAGTTCTGGGTTGTTCATGCTCTCGTAGTCAGCTCCGACACCAGGGGATGGATGCGGGTCGTCCGCAAGAAAATCCTGGGGGGCACTCCCAGATTTCACGCTAGCCTGGCCTGAAGTCCGAGATCCAACCCCCCCCCGACAGCAAACTCGGAAGCCTTCTCTACGAACGTCGTGGTGCGCCTTTTTGAAGTCATTTGCTCTGTCTGCTCCGAAGAAATCGTGTCGAAGGTCCAATTTCGTCGAAGGTTTTTTGCAGAAATCAGATTTGCCACGGCAAGAGAGATCAAGAATCTTAAACACTGACGCGCTGGAGGATACATACCAGCCAACACAGAGCCGCGGCCCTTGATTGCTGAGGCTTTGCCCAAACCATGCGGAGGCCGCGGCTCGCCGTGCTTCGGCACAACGGGCGCTGCGGGCAGCCACGCCCACACTGCCGGCGCGCCTGACTTGTGAGCGGGGTCTGCTCAAGGAGCTCTTGACTCGGAAGGAATAGTGTGTAGCCGTTGGGCCATGCGAGCCTGAAGGAACGTCGTGCATGTGCTTGAGCAGTAGTGTAGAGTATCAGGTTGTTTCAGGGCAGGGCTGTTTCAATGAACCAATTTACTGCACTTGTGTGGTACTGGAAGCTCAGCTTGCATGCGAAAGCAGCCAGGAAAGCAAGCCAGAATCCGTCTGCATCCTCTTCTCGATGGAGTCCTACCAGACCAGGGTCGATGACATCAGCAACGTGCGAAAGGATTGCATGGAGATGGGAGCACTTGGAGGTTCAGGGGTAGTTATAAGTAGGGTTACAAGTCTTCTAATATGGTTACTATACTTATAACTCCCTACTTATAACTACCCATGAACCTCCAAGCAGAGGGTATCGGAGGGTGCTGGAAGCGTTCTGACCCGCTGGTGCGGCAGGACCCCATCGGTCACGACGATGAGCTTTCAGAGGAGCCGGAGGAGCTGCTCCAAAAGAACCTGCACTACAGCACTACATATAGAAATATATATATATATACACACACACATACACCTTTCTCCTATATGTATATATATATATATATATATATATTATTATATTATATTATATGTATGTATTTATGTATGTATGTATGGGGTACCCCACTGTGCCCACATCTTTGTTCCGGGTTCAGGGATATGTAATATTGATATTATGTTTTTTCTCTGTCTCTTTCTACCTATCTAGATATCATATTCTACTTTCTATTGGAGTCTACCGCATTCTAGTAGATATATGATTTTATACCTTTCCCTGTTTATAGCCTACGCTATTTTAGTAGTACATGATAGTATGCCTTTCCTATGTCGCTTTCAGGAGGATCCTGCCACCGTCGGGGAGGTGCACCTCGTCCTGCACAAGGTGCCCGTCGCGAGCAGCGGTGTTTGGGAGCTCGTTGAGTGGATGCCATCATGATTGGGGCTACCAATCAGTTGTATGACTGTTATTCTTAAACTGTAGTAACTCAAAGGATCTTGCAACTTAAGTAGCCAACCGCCTCAGCTGACGGAGGTGTTGGAGTCCATCGGGGGGCGTCTCTGGGATGCTTCGCTTCTGCAAGCCTCCTGGCTCGCGGAGCATCGGAGGCGCCATAGAAGTTGACAGGAACTCAAGTATCCTGTGTGGTTTGAGAGATCTTGAGTAAGATTCAGCGTAGCTTTGTTCCCATGAAAGGCTCAGAGATCCTACCTCCACTCCGCAACATTATGGTTGTAAGCCGTGACTCGAAGTGGTCACCATTGAGATCGTGTGTTATGAGGTTGGCACGCATCGTTGAACCTTTCCCTTGTTCAGGAAGTTGCCGCAAGCCGCGGGAGCAGGCCAGGTTGGGGAATCCGATGCCCGTGATTGAAGAAGAGACGTCTAGAGCAGACGGCGGTGACGAGTTGACCCGGGGACTCCAAGGCCTCAAGGTGCTCGAAGTGGGTGCGGGGCTTGGCCTTCTGGGCCTAACCGCCCAGAGTCTCTTCTGAAGACTATGGGAGGGCCCATGAGAGGCAACATGCAAGGTGATCTTGGGCAAGGTCCCTCCGCATGTGCTTGAAGTGATGCTTGGAAAGCTCAGGAAGTTACTTCCGGAAGCACATGTGTTGATGACGGACGGAAACCTGCATGCGAGTTTCAGTTGCCATCCCTGCAGTTGTGTACGTACGACATGACGTGACAGAGTTACGGAGCTTGCAGGACTATGACCCTGCCGTGCTCGCAGCGATTCAGACCAACATCGCCGCGAATTTCAACGAAGATGAGCGCAAGCCGACCACAGGACCACAGTGCTCGAGCATAGGGAAGACAAATCTGGAGTCTCATATGTAACTAACCAGTGGGCGAGTTCAGAGCCGCACCCCTTACCGCGACTCTGCTAAACCGTTTTCACATCAGGATTTGCACCTGCTTCTGCAACACAGAACTGTCATGGTCCTGTCCTCCAGACATGAACTGTCCTGTGCAACCCCTGCCTCTGCGGATCCTTTGGCAACTCGCCTTTCAGGACGCTTGGACTTCCGCGACTTCACCGCGGCCGCCCTGGAAGCAGGTGGCGATCAGCCAGGAGGCCGCGGGCTTAGGGGCCTAGGTAGGGGCCGGAGGAGGAGGAGACAAGGAAGACTTTGGCAGCATGCCCGCGAAGTGCAAAGTGCCGTCAACAATAGAGTGCCAATGTGCACATACCGATGTCTTTGCTGCTACTAGTATGCCCTCAAAGACAAGCTGCTGCGATAGTCGGCTCTTGTTGATGACATTCCGGCTGCATGTAATCAAGGGTGAATCGCATCATGTGCTGCTAACAGGCACCTTGAAGGAGCTGGGTCTCAGGAAGCTTCGGGGTTTTCGTTCGGGGTTTTCGTCAAGCCTAGGATTAGAGCTCAGGGTTCGGAGATGCAGGTTTAGACTGGAAGGGGGCTAGGGGGATTTCGGGCACGGCATTTGGGGTGTGGCATCATGGCCTATGGCTGTGAAGTTCAGGCTGAGGGTTGAAGGGTGGATTCGGACCTACGGCAGAGTGAAGATGCAGAGCCCCGCCACTGCAGCATGCTCCTTTGCCCCTGACTCAGGCCTCGAAAGATACACCTCCTACGCCGTGCCCCGGTGAGAGATGCGAAAACGACTGCGCTCGCCCACGCATGGGCAGGTTGTGTGTCTGAGGCAGCTTTAGGAGCGGCATCGTCTTGCGACAGCATGGGATGTTCTTTCGTCGGGCTAGCCTGACGGTAAGGCGATCGCTGAAGCTGCATGGTGCATGGCATGACTAGATTACATGAAGCCATGAGCCGCTTGCGTTGCCGACGTTGAAGCTCAAGCAGGAGCAGACTAGTCCAGTTCTTCCCGTTCTCCCCTCGTCTCTACAGCCATGGCGATGAGCGATAATGAGATCTTTGTTCACCTGGATAGGCTTGTCCTGCACCATGGCTGCACAAGCGAAAGTTGACGGGGCATGTCAAGGGCTGACCCTCCCTTGCCGGATCGGCTCGGGCACTTCAATACGCAAGACCAGGTCCATGCTGGGACCGGTTCTCCTCGACCGCCACTTCCTGATCTGTGAGGATGATAACGACGATGACGGCTGAGGCTCACTGCAGCTGCCCGCCAATTTTTCCGGGGGGTCGCAGCAGATGCAGTCGGTTGCAGATGGGGGTCATGTTGAGAGCTGGACGTGCGCGGGTGCTTAAAGTTCTCGCCACCTATTGGACTGCCTGTCTTGCTACCAGTAGCTTTCGCAGGTTGTGCATTGAGATCTCATGGAGGAGGCCTGCAGACTGCAGACTTCTTGCTTTGACTTCCGTGACTTCTGAGGTTGGCCTGATTTAGTCGGGGCTCGGACGTGAGGTTGCGACGGATCGGGTCAGTCGCACTGCCAGGGCAACGCCCTCTACAAGTCTGGGCTCTTCCAGGAAGCCGTGCAGGCCTTCGGGTGCGGGAGGAAGTGAGGGTGGCGACGCGCAGACAAGAGAGCAGGTAAGTGCAAGTGGGTAAGGGAGTTCCCACAAGTTACACATAGAGAGAGTAGCTCGTGAGTCAGTGAGCCTGTTGCCTGTTCGGGTACCATTTTAGTCGGTCGCCGCGGTGGCGAGGCGTATACGCTGGCCTTTACGGAGTTGGCCAACACCGAGGCCGTCTTCGCCAGACATGCCCCAAAGACTTCATTCAACTCGGCGCAGTCATGTGCAAACGCCCAATCCCCCAGACGCCCAAGTCGCAGGAAAGCTCGTGCGACAGGCTTTTAATCAAAAACCAGGCCCGACGATGTTTGAATCAGGCTCTCAAGCACGCCACGCTGCTGTGCAACCGGGCCACGGCACACCTCCGCTGTCCCGGTGCCGATGCTGCCTCGAGCTGCGCTGAGGATGCCGAGGCTGCGGCAATGAGAACAAACAGCAGCAACAGGCAGTAAGCACAGTAGCAATCGTCAGGGTGGTTGTGCTGGTGCCGGTGCTGTTGCCATTCGATCGATTGCATTGAGCCGGTTGCGTATCAGTGACGGTGTAGGGACGGCCACGTCGATTTCAGGGCTTTCGGCTTCGCGGAGTCTTTCGCTGGAAGTGTGTGCAGCCCATGCTTGCCGTCGGATTGAGTCACTGTGGCCTTCCAAGTAAGGCCGTTGATCGGGCAAGCTCTGACAGGCAGCTTTGGTGATGCTGGCAGAGCTGCCGCAAGAAGATGTTCGCCTGGTCCTGAGCTGCGGTGAGAGTGGCAGAGAGTGTCCTCGCTTTGCTCCGTGGCTCAAGCATCAGCCTGAGGCTCCCTGGTGCAGAAGGCAGAGTGGCGCCTTCAGAGAGCGCGCGAGCTCATGGACATCCGCCGCTGGCAAGCATTGCCAGACTCGTCGCGACGGGTCGCGGCCGAGATCCGAGTCACCGCGAGCCACCGCGAGTCACTCCGAGGCCGCCTCACCGCGGAGGCACAGGCGCTTTGCCCCCGAGGGGACGCTGCCGAAGCGCTGCGGCGCTGCGAGGCGGCGCTGAAGCGAGCGGCCGCAGCCGCAGCGGGCTTCGCCGATCCGTCCTCAGAGCGACGTGACGTGATGTGATGTGCACCTCTGCGCCTGAGACCCAGGATTCCGAGCTGGCAGAGATGCACTACACTTCGGGGCTGGCCCTTTGCCGCATGTGCTGCTTCGCTGATGCCGTCGACTGCTTCGAGCGCTGCCTCACGCCTCCGGGCATGGGCATTTAGTTTCAAGTTCTGGGCTGTTCATGCTCTCGTAGTCAGCTCCGACACCAGGGGATGGATGCGGGTCGTCCGCAAGAAAAGCCCGGGGGGCACTCCCAGATTTCACGCTAGCCTGGCCTGAAGTCCGAGATCCAACCCCCCCCAGCAGCAAACTCGGAAGCCTTCTCTACGAACGTCGTGGTGCGCCTTTTTGAATTCATTTGCTCTGCTCCTAAAAAGTCGTGTCGAAAGTCCAAAATCAGATTTGCCACGGCAAGAGAGATCAAGAGTCTTAAACACTGACGCGCTGGAGGATACATACCAGCCAACACAGAGCCGCGGCCCTTGATTGCTGAGGCTTTGCCCAAACCATGCGGAGGCCACGGCTCGCCGTGCGGCGGCACAACGGGCGCTGCGGGCAGCCACGCCCACACTGCCGGCGCGCCTGACTTGTGAGCGGGGTCTGCGCAAGGAGCTCTTGATTCGGAAGGAATAGTGAGTAGCCGTTGGGCCATGCGAGCCTGAAGGAACGTTGTGCGTGTGCTTGAGCAGTAGTGTAGAGTATCAGGTTGTATCAGGGCAGGGCGGCTCCAATGAACCAATTGACTGCACTTGTGTGATACTGGAAGCTCAGCTTGCATGCGAAAGCAGCCAGGAAAGCAAGCCAGAATCCGTCTGCATCCCCTTCTCGATGGAGTCCTACACCTGCCAGACCAGGGTCGATGACATCAGCAACGTGCGAAAGGATTGCATGGAGATGGGAGCACTTGGAGGTTCAGGGGTAGTTATAAGTGGGGTTACAAATCCCCTAATATGGTTACTATACTTATAACTCCCTACTTATAACTACCCATGAACCTCCAAGCAGAGGGTATCGGAGGGTGCTGGAAGCGTTCTGACCCGCTGGTGCGGCAGGAGCCCATCGGTCACGACAACGAGCTTTCAGAGGAGCCGGAGGAGCTGCTCCAAAAAAGCCTGCACCACAGCACTACATATAGACATATATATATATATACATATACACATATATCAGATATGTATATATATATACATTTATATTATATGTATGTATGTATGTATGTATGTATGGGGTACCCCACTGTGCCCACATC
The DNA here is from genome assembly GCA_905221615.1 of Symbiodinium sp. CCMP2592. NCBI lineage: Eukaryota > Dinophyceae > Suessiales > Symbiodiniaceae > Symbiodinium > Symbiodinium sp. CCMP2592. The sequence continues at coordinate 184,126 of CAJNDT010006101.1, read as the reverse complement.
TTTGTTCCGGGTTCAGGGATATGTAATATTGATATTATGTTTTTCTCTGTCTCTTTCTGCCTATGTAGATATCATATTCTACTTTCTATTGGAGTCTACCGCATTCTAGATATATGATTTTATACCTTTCCTATAGAGCCTACGCTATGTTAGTAGTACATGATACTATGCCTTTCCTACGTTGCTTTCAGGAGGATCCTGCCACGGTCGGGGAGGTGCACCTCGTCCTGCATAAGGTGCCCGTCGCGAGCAGCGGTGTTTGGGAGCTCGTTGAGTGGATGCCATCATGATTGGGGCTACCAATCAGTGGTATGACTGTTATTCTTAAACTGTAGTAACTCAAAGGATCTTGCAACTTGAGTAGCCAACCGCCTCAGCTGACGGAGGTGCTGGAGTCCATCGGGGGGCGTCTCTGGGATGCTTCGCTTCGAGTAAGATTCAGCGTAGCTTTGTTCCCATGAAAGGCTCAGAGATCCTACCTCCACTCCGCAACATTATGGTTCTAAGCCGTGACTCGAAGTGGTCACCATTGAGATCGTGTGTTATGAGGTTGGCACGCATCGTTGAACCTTTCCCTTGTTCAGGAAGTTGCCGCAAGCCACGGGAGCAGGCCAGGTTGGGGAATCCGATGCCCGTGATTGAAGAAGAGACGTCTAGAGCAGACGGCGGTGACGTTGACCCGGGGACGCCAAGGCCTCAAGGTGCTCGAAGTGGGTGCGGGGCTTGGCCTTCTGGGCCTAACCGCCCAGAGTCTCTCCTGAAGACTATGGGAGGGCCCATGAGAGGCAACATGCAAGGTGATCTTGGGCAAGGTCCCTCCGCATGTGCTTGAAGTGATGCTTGGAAAGCTCAGGAAGTTACTTCCGGAAGCACATGTGTTGATGACGGACGGAAACCTGCATGCGAGTTTCAGTTGCCATCCCTGCAGTTGTGTACGTACGACATGACGTGACAGAGTTACGGAGCTTGCAGGACTACGACCCTGCCGTGCTCGCAGCGATTCAGACCAACATCGCCGCGAATTTCAACGAAGATGAGCGCAAGCCGACCACAGGACCACAGTGCTCGAGCATAGGGAAGACAAATCTGGAGTCTCATATGTAGCTAACCAGTGGGCGAGTGCAGAGCCGCACCCCTTACCGCGACTCTGCTAAACCGTTTTCACATCAGGATTTGCACCTGCTTCTGCAACACAGAACTGTCATGGTCCTGTCCTCCAGACATGAACTGTCCTGTGCAACCCCTGCCTCTGCGGATCCTTTGGCAACTCGCCTTTCAGGACGCTTGGACTTCCGCGACTTCACCGCGGCCGCCCTGGAAGCAGGTGGCGATCAGCCAGGAGGCCGCGGGCTTAGGGGCCTAGGTAGGGGCCGGAGGAGGAGGAGACAAGGAAGACTTTGGCAGCATGCCCGCGAAGTGCAAAGTGCCGTCAACAATAGAGTGCCAATGTGCACATACCGATGTCTTTGCTGCTACTAGTATGCCCTCAAAGACAAGCTGCTGCGATAGTCGGCTCTTGTTGATGACATTCCGGCTGCATGTAATCAAGGGTGAATCGCATCATGTGCTGCTAACAGGCACCTTGAAGGAGCTGGGTCTCAGGAAGCTTCGGGGTTTTCGTTCGGGGTTTTCGTCAAGCCTAGGATTAGAGCTCAGGGTTCGGAGATGCAGGTTTAGACTGGAAGGGGGCTAGGGGGATTTCGGGCACGGCATTTGGGGTGTGGCATCATGGCCTATGGCTGTGAAGTTCAGGCTGAGGGTTGAAGAGTGGATTCGGACCTACGGCAGAGTGAAGATGCAGAGCCCCGCCACTGCAGCATGCTCCTTTGCCCCTGACTCAGGCCTCGAAAGATACACCTCCTACGCCGTGCCCCGGTGAGAGATGCGAAAACGACTGCGCTCGCCCACGCATGGGCAGGTTGTGTGTCTGAGGCAGCTTTAGGAGCGGCATCGTCTTGCGACAGCATGGGATGTTCTTTCGTCGGGCTAGCCTGACGGTAAGGCGATCGCTGAAGCTGCATGGTGCATGGCATGACTAGATTACATGAAGCCATGAGCCGCTTGCGTTGCCGACGTTGAAGCTCAAGCAGGAGCAGACTAGTCCAGTTCTTCCCGTTCTCCCCTCGTCTCTACAGCCATGGCGATGAGCGATAATGAGATCTTTGTTCATCTGGATAGGCTTGTCTTGCACCATGGCTGCACAAGCGAAAGTTGAGGGGGCATGTCAAGGGCTGACCCTCCCTTGCCGGATCGGCTCGGGCACTTCAATACGCAAGACCAGGTCCATGCTGGGACCGGTTCTCCTCGACCGCCACTTCCTGATCTGTGAGGATGATAACGACGATGACGGCTGAGGCTCACTGCAGCTGCCCGCCAATTTTTCCGGGGGGTCGCAGCAGATGCAGTCGGTTGCAGATGGGGGTCATGTTGAGAGCTGGACGTGCGCGGGTGCTTAAAGTTCTCGCCACCTATTGGACTGCCTGTCTTGCTACCAGTAGCTTTCGCAGGTTGTGCATTGAGATCTCATGGAGGAGGCCTGCAGACTGCAGACTTCTTGCTTTGACTTCCGTGACTTCTGAGGTTGGCCTGATTTAGTCGGGGCTCGGGCGTGAGGTTGCGACGGATCGGGTCAGTCGCACTGCCAGGGCAACGCCCTCTACAAGTCTGGGCTCTTCCAGGAAGCCGTGCAGGCCTTCGGGTGCGGGAGGAAGTGAGGGTGGCGACGCGCAGGTAAGTGCAAGTGGGTAAGGGAGTTCCCACAAGTTACATAGAGAGTAGATCGTGAGTCAGTGAGCCTGTTGCCTGTTCGGGTACCATTTTAGTCGGTCTGCGCGGTGGCGAGGCGTATACGCTGGCCTTTACGGAGTTGGCCAACACCGAGGCCGTCTTCGCCAGACATGCCCCAAAGACTTCATTCAACTCGGCGCAGTCATGTGCAAACGCCCAATCCCCCAGACGCCCAAGTCGCCGGAAAGCTCGTGCGACAGGCTTTCAATCAAGAACCGGGCCCGACGATGTTTGAATCAGGTTCTCAAGCACGCCACGCTGCTGTGCAACCGGGCCGCGGCACACCTCCGCTGTCCCGGTGCCGATGCTGCCTCGAGCTGCGCTGAGGATGCCGAGGCTGCGGCAATGAGAACAAACAGCAGCAACAGGCAGTAAGCACAGTAGCAATCGTCAGGGTGGTTGTGCTGGTGCCGGTGCTGTTGCCATTCGATCGATTGCATTGAGCCGGTTGCGTATCAGTGACGGTGTAGGGACGGCCACGTCGATTTCAGGGCTTTCGGCTTCGCGGAGTCTTTCGCTGGAAGTGTGTGCAGCCCATGCTTGCCGTCGGATTGAGTCACTGCGGCCTTCCAAGTAAGGCCGTTGATCGGGCAAGCTCTGACAGGCAGCTTTGGTGATGCTGGCAGAGCTTCCGCAAGAAGATGTTCGCCTGGTCCTGAGCTGCGGTGAGAGCGGCAGAGACTCGGTTTGCTCCGTGGCTCAAGCATCAGCCTGAGGCTCCCTGGTGCAGAAGGCAGAGTGGCGCCTTCAGAGAGCGCGCGAGCTCATGGACATCCGCCCCTGGCAAGCATTGCCAGACTCGTCGCGACGGGTCGCGGCCGAGATCCGAGCCACCGCGAGTCACTCCGAGGCCGCCTCCACGCGGAGGCACAGGTGCTTTGCCCCCGAGGGGACGCTGCCGAAGCGCTGCGGCGCTGCGAGGCGGCGCTGAAGCGAGCGGCCGCAGCCGCAGCGGGCTTCGCCGATCCGTCCTCAGAGCGACGTGACGTGATGTGATGTGCAACTCTGCGCCTGAGACCCAGGATTCCGAGCTGGCAGAGATGCACTACACTTCGGGGCTGGCCCTGTGCCGCATGTGCTGCTTCGCTGATGCCGTCGACTGCTTCGAGCGCTGCCTCACGCCTCCGGGCATGGGCATTTAGTTTCAAGTTCTGGGCTGTTCATGCTCTCGCAGTCAGCTCCGACACCAGGGGATGGATGCGGGTCGTTCGCAAGAAAAGCCTGGGGGGCACTCCCAGATTTCACGCTAGCCTGGCCTGAAGTCCGAGATCCAACCCCCCCCGACAGCAAACTCGGAAGCCTTCTCTACGAACGTCGTGGTGCGCCTTTTTGAATTCATTTGCTCTGCTCCTAAAAAGTCGTGTCGAAAGTCCAAAATCAGATTTGCCACGGCAAGAGAGATCAAGAGTCTTAAACACTGACGCGCTGGAGGATACATACCAGCCAACACAGAGCCGCGGCCCTTGATTGCTGAGGCTTTGCCCAAACCATGCGGAGGCCACGGCTCGCCGTGCGGCGGCACAACGGGCGCTGCGGGCAGCCACGCCCGCACTGCCGGCGCGCCTGACTTGTGAGCGGGGTCTGCGCAAGGAGATCTTGATTCGGAAGGAAGAGTGTGTAGCCGTTGGGCCATGCGAGCCTGAAGGAACGTCGTGTGTGTGCTAGGGCAGTCGTGTAGAGTATCAGTATGTATCAGGGCAGGACGGCTCCAATGAACCAATTTACTGCACTTGTGTGATACTGGAAGCTCAGCTTGCACGCGAAAGCAGCCAGGAAAGCAAGCCAGAATCCGTCTGCATCCCCTTCTCGATGGAGTCCTACACCTGCCAGACCAGGGTCGATGACATCAGCAACGTGCGAAAGGATTGCATGGAGATGGGAGCACTTGGAGGTTCAGGATATGGTTACCCTACTTATAACCCTACTTATTACTACCCATGAACCTCCAAGCAGAGGGTATCGGAGGGTGCTGGAAGCGTTCCGACCCGCTGGTGCGGCAGGAGCCCATCGGTCACGACGATGAGCTTTCAGAGGAGCCGGAGGAGCTGCTCTAAAAGAACCTGCACTCCATGTATATATATATATATATAGATATTCTATGTATGTATGTATGTATGTATGGGGTACCCCACTGTGCCCACATCTCTGTTGTTTCGGGTTCAGGGATATGTAATATTGATATTATGCTTTTCTCTGTCTCTTTCTCTGCCTATCTATGTATCTGATCTTTCTCTCTCTATCTTGGTATGTATATATATATATATATACATATATATTTATGTATAATGTTATATATACATATATACACACACATTGACATCATTAGCAGCGTCCCGCAAGAAAGACTTCTGGGCCACAAAACCAGATATCATATTGTACTTGCTATTAAAATCTACCACATTCTAGTAGATATATGGTTTTATACCTTTCCTATAGAGCCTACGCTATATTAGTAGTACATGATTGTATACCTTTCCTACGTCGCTTCCAGGAGGATCCTGCCACGGTCGGGGAGGTGCACCTCGTCCTGGATAAGGTGCCCGTCGCAAGCAGCGGTGTTTGGGAACTCAAAAGACCTTGCAACTTGAGTAGCCAACCGCCTCAGCTGACGGAGGTGCTGGAGTCCATCGGGGGGCGTCTCTGGGACGCTTCGCTTCTGCAAGCCTCCTGGCTCGCGGAGCATCGGAGGCGCCATAGAAGTTGAGAGGAACTCAAGTATCCTGTGTGGTTTGAGAGATCTTGAGTAAGATTCAGGGTAGCTTTGTTCCCATGAAAGGCTCAGAGATCCTACCTCCACTCCGCAACATTATGGTTCTAAGCCGTGACTCGAAGTGGTCACCATTGAGATCGTGTGTTGTGAGGTTGGCACGCATCGTTGAACCTTTCCTGTTGTTCAGGAAGTTGCCGCAAGCCACGGGAGCAGGCCAGGTTCGGGAATCCGATGCCCGTGATTGAAGAAGAGACGTCTAGAGCAGACGGCGGTGACGTTGACCCGGGGACGCCAAGGCCTCAAGGTGCTCGAAGTGGGTGCGGGGCTTGGCCTTCTGGGCCTAACCGCCCAGAGTCTCGTCTGAAGACTATGGGAGGGCCCATGATCTGCAAAATGCAAGGTGCTCTTGGGGAAGGTCCCTCCTCATGTGCTTGAAGTGATGCTTGGAAAGCTCAGGAAGTTACTTCCGGAAGCACATGTGTTGATGACGGACAGGGGGCTGCATGCGAGTTTCAGTTGCCATCCCTGCAGTTGTGTACGTACGACATGACGTGACAGAGTTACGGAGCTTGCAGGACTACGACCCTGCCGTGCTCGCAGCGATTCAGACCAACATCGCCGCGAATTTCAACGAAGATGAGCGCAAGCCGACCACAGGACCACAGTGCTCGAGCATAGGGAAGACAAATCTGGAGTCTCATATGTAGCTAACCAGTGGGCGAGTGCAGAGCCGCACCCCTTACCGCGACTCTGCTAAACCGTTTTCACATCAGGATTTGCACCTGCTTCTGCAACACAGAACTGTCATGGTCCTGTCCTCCAGACATGAACTGTCCTGTGCAACCCCTGCCTCTGCGGATCCTTTGGCAACTCGCCTTTCAGGACGCTTGGACTTCCGCGACTTCACCGCGGCCGCCCTGGAAGCAGGTGGCGATCAGCCAGGAGGCCGCGGGCTTAGGGGCCTAGGTAGGGGCCGGAGGAGGAGGAGACAAGGAAGACTTTGGCAGCATGCCCGCGAAGTGCAAAGTGCCGTCAACAATAGAGTGCCAATGTGCACATACCGATGTCTTTGCTGCTATGCCCTCAAAGACAAGCTGCTGCGATAGTCGGCTCTTGTTGATGACATTCCGGCTGCATGTAATCAAGGGTGAATCGCATCATGTGCTGCTAACAGGCACCTTGAAGGAGCTGGGTCTCAGGAAGCTTCGGGGTTTTCGTTCGGGGTTTTCGTCAAGCCTAGGATTAGAGCTCAGGGTTCGGAGATGCAGGTTTAGACTGGAAGGGGGCTAGGGGGATTTCGGGCACGGCATTTGGGGTGTGGCATCATGGCCAATGGCTGTGAAGTTCAGGCTGAGGGTTGAAGAGTGGATTCGGACCTACGGCAGAGTGAAGATGCAGAGCCCCGCCACTGCAGCATGCTCCTTTGCCCCTGACTCAGGCCTCGAAAGATACACCTCCTACGCCGTGCCCCGGTGAGAGATGCGAAAACGACTGCGCTCGCCCACGCATGGGCAGGTTGTGTGTCTGAGGCAGCTTTAGGAGCGGCATCGTCTTGCGACAGCATGGGATGTTCTTTCGTCGGGCTAGCCTGACGGTAAGGCGATCGCTGAAGCTGCATGGTGCGTGGCATGACTAGCTTACATGAAGCCATGAGCCGCTTGCGTTGCCGACGTTGAAGCTCAAGCAGGAGCAGACTAGTCCAGTCTTCCCGTTCTCCCCTCGTCTCTACAGCAATGGCGATGAGCGATAATGAGATCTTTGTTCACCTGGATAGGCTTGTCTTGCACCATGGCTGCACAAGCGAAAGTTGACGGGGCATGTCAAGGGCTGACCCTCCCTTGCCGGATCGGCTCGGGCTCGGCATCTTCGCTGCGAAACAATACGCAAGACCAGGTCCATGCTGGGACCGGTTCTCCTCGACCGCCACTTCCTGATCTGTGAGGATGATAACGACGATGACGGCTGAGGCTCACTGCAGCTGCCCGCCAATTTTTCCGGGGGGTTGCAGCAGATGCAGTCGGTTGCAGTTGGGGGTCATGTTGAGAGCTGGACGTGCGCGGGTGCTTAAAGTTCTCGCCACCTATTGGACTGCCTGTCTTGCTACCAGTAGCTTTCGCAGGTTGTGCATTGAGATCTCATGGAGGAGGCCTGCAGACTGCAGATTTCTTGCTTTGACTTCCGTGACTTCTGAGGTTGGCCTGATTTAGTCGGGGCTCGGGCGTGAGGTTGCGACGGATCGGGTCAGTCGCACTGCCAGGGCAACGCCCTCTACAAGTCTGGGCTCTTCCAGGAAGCCGTGCAGGCCTTCGGGTGCGGGAGGAAGTGAGGGTGGCGACGCGCAGACAAGAAAGCAGGTAAGTGCAAGTGGGTAAGGGAGTTCCCACAAGTTACATATAGAGAGAGTAGCTCGTGAGTCAGTGAGCCTGTTGCCTGTGCGGGTACCATTTTAGTCGGTCTGCGCGGTGGCGAGGCGTATACGCTGGCCTTTACGGAGTTGGCCAACACCGAGGCCGTCTTCGGCCAGTTCGAAGCCAGACATGCCCCAAAGACTTCATTCAACTCGGCGCAGTCATGTGCAAACGCCCAATCCCCCAGACGCCCAAGTCGCAGGAAAGCTCGTGCGACAGGCTTTTAATGAAAAACCGGGCCCGACGATGTTTGAATCAGGCTCTCAAGCACGCCACGCTGCTGTGCAACCGGGCCGCGGCACACCTCCGCTGTCCCGGTGCCGATGCTGCCTCGAGCTGCGCTGAGGATGCCGAGGCTGCGGCAATGAGAACAAACAGCAGCAACAGGCAGTAAGCACAGTAGCAATCGTCAGGGTGGTTGTGCTGGTGCCGGTGCTGTTGCCATTCGATCGATTGCATCGAGCCGGTTGCGTATCATTGCTTATCGTGACGGTGTAGGGACGGCCATGTCGATTTCAGGCCTTTCGGCTTCGCGGAGTCTTTCGCTGGAAGTGTGTGCAGCGCATGCTTGCCGTCGGATTGAGTCACTGTGGCCTTCCAAGTAAGGCCGTTGATCGGGCAAGCTCTGACAGGCAGCTTTGGTGATGCTGGCAGAGCTGCCGCAAGAAGATGTTCGCCTGGTCCTGAGCTGCGGTGAGAGCGGCAGAGACTCGGTTTGCTCCGTGGCTCAAGCATCAGCCTGAGGCTCCCTGGTGCAGAAGGCAGAGTGGCGCCTTCAGAGAGCGCGCGAGCTCATGGACATCCGCCCCTGGCCAGCATTGCCAGACTCGTCGCGACGGGTCGCGGCCGAGAGATCCGAGTCACCGCGAGTCACTCCGAGGCCGCCTCCACGCGGAGGCGCAGGCGCTTTGCCCCCGAGGGGACGCTGCCGAAGCGCTGCGGCGCTGCGAGGCGGCGCTGAAGCGAGCGGCTGCAGCCGCAGCGGGCTTCGCCGATCCGTCCTCAGAGCGACGTGACGTGATGTGATGTGCACCTCTGCGCCTGAGACCCAGGATTCCGAGCTGGCAGAGATGCACTACACTTCGGGCCTGGCCCTGTGCCGCATGTGCTGCTTCGCTGATGCCGTCGACTGCTTCGAGCGCTGCCTCACGCCTCCGGGCATGGGCATTTAGTTTCAAGTTCTGGGTTGTTCATGCTCTCGTAGTCAGCTCCGACACCAGGGGATGGATGCGGGTCGTCCGCAAGAAAATCCTGGGGGGCACTCCCAGATTTCACGCTAGCCTGGCCTGAAGTCCGAGATCCAACCCCCCCCCGACAGCAAACTCGGAAGCCTTCTCTACGAACGTCGTGGTGCGCCTTTTTGAATTCATTTGCTCTGTCTGCTCCGAAGAAATCGTGTCGAAGGTCCAATTTCGTCGAAGGTTTTTTGCAGAAATCAGATTTGCCACGGCAAGAGAGATCAAGAATCTTAAACACTGACGCGCTGGAGGATACATACCAGCCAACACAGAGCCGCGGCCCTTGATTGCTGAGGCTTTGCCCAAACCATGCGGAGGCCACGGCTCGCCGTGCGGCGGCACAACGGGCGCTGCGGGCAGCCACGCCCGCACTGCCGGCGCGCCTGACTTGTGAGCGGGGTCTGCGCAAGGAGCTCTTGATTCGGAAGGAAGAGTGTGTAGCTGTTGGGCCATGCGAGCCTGAAGGAACGTCGTGTGTGTGCTAGGGCAGTAGTGTAGAGTATCAGTATGTATCAGGGCAGGACGGCTCCAATGAACCAATTTACTGCACTTGTGTGATACTGGAAGCTCAGCTTGCACGCGAAAGCAGCCAGGAAAGCAAGCCAGAATCCGTCTGCATCCCGTTCTCGATGGAGTCCTACACCTGCGAGACTAGGGTCGATGACATCAGCAACGTGCGAAAGGATTGAATGGAGATGGGAGGGGTAGTTATAAGTAGGGTTACAAGTCCCCTAGTATGGTTACCCTACTTATACCTCCCTACTTATAACTACCCATGAACCTCCAAGCAGAGGGTATCGGAGGGTGCTGGAAGCGTTCTGACTGGTGCGGCAGGAGCCCATCGCTCACGACGATGAGCTTTCAGAGGAGCCGGAGGAGCTGCTCTAAAAGAACCTGCGCTCCATATATATGTATATATATATATATACACACACATACACATATATACATATTAATTTTATCATATTATATTATATTATATTATATTATATTATACTATTTTATATTGTATGTATGGGGTATTGATATTATGCTTTTCTCTGTCTCTTTCTGCATATCTATGTATCTGACTTCTGGGCCACAAAACCAGATATCATATCGTACTTTCTATTGGAGTCTACCAAGATATATGATTTTATACCTTTCCTATAGAGCCTACGCTATGTTAGTAGTACATGATAGTATACCTTTCCTACGTCGCTTTCAGGAGGATCCTGCCACGGTCGGGGAGGTGCACCTCGTCCTGCATAAGGTGCCTGTCCCGAGCAGCGGTGTTTGGGAGCTTATAGGCATCGTTCGTTGAGTGGATGCCATCATGATTGGGGCTACCAATCAGTGGTATGACTGTTATTCTTAAACTTTAAACTGTAGTAACTCAAAAGATCTTGCAACTTAAGTAGCCAACCGCCTCAGCTGACGGAGGTGCTGGAGTCCATCGGGGGGCGTCTCTGGGATGCTTCGCTTCTGCAAGCCTCCTGGCTCGCGGAGCATCGGAGGCGCCATAGAAGTTGAGAAGAACTCAAGTATCCTGTGTGGTTTAAGAGATCTTGAGTAAGATTCAGCGTAGCTTTGTTCCCATGAAAGGCTCAGAGATCCTACCTCCACTCCGCAACATTATGGTTGTAAGCCGTGACTCGAAGTGGTCACCATTGAGATCGTGTGTTATGAGGTTGGCACGCATCGTTGAACCTTTTCTCTTGTTCAGGAAGTTGCCGCAAGCCACGGGAGCAGGCCAGGTTGCGGAATCCGATGCCCGTGATTGAAGAAGAGACGTCTAGAGTAGACGGCGGTGACGAGTTGACCCGGGGACGCCAAGGCCTCAAGGTGCTCGAAGTGGGTGCGGGGCTTGGCCTTCTGGGCCTAACCGCCCAGAGTCTCTTCTGAAGACTATGGGAGGGCCCATGAGAGGCAACATGCAAGGTGATCTTGGGCAAGGTCCCTCCGCATGTGCTTGAAGTGATGCTTGGAAAGCTCAGGAAGTTACTTCCGGAAGCACATGTGTTGATGACGGACGGAAACCTGCATGCGAGTTTCAGTTGCCATCCCTGCAGTTGTGTACGTACGACATGACGTGACAGAGTTACGGAGCTTGCAGGACTATGACCCTGCCGTGCTCGCAGCGATTCAGACCAACATCGCCGCGAATTTCAACGAAGATGAGCGCAAGCCGACCACAGGACCACAGCGCTCTAGCATAGGGAAGACAAATCTGGAGTCTCATATGTAGCTAACCAGTGGGCGAGTGCAGAGCCGCACCCCTTACCGCGACTCTGCTAAACCGTTTTCACATCAGGATTTGCACCTGTTTCTGCAACACAGAACTGTCATGGTCCTGTCCTCCAGACATGAACTGTCCTGTGCAACCCCTGCCTCTGCGGATCCTTTGGCAACTCGCCTTTCAGGGCGCTTGGACTTCCGCGACTTCACCACGGCCGCCCTGGAAGCAGGTGGCGATCAGCCAGGAAGCCGCGGGCTTAGGGGCCTAGGTAGGGGCCGGAGGAGGAGGAGACAAGGAAGACTTTGGCATCATGCCCGCGAAGTGCAAAGTGCCGTCAACAATTCAGTGCCAACGTGCACATACCGATGTCTTTGCTGCTATGCCCTCACAGACAAGCTGCTGCGATAGTCGGCTCTTGTTGATGACATTCCGGCTGCATGTAATTAAGGGTGAATCGCATCATGTGCTGCTAACAGGCACCTTGAAGGAGCTTGCCGAGACAGACCAGTTGGGCTCGTTGCACGCTCAGCTGGCTCTTCAGAGACTTCGTGATTGCACCTTGCATCCTGAACAATCAAGTGCATCGGCTGATGAAGGCATTGGCAGGCCTGCTACAAAGGCTGTCACGAGTTTCAGAGTGGAACGGCCGAGGTTTCATCTGGTGCTAGGCAGCGACGTCGTGTACGACTCTTACCATGGCCGGCAGCTGGCGCTCGTGTTCCTTTGCCTGCGTTTCATGCCTTGCTGGGATCTTGTAACACGGGCTGCTCATCAGAGAAGGTCCAAGAGCCGAAGCAATCTCTGATTGTTGGTAGCTCTAGTAGGCCAAATGCCGAGCCCACCTCGAACATCGAAGTTGCAAACCCCCCAAGCCCAAATCACTCAGCCATTCATGAAAAGCTTCTAAGGAACCTCTACTGAAGACTCCAAACTATTCATGAGCCCTAAACCCTACTCCCAAATTCTTCATCTTGACTTCCTCGGACGACCCAAGGATCTCTGCCATGCTCTTCATGCCGCAAGGAGACTACGAGGGACCGGCTCCCTGCTCCTCGGTGCAAGGGAGTTTTGGAAGCTCCTACCAAGTAGGGTCGCGGGCTTCAAGGCGGCGCACTTTTTTGGGTTTTCGTTTTGGGCCTGGGGCTTGGGCTTGGGTGGTATGGATGGAGTTGTACCTGAGAAGCTTCTGCGCAATCTGTTCGTGTTGGTGCGCCACACAACCCGCCACGGGTTTGGGGTGTGGGCCTCTATACGGCCAGGTGCCGTGTTCCTTCTGCCGGACTCCCGGCCGCGCCTTGCAAGCTTCGTCCAAGCGCTGCCAAGTGCAGGTGCGGAAGCTTAGTCCGATACCCGATTACTATAAAAGACTGCTATTCCTGATGCATGCCAAAGATGAGTCTTTGGCCAAAGGACTGACTGGCACACTCACTGCTCTCCTTGCCCGTTTGCACACAGCCTCGGGTGCCTGCTGGGGAGCACGAGCCCGAGGGTTCGACCTTCAAAAGAGTCAACAGTCTGATCTTGTGTTACCTGTAGTGATCCGAACAATCAAGCGGCGGCTGGAGAAGCATATGTGCACTTGGACAAATCTAAGATTAAGCAACCTAGTTGCGGCAGAAAAAGCAACAGCGATGATGATGATGATGATGATGCTAGCAATCATGATGATAGCAATCACAGCCAAGGTTAATAAGTTGCCTTTCACCGTCTCGCTATCATGTGGTCGTTGTCCTTTTTTTCCTCGAAGCTTTGTCCAGGCCTGAGCTGTCGCATCGAAAGCTACTCGGCTGCCTTCGGTGCATTCCGGCTCAGGGAAGACCTTGACAGTGGCTCGCATGACTGAAGTCCTCTGATGTCTCCACAGTTGCGTGGAGTTGCAATGTGGCCGAGGGCTGGAGACCCAGTGCGCCTTCTTCCGACGACTGCGCCACTACCACCCCAGCCTGGGCAAGGCTGGCAATGGCCGGTTTCTTGAGACTTGCATGTGAGAGAAGCAGCCGATTCCTGTCTGAGTCCATGGCAAGAATGCAAATAGACCTCCCCCGCCTTGTCACAGCTCTGCGATGGCAGGACAATAGCTACTCGCTGTATTTTGTCGAGCGGCTGAACCCGACAACTTGAGCCGAAGACGGCGCAGAAAACAAAGTGACGCAGTGGCAGCTTCAATGGAAGGTAACCACCCATCACCCTAAATCAGTCAGTCCTGCGTCACTCGCCACCCACTTCTTAATCTTTTCAGCTGGAAATGCTGTCATGCTGCGGAGGGCGAATGATCTGATGGTGCCACGGTGATTAGTCTTGTTGTGGCCAACCACGCGTGAGGATTCGGGGCGTGGTTTCGAGCGCCTGGTCGATGAGAGGCTGAAAGCACAGAACGCAGCACATGCCCGGTCCTCATCGACCCTGGCGGGGGGAGGGATTCCCAAAATGCGGGGCTCTGTTTCAACACCTTCGTTGTGCAGAGCCTGAAATGAGGCATTCTAGACTCAACTCTGGAGTCCAGTGTAGACAGTCCAAATGCCTTCTACTTGCCCTTGGACTTTCCACACAAGCCGCTCGTTCCTACCCTTTAGCCCAGACGGACGGGTAACAGGCAGAGTGTATCCAAAGCAAACACCCAAGTTCAACAGAGACCTCTCGCAGGAAGCAGCGGGAGACTTGGAGTGGATTCAGGGCGGGTATCGCGAAACCCAGCATTCCCAGCATCACAGTGGATTAAGAGCCCTCCATGGCCGCCGAAAGAAAAGGCCAAGGCCCACAGAGGCTCCACTTTGCATTCAAGGCTGCGGCGCTGCGCGACTCGGAGACTCGAGTGGCGGCCGTCTCCAACGAGCTGAGTGCTGTCCGGCACCCAGAGCCGCACTCGACGGTCCCGTGGAGTGTCGAATGCACTGGGAGGGGTAGGGGCTCTTCGTTACGGGGGAAAGCGGGAAGCTGGGGCAGACTGCTCAAAGCAGAATGTCGCTTGGCAGGTGTCCGAAGGCCATCGTCTTCAGGTTCTGAAAGTCACGCAGGCAGTCTCGGAGCTCGGACGGGACCGCGCGGGATGGGGCTGAGAGCTTTGGTGCACAACGAGGCTGAGGGGGAACCTGCAAGTAGATATCCGTTGCAGGCTCAGAAGCACAAGATGATCAGAAGATGATGGTGCAATGAGTTTCGAAGAGGGGTGCTGCATGTGGGCTGCTCCAGCCGAATACTGCTCCAAACAGGCTGAACCTTGGGCAAAAGCGGTCAACCATCTAGAGCCGCTCCGCCTAGGACTAGTCTTCTTGCATCAGTGGTGCTTCTTCCGTTGCTCCTGTTTTCACGCTGTGCGCACCGGCCATGGCTGGATCCATGACGTCCTCCCTCGTGTGGCCGCTTGGGAGCATTTCGATCCTCCTGCTCTGCTGTTAGTATTGAAGTGTTGACTCAACCAAGGGCCCTGTGGCACGTTGTGGCTGCTAACGTTGAGAACTGCGACAAGCTGGCGGACCGCCGGGGGAAGGGTTCCAATTCATGATGTTGCGTCTGGTGAAGTATCGATGCTCCAATCCTTAGAGTCCTAGAGTTACGCGTGTAGTGATTGCTGCAAATTCGGGTGGCTTGGGAGGATACGCCGCTGAATGCCGGCTTCTGGCGGCCCCGCAACTGCAAGAATGGCTAACCAATGCTTCTGACCCAAGTTGAATTTGGAACTCTGGCCTTGTGAAACACTGGCATCGGTGGCAGTGCTACTGTTGCTTCCCCCAGGGGTGACTGCATAGGACGACGACGACGACCGAAAAGATTGTTTCTACTGTGACGCAATTCTACTACCACCCGGAAAATTCGGCAATCGGTCTCAATCTTGTGATTCTTGTGGGTAAGAAGAATCACAGCATGTGCACGCTCCCTTGAGCGCGGGTATGTCAAGTGCACGTGAATGCTCCTCAATGCTCCTCTCTTGTCCTGCATGCTTCCATGTCTGCGACGTCAAATTTCACCAGCCGATCTCACTGTTTTATTCAGCCGACATGTGCGACAAATTTTTCAACATCATAACAGCATTTTGGCAGTACGCTATATGATGTCGCTCAGCAAGAGAAATCAGCAATGTTGAGTTAGATACCAGGATCATAGAGTAAGCTGAGCGTTCAACAACCAAGGCCTGCCGTTATCATGGAGCCTGGCTGACTTGTTTGCATCGGTTTATGAGCTTTTCGTTTTCAAGCCTTCAGCTCTCAGAAGGGTTGAGAGGCCTGAGGCCGCGCGTGGAGCAGCAAGCTAACAGGGGGGAAAGAGTTGGTTCAGGAATCATCTCGCGCAAGCGAAACGTCCAAGTCCTTTGACAGCCTCGCATCCTCGACATAAAACCCTTTCGGTGCAAGACTGGTGGCCGAGGGCCAGCCGGCCCTCCACCATAAGGTTTAGGGGATCGAAAGGATTGAGTGGTGGACATATCGATTTCTCTGGGTTTGGGCGCTTTTGAGGCTTAGCAAACTGCGCGAGACTGTTGCTGTAACCTCTAAGTAGTCAGTCTCACACATCATACGAAGGTGTTTGAAGGGGTTTGAAGGTGGGTACTGTGAAGTTTTTACTTGTGTGCGTGTATGTGTGAGCATGCAACATTTACCCGCTCTGAGAGCCAGGGTAGCCAAACTCAAACGGGCAAAGAGTTTTCATTGAGATCCTTGTGCGCGCCAGCTCGCTGGACGTCCACTTGGGCACGCTGAGGGCGGCGCCCCTTAACCAGCCGGTGCCTGTCCCTGTTCATGCTTATCATAACAGTACTGTAATTTCATAAAGTCATAGTTAAACGAGAAGACCGCCAACGCCACCACCGCCGCCGCCGACCAGCCCACATCGCCCACACATCCCACACCGCCCACAGCACCCGCACTCAAGATGAACGGAGTGTTGCACAGACAGCATGTGGAACAGTGATGGGCAAGAAACCATCAACAGCAACTACAAATGCACCGCCGTCCCACCAACAACAAGAGCATGAGAAGCACACAATAATGGTGGCACCAATAGACACAGACAACAGCAGCTGCAACAACTACAACAACAAAAGCCACAGCCACAGCCAGCACCACAGCAACAGCAACGCCACCAACATCAGCACCGGCATCGGCACCGGCACCAGCAACAATACCCAGCACCACCAGCACCACCAGCACCACCAGCACCACCAGCACCACCAGCACCACCAGCACCACCAGCACCACCAGCACCACCAGCACCACCAGCACCACCAGCACCACCAGCACCACCAGCACCACCAGCACCACCAGCGCCACCAGCGCCACCAGCGCCACCAGCACCACCAGCACCACCAGCACAACCAGCACCAGCAGCACCAGCAGCACCAGCAGCACCAGCAGCAACAGCAGCAACAGCAGCAACAGCAGCACCAGCAGCACCAGCAGCAACAGCAGCAACAGCAGCAACAGCAGCAACAGCAGCACCAGCAGCAACAGCAGCACCAGCAGCACCAGAAGCACCAGCAGCAACAGCAGCACCAGCAGCATCAGCACCAGCAGCACCAGCACCAGCACCAACAACACCCGACGAGCACATGAATTCTAAAGGTTCAGAAGACCTCCACACAGCAGGACCTCCGCCGAGCTTGCCGTCAGATTCGTTTGGAAGTACCCTGCAATGACCAGTGCGAATTCGCTGAAGCTTCAGCTACTCGTCGACAGGCACCGAGTGAGTTGGGCTGCTGCAATCTTGTTGAGTTCCCTTTTTTTAGGGGGGCGGCAGTAACGGGCAGAAATGTGCACAATGATGGTGTTGGTCGTGTCAGACCAAAGGGCAAAATGCCGATGAGAAGGCAGACCCTCTTGAATCACGAAGAGAAGTGGCCAGCGGCACCTAACAAAGACAACAACAGCACCGGCACCAGCACCAGCGGCAGCGGCGACGACTACTACTACTTGCGGCTCCTGATCCTGCTCCTGCTCCCGCTCCTGCTCCCACTCCTGCTGCTACAGCTGCCGCTCCTACTGCTTCTGCAACTATTACTAGTACGATGACTACGACCACGGCCACGAGCGCTCCCTCTTCTGCACCTGCTAGTCGTGAACAAGGACACCCAGGTAAGCAGACTATACATATAGGTTCTTATCGCTAGCAATCAACATTCACACATCGATGTATCCCTGCATTCCAGTCTTCCATGTTGGAAGGTCGGGCCGTCATTTCCGGCTTCTAGTTTGACCAAGCCCCCTTGGGTCGTAACACCGAGGTGCACTTGACCGGCCTCTGTGGTGTGGGCAGCGGCCTGCAGCCTCTTGTCCGCTGGGCTTCGGTCTTTGACGAAGTTGATTCCAGAAGGTAAGGCGGTTCTCATGATGGCTACACAGAATCCGTGCAACGGCGATGACATGCCGATGAGCAAAATGGGAAATCCCTTGGCATGATGCCTTGCGAACGTCGAAGTACCTAGCACATCTGGTCATGCTGATCACAGCAGATCTCGAAAGACAGGTCATGCCAAGCGAATGCTTTCAGCGGTAGTGTGTGTTCAGTTTCTGCGCAGGGTCCGGAATGTGCATCCTCCCCTCTTCGGTTCGGAAACCACCCTTTTCCACTTGCACTCGCGGACTCGAATTTCAGAGGCCGCCGGGCCAGGCTGATTTTCGTAGGGATGAAGAATGTCATAGAATGGGCCTGTCAGCGCACAAGTGAGCAAGGATCATGGCATAGTCAAGTGAGAGTTGAGAAGATGACCGCATCCAAACAGTAGTAGTAGTAGTAGTAGTAGTAGTAGTAGTAGTAGTAGTAGTATTATTATTATTATTATCATTATTTTTATTTATCGTACAATCTCTTGAAATGTGAATACAGCTACTGAGAGGTGTGTCATTCTCCGTTCATGCTTCTGCGGCTCCGTACATGGGACAGTTCTGTGAACCTGCGGCAAGCAACCACGCAGCAGTAGTCACTGTTGCACCATGCCCCTGAATCACGTGCAATTCGTTTAGAGGCACACTAGTTCACTAGTAATCCTGTAGGACGGCAGCAGCAACAGTGGTCTCGTCATACGACCAGCCATTGCACAGTGGCAAGGGCAGTGAAGGAACAGAACGACAGTACTGTTCACGTTGTGATACTGTAATGACAGCATGTGGAACCACTTCCTCTCGCAGCATCATGGAGGTCAAGCCAGTTCCAATGGGACCATGAATCTCACTTCGGCGGGGATTGGATCGCAGGATCCTTAGACACGTGATCGTTGCAACAGACCTGCTTGCTTTCAGGGTAGAAGAAGATCATTGCATGCAGTATCAAGAGTGCTTGATGGTGCTTGTAGCTGTAGTAGTGGGTGGGTACTGCTCGTGACTACGGTAGCTACTGCTACTGGTTCTGCTGCTGTTGCTGCTAGTACTACTACTACGACTACTACTGCTACTACTACTACTACTAGTAGTAGTAGTACTACTACTACTACTGCTACTACTACTACTACCACTACTCCTACTACTACTACTACTACTACTACTGCTACTACTGCTACTACTGCTACGACTACGACTACTACGACGACTACTACTACTTCTACTACTACTACTACTACTACGACTACGACTACGACTACGACTACGACCACCACCAGTACCACGACCACCACAAGCAGCAACAATAACAACTGCAGCTACAGCTACAGCTGCAGCAGCAAGTACAAGCCAACAACAACTACTACTACTACTACTACTGCTGCTGCTGCTACTACTACTAGTACCACTGCCACTGCTACTGCTACTGCTACTACTGCTAGTACCACTGCTACTGCTGTCGCTACTGCTACTGCTATTGATATTGCTACTGCTGCTGCTACTACTACTGCTACTGCTGCTGCTGCTACTACTGCTTCTGCTACTACTACTACTACTACTACTACTACTACTACGACTACTACTACTACTACTACTACTACTACTACTACTACTACTACCACTACCACCACCACCACCACCACTACCACCACCGCTACTACCGCCACTGGTGTTATCACTGAGAGTCGCTTCTTTCCATCATCAGCATTATTATGATAACCAGAAGCATCGTAACCGACAAGTCATGATCACCACTGTTATGATCTTATCGTCGCCATTAGCATATGCAGCATCGGCAGCACGAGCAGCATCATCCCGACAGGCATCAACATCAACAGCTCCGTCATCTTCAACTGCTACACAAGAAAACTGACTTAGAGCATGTCGCTGGTCTCGCAGCATCCCAGGCAAACACCGACAGGTCGGAAATCGCGGTGTACATAGGCCGCGCCTGTCAATGCCGACTCAATGTATGTGTGCCACGTAAGATCAACTTTTCCATGATGAAGTATCCACCCGATGCTACCTACTTACGACGGGCTCCCTTGCCATCGTCCTGACTTCGACGCGTGTTGGTGCCGCCTCAGTTTCAGGCTGGAGGTCGATGCATTGTGACCCTCTCTTGTCACCTGGGTTTCGGTTTGCCACAGGCGCTGAACCCTGGAACCCATACTCCGGCAGGCCAAGCCGAACCTTGCACACTGACCGGAGTGGCCATCGTCACGGAGAACACCTCTCCGGCCCTGCGCCTGCAGTTCGAGAAGTGTGCAGGCCCGGGAGTCTTTTAAGCTGCCACCTAATGACGTCTAGATGCAACGCCCTCAGTCTCTCTCTCTCTCTCTCTCTATATATATATATATGTATATATATATATATATATATGGAAATCTGTAAATACACATGTGTGTAATGAAGCAATGAATGTAATGCTGAAAGTCGGTATACATTCTGCGTCATAGCTGGAAAGCTCTAAACTTGGAAAATCTTGAAGGTTGAGCACTGAAGCACGACGGTCAAATCCGGAGTGCCTGCAAGGCAGAGCGGCGATCGAGGTGCCCCTCTTTTCGCAGAAGTCCGGAGGTGCTCGTGCAAGTGGCAAGACAGGACATGATGAAGGTATCAGTATGTGCGAGGCATGAAGCTGATGCCCTGGATCTGCGGAGTCTCCTCCGCCACGAAGCTCTGCAGCCAGGCCCCGCGCATTTGTGGTAGTCATCCCGTCCTGGGCTCCGTCTGCGAGTTGTGGTCTGGGTGGGGACGTTCTCGCTTCCCTCGTACCCTGGCAGGCGGAGCAGATGGCCGGCTGCTTCCTTGCATTTTCTGTGCACAGAAGTGCCATCAGCTGTTTTTCAGAAAGGAGCGAAGTAACTAAGACGCCATGGCTTCTTGTCCGAGGCAACGGCACGATGCCCGCGCCGCGAGAGGAGGACTATTCCTGACTGCTGTAGATGCATAGTTGTGGCTGATGGAGTTCAAGACAAACCATGGGTAGATCACGGATGCTATCACTCGCTAGCCATCTACAGAAGGGTGTCGGCTCCGCAAGCTGGTGCGTCTGTGCCCGGGCAGCGATTGCAAGTGTCTTTTGACGGAAGCGTGCAAGCCTTGAGCCCCAAACCATCTAGAACCTGGCCATAGCCCAGCGATGGTCTCGCGCGTAAGCTTCCCGGTCAACGAGCCGCAAATCCTGCTCGTACCAGGAGACTTTGGATTTGGCACCGCTCGCGGAAGCTGCTTCAAAGGGTGCCTTCGCAGATTCCTTCGACTTCGCAACCATGCTATCACATGTCGTCACCAGCATCATCATAATCAACATTATCATCAAGATTGTCATCAAAGCCACTATCACCATTCTCACCAGCACCACCATCATCATCATCCCTATCCTCCTCCTCCTCCTCCTCCTCATCCTCCGCCTCCTCATCATCATGACCATCAGCATCATCAGCATCATCCTCCTCCCCATCATCAGCAGCATCATCATCTTCATCATCCTCATCGTCAGCCTCCTCCTCCTCCTCCTCATCTTCTTCTTTTGTCATCGCTATCCTCGTTTTTTTGGTGTATGCCTGCAAATGGGCCTCTCGAGGCGGGACATACACGAGGCATCAGGTTTGTTCCACAGAAGTTGCTCGGGGGGGGACGGGAAACTCGTCGCGTCTATGACGCCAGTGGCTTATGCTGCTGCCTCTTCTATCGCATCGTGATCTCTCTCACGGCGTCCGAAACTTCATCATCGTAATCATCTTTTCACAATCGTCGTCGTAGTCAAATCATGATGTGCCTCAACAGCATCATTGCTTCATCGCCACATTCAGCATGAGCGGCACAACCGCCACGGCCACCCATGCGACCACCACCACCACCACCACCACCACCACCACCACCACCACCACCACCACCACCACCACCACCACCACCACCACCACCACCACCACCACCACCACCACCAGCACCACCACCAGCACCACCACCACCACAGCACCACCACACCACCACCACCCCACCAACCACCACCACCACCACCACCACCACCACCACCACCCACCACCACCACCACCACCACCACCACCACCACCACCACCACCACCACCACCACCACCACCACCACCACCACCACCACCACCCACCACCACCACCACCACCACCACCACCACCACCACCACCACCACCACCACCACCACCACCACCACCACCACCACCACCACCACCACCACCACCGAATTTCTGGCAACAGGTTGCACTGGTGCAAATGTTCTGGTTCTCTGTCGTGCGCTTGTTTGGCTGGGCTACAGCATTCCTATCTCAATTTTCAATGGCAATGGCCTGAAGGTGTCCTGCACACCAACGCGAAATCGACGTGCTTTGATGCGCTCCACTGGTTCGTGGTCCATGGTGGGATTGGCTCTGCAGCTGCAGCCAGTTCTCCTCCATCTGTCTAACACAATCAGCAGATGAGCTGAGCTGCAATCAGCTTCATGCTGAGATTGCCCGAGGTGTGGACGAAAAAGAGTGGCCATTCCTGCAGGCCATGTACAAGATGCTAAAGCTGGAGGAGAGGCTGCAGAGACCTTTCCAGGGTCCCGCCTGTCCCAGTCCGATGCTCAGACGATGTGAATTGCTCCCGGTTCTGTCAGGAGCGCCCGACTCTGCAGTCAGACGTGGACATTGAGGCCGTTCGCGGATAGAATTGGGACCGTGCAGCCACCACCCAACCAGCCGTGCTTCTAGCTTGACCCACCTGACTGCTTGCTGTTGTTGTCTGATGTCCCACGGCCCTCCGGATATTCTGGAAGAATACGGAGGAAGCACTCCCAGCTCTGTTAACGTGCGCGGCAAAGTGAGAAATACACTTCGCAGTGGCTACCGCTCTTGAGCACAAGCCCGTGCGTGTGCCTTCGAGCTAGTAAAAAACCTGCTCAGAACTCCCCAAATGCCCAAATGTATCACAAATCAGAATACCAGTGAAGCTAGCCCAAGCGACTTCGTTCGACTGCTTGGACTGGAGGTGCAGGAGGTGTGCTTCCCGAGTTGCACTGGGACCTGGGATGAGGCCAAGTGTGGCCCAAAGCCAGTGCCTGGGACATCTCAAGAAGGCGTCGGTGTCATTGTTGTCCCCACCCCACGTTAAATCCATGTCGGAATTGAAAGTTTGACACTTCAGAACAACCTTTTGCTTTCATCCGAGCGAAGATTCTGCTGCAGTTGTCCCAGGTAACTGCGACTACAGCTCCGATTGCAGCAGCGCCAGAGCTGACAACGCCACACCCGGATCTGCCGGAAGTGCAGCACTCAGAGACGGTCCCGATGCAACCAGGTTCACATCCTGTCCCTTCCGTGTCACTTGCTGTCCCCAATCTCTCCGCCGCTTTCGGAGCCACAGAGCATGCTGCATCGTGGAGCAGTGGCGTATTAGAGCTGTAGCAGCTAGCATCGATTGGGACATAGAACAGCTGCATGTTTTCGCTGCCTCGGCCATGGGAATTTTGGGAACGCTTCCGTTCAAGAGCTAGAAGAAACCTGCATCATTAAGAGGCAGCCTTAAAGACGGCTTTGCCTGGGGTCCTTGTGAGACTTGTTCCTATGGCTTTGTCCGCTTTGGGTCTTCCTGCAACAGTGCTGGCATTCTTGTTTGGGTTGTGCCAAACACCGGCGGAGTCGGAAGTCGATGTATGCAGGTTGGGCATTGATGCAAGTCTAAGTAGTAGTTTAACTTCGTCATCTCAGCGATATGGGCAGGGCACTTGCCACCCACACCTGGACATACGGTTGATGATATCAATCCTGCATTGCCCATAATAAGGGATATACCATAATTCCCATAGTTTAGGGTCCTTAAGGTAATGCAGGATTTATATCATCAACCGTACCCCCCAGCTTGCGACCTGCCTGAACCGAAGCCCGACCCACCCAGGTGCCCTACACGCCGATTCTCTCCAAAACACGGCTCGGGAAGTTTCGCCAGGCCCTTTGCTGTGCGGTTCCTCTCCCATCCATAGCCATAGCCAGAAAAACAGCTGTGCAGGAGCTCTCCAACCCAGAGACGGGCCCTTGGCTTTGGATCTCGCTGGCAGGGGCGGCTTGACAGCCTGTGTAGAGCTGGCGTCGGAGAGCGTGCATCTACCGTTGTTCAGAGTTGGCGAGCATGTCCAAAAACCGCCCCAGAATGCCATGCCCAATTTCCGAGAGTTGTTGCACTTTGCCACTGCCCAAGGGGGAACCCAGACGCCCCAAACTTTCGATTAATTTGCTAGGTAGCCTAAACAGAACATTCAAGCTGGAGACCTTTGTTGTGTGAGGCATGCTTGCTTGGCATATTCTTCGCCCTGCTGTGCTTCCCGCTCTTCCGCTCCAGGGTGGGCTGCTGTGGGTTTCTTCTTTCTCAGGTCATGTCGTGCAGTGCGGTCAATGTTCTGCCACTGCGGGGCCAAGCTTAAGCATTCCCAAGTCAAAGCATGTTCCCCTGTCAACTGCAAGCAGCAGGAAGAGTCGTGTGGGTTTCGGTGTTCGAAGCGGTACCTTTCGCCATCTGAGCCTGAAGAACCCGCGCATGTTCCTTGCCCCTGAGGAGCCAGCGCTGAAGCCTGCACCGCGAGTCAAGCAGGCCAGGTTTCAGGTTTTCGTCGCGTCACACGCCTTCAATACTGTATGTGAGAAGATAGATGTGTCTCTGCGTGAGGTGGAGGTGTTGTATCCAGACCACACGACTGCCTCCGCGAAGCTGATGCCTCTCGGCCTTTCCCGGTCGGGACAGGGACGCGGGGAGGGTTGGGAAGCACTGGCCAAGGAGATGAGGCCCAGGAGGCCGAGTCTGAAGTGGCACCGTGCACGACTCGAGGGTCGCTGGGCAGCGAGCTCGTGCCGGGAGGCTGGGAGTTGAGGCGAGTCTGATTCGCACCCACACAACTCAAATGGGCAAAGGTATCATGATGATTAGTAGACTCGACATTGTCAGCTGCCCAGCTTGTGTCAGAGTGGATCTTGAGAGGAACAACCTCGATCTCCCTGCTCAGACGCCTTGTCTCGTGCGGGCTTTGGCCAGGGTTTGCCACGTTGGCACCATGTCAATGTTGTCGATGGCGTTAATTAGAGCAGCATGAAAGTGGGTTTAGGGAGCTTTGCGCATGGGCTATTGTCTATTCCCAGTGTTGGGAGACTCTTCGGTTTCACTGTCGGATGAGGGTTGAGCCTCGGCTGCAGTCTGAGACTGGTAATGCAACCACGAGTCTGAGAGAAGTGCCGACCATCCAGCCCTCCGAACAGGATGTATGCATAATTCGCTGGCTGCGTTGGCCTGTGGAAAAGCAGGCCACGCTGGGCCAAGGTGGGCTGGAGCCCCTCCCGTTTTTCACGGGAGCTGGCTAGGGTGGGGTGGGTAGATCGTCAGATCCTTGGCTTTGGGTGCATGGAAGCAGTGTTCTGTGGGCCTCCCATGTGGGAGGGGCTCCCCTGCATGCGCCTCTCTCAAAGGAGGGAGGTGAGGCAATGAAGCGAGCTTCCAAAGTGAGAGACACGGAAAAAACCAGCGAAAGCCAGCGAAGTGGGAGCAGCCCCGGAGCCCATCCAAGCCAGGACGTCCATCGAAGCTCACAGCTGGTGGGGTGTGGGAGTTTGTGCATGGGTGGCTGTCGGAGCTTCTAATCTGATTGAACAAGCCCCAAGTAACATCGCAACGGCTCCAGGAGATCTCTTTCCGAATGGACCGCATCGAAGCAGACATGGGTGGCCAGGTAGCCAGAGCTCCGAAATCGATGCCTGTGCTGTCTCTAGCTTTCCCTATCAATCAGAGCCCCGGCAAGTCAACGCCAAATTTGTAGTAGTCTCATTGGCAGTATCTTCAGTAGCGCTGTGGCTCTCCCAATAATCCCAACGGTCGTTCTGCTGACAATCACCCTGCCTTTGGTCTATCTCGTTTTTGTTCACCTTGCTGCTGCTAATTTTCGTGCTGGCGTTATCGTCACTCATGCTGCATGCCCCACAGTTCCAATTGGACTCAATGCATGTATTCTCATTCTTATTCTGCTGCGTGGCATCACTCCGTTCTGATGTTTCTATTTGTTACAGTATGAATCAGTATCATCAAGACCGCTGTCACCGCCACTATTGACCTGTCGTTGCGGTTGTTGCTTTTTGCTGCAGTACTAGTACTTGCTGCACTTTCCGTAGCATCGATGATGATGATGATGATGATGAGTGCATGGTGTGAGGCGCAGCGCCTGCACGACCTAGAGATTGGTCGGCATCGAGTGGAGGCCTTCGGTTTTGCACTGATTAGCGCGGCTGTACCGGCACTGGTTCGGAGTGGGATCCGGTGTCGTACAGGAGCTGGCAGAGCTCCAGAGGACGCAGGGCCTGGCCTTCGGCAAGCAGGCTCGCGGACCTTCCAGCTGACACCTGCGTGACCTTGTCCTCTAGACTCCAGCAACACCACTTTCCCCCCCGAAACCCTGTAAGGCTCGTTGCGAAAAGTCGGGCTGGGGGAACGGGGATGGAGCCAGGAAGCCTCGCTGGCTCTCCTCCGGGAGGACCTCAAGAACGAGCCTGCCATCTCAGAGAGCTTCCGGATTTTGCGGGTTTTGAAGCCCTCCTCCTCCTCCTCTTCCTCCTCCTCCTGCTCTTCCTATCAGCAGCAGCACCACCACCACCAACACCACCATTAATGCCACCGTTTTTGCCGCAGCCACACGTACTCAACTACCACCATCTCATGCCCACAGATACTGTTCGTTCCCCATCCGTCATGTATGGACCCCATCGGTTCATGATCAAAAGCCTGAACGAGTCTCTCAACTGCTCATGACAACAGTTTCGACCAAGGCAGCGCATTCGGAAAGAGGAGATCTACAGCAAGCAGCGCTCCCAACGCCTCCTGCATCCTTTTGCAAAGCATCAGCAGGTGTGAGCTGCATCAGCATATGGGCACGGTGGATTTGTTCTTGGTTTGCATCCTTTCCCCATGCGGCTTCGACTTGGGAGTAGCTGACACTTGGCAGCGTTGGCGTCGAGGCTGCGGGAACTGGCGGCCCGGCCGGTGCGGCCAGAGGAGGGCAGCAGCGTGAGCTGTTTGCCGAGTTTTGGCTTCAATGCACGTTTGTTTTTCACACCTTCCATAGCCACTGCTGACACGACTTCGATCCCCATCCTTTCGAGGTCACCATCTCGTCCTGTGCCAGGCGGCTTGAAGAGTAGAGCCTTCCTGGGCCTTCCTTGCCTCTTCGGCCATGGCGCATGGCGGCCATGGCCAGCACGGCTCACTGTGTCACGGGGCTGCACGAAAGCTCGTAGAGATTGGTGTCTTGAGTTCAGCAAGGCTCATTTCAACGGCTTTAATTCATGTTGGGTGCACCTAGGCAGACACGTTCTTCTTGTTATTGTTGTTGGGGTTGTCGTCTCGACGATGACATGCATCCACCCCTTATTCGAACGATCGACACCCTGAACCCGTCTGATTCCTAGTTCCCTAAACTCCTAAACTGCATTTGATTGAGACGGGATTCGTCGGCACAATTCCAACAGCGGCTTCGGGTTCAGGGAGCCCATTGATACAAAATGTGTTTTTTCACGCGTTCAGACCATTTGTCAGTTGCACAGCCGTGAGGTTCTTGAGCCACGACCGAGAGTGCAACTGGGTCTGTCGGGGCGGGCTGGCCTTCTTGAAACTGTTCATGTCGCCCCTTCAGCAACACTCTTTCAGACGAGCTCCCCCAAGTATCAAAGCATATCGATGTGTTCTTTCCGAAGCTTGATTGGTTTTACAATCTGTTTCTCGTCGCTTGCTGCTGCGCGGGACCACTTTCCAAAAGTTGGACCTACTGTGTGTGGAATTTTGAGCGCGCTCAGTGGCAGGATTCCCGGAGTCGGAGACCGGTGCATCGACGGCGTCTTCTTTGGTAGCATGATCGGGGGTCGGACTTGTTGCTTTGCCATGGACCGCGCCGAACCTTGGGGCAGGATGGGGGTGGGGGTTGGGGTGGCGGGGTGGGGTTGACTTGATGGCATGCTGTCTCGGCCATGCAAAACAGTAAACTCAAAGCGTCATCACGTTCGCATTGATGCCCCAGGGGTACGACCTGCTGGGATCTGGCGCCCGATGTCCTGCAAAGGGTTTCTGCAGTGCGCAGTAGTAGTAGTAGTAGTAGTAGTAGTAGTAGCAGTAGTAGTAGTAGTAGTAGTAGTAGTAGTAGTAGCAGTAGTAGTAGTAGTAGTAGTAGTAGTAGTAGTAGTAGTAGTAGTAGTAGTAGTAGTAGTAGTGTAGTAGTAGCAGTAGTAGTAGCAGTAGTAGTAGTAGTAGTATCAGTAGTAGTAGCAGCAGTAGTAGTAGTAGTAGTAGTAGGAGTAGGAGTAGGAGTAGGAGTAGTAGTAGTAGTAGTAGTAGTAGGAGTAGGAGTAGGAGTAAGTAGTAGTAGTAGTAGTAGTAGTAGTAGTAGTAGTAGTAGTAGTAGTAGTAGTAGTAGTAGTAGTAGTAGTAGTAGTAGTAGTAGTAGTAGTAGTAGTAGTAGTAGTAGTAGTAGTAGTAGTAGTAGTAGTAGTAGTATTATAGTAGTAGTAGTAGTAGTAGTAGTAGTAGTAGTAGTAGTAGTAGTAGTAGTAGTAGTAGTAGTAGTTAGTATTAGTAGTAGTAGTGGTAGTAGTAGTGTAAGTAGTAGTGTAAGTAGTAGTAGTAGTAGTAGTAGTAGTAGTAGTAGTAGTAGTAGTAGTAGTAGTAGTGGTGGTGGTGGTGGTGGTGGTGGTGGTGGTTGTGGTTGTGGTGGTTGTTGTTGTTGTTGTTGTTGTTGTTGTTGTTGTTGTTGTTGTTGTTGTTGTTGTTGTTGTTGTTGTTGTTGTTGTTGTATTGATAAGGTCGAGCACCCACGCATGTTGATCTGAGCTCTGCTAAAGCCAGTGAAGAACAGAAACAAACGTGACCAGGTCACTAGCAGAAAGTTCCTGCAAAGTCAGCCTTTGAGGTCACAGGCTGAGCTGCTCAAGCTTGTGACCATCGAGGATGAAGAGGCCCGCCGGCGCGGTCAGAGGGTCCGAATTCTTGCTCGAAAGTGCAAGCGGCAAGGTGAGCGGGTACACTGCTCATGCACATCGGCCACCGAATGCCGCCATGCTTGAAAGCTCAATGTTGAAGCAAGTTCAACCTTGCAGCCTGCTACGGCTCAACCGGCTTTTTCCAAGCTTGAGCGAATTCACAAGTTCTCCAACCAGGCCTGATGTCCACTACGTCTGTGAAGCAGCACCTGGAGCCTGCTAGAACCCTCACCAGTGTTTTTGTTGTTTAGGACCAGGAGCCTTTGTGCAACATGCCGCCGCCAACCTTCAAGCCGGGGAGCGCAAGTCACGACTTCATCAGGCTCGTGGAACGAACCACGAATGCCCTCGTGACGAAAGAAGATGGTGTTTTGGAGGAGGTCAAGAAGGCCTTGATCCGGGTGCACCAGCAATATGACCAAGTGCATGAAGAGGCGGAGGCCAAGCAGGCGCGGCTCAATCGACTGAGGGACGCAATCCGAACTGCGGACCAAGAGCACATGGACATGAACAAAGGTGAGTCAGCGGACAAGATTTACGAAACCGAGGATGTCTTAAACAAGCAGCTCATTGAGTTGACTGGGTATGATGCAAAGAGAGGGAAACAGGTCGATGAGAAAGGCGGACTAATCAAGGAAGCCGAGACCACCCGCAAAGTTTATGAGCACATGCTGAAGCGGACCCAACGCGAGCAAGCAATCGTAAAGCAGAAGCTTTTCAAGTTAGAGGAGCATCTTAGTAGGAAGAACCGTGAACTGCAGCAGAAGCAGACGGAGAGAGAAGAAGCCAGGTGTGCCAAGATTCAGATGGACAAGACTCTAAAGTCTTATGACCAAGAGGCCAAAACAGAGCTCTACGTCCGTGACTCTGCTTTGGAGGCAATACAGGGAGAGCTGGAGAAGCGAAAGGAAGCTACAGCAGATCGGGCCAAACTTGACAGCTGGTTGCAAGGAGTGGCATTGGCAGCAGCCAACGATGCCTTCAACGCCTCGGCTGGACGACTGCGGAAACTTT
The DNA here is from genome assembly GCA_905221615.1 of Symbiodinium sp. CCMP2592. NCBI lineage: Eukaryota > Dinophyceae > Suessiales > Symbiodiniaceae > Symbiodinium > Symbiodinium sp. CCMP2592. The sequence continues at coordinate 154,430 of CAJNDT010006101.1, read as the reverse complement.
ATGCCATTGAGAAGCTCTCAGGGAATTGTCTGCAGAAGACAACTTTCGAGCAGGTACAGAGATCACAGACCACCGAAGACGGCTTCCAAGCGATTCGGGACATCACCGGCCTCTCAGATGTCATGGACATCGTTCACAAGTTTCTGAATCGTGAAGTGGAGCACGAGAGTTTGAAGAACTCCGTCAAGGAGGCGGAGGGAAACCTGGACCTGCTGCGACAAAGGCACGAGAAGTTGAAGCAAGAGATGGAAGGATTGCCGGTCGACCACATCAAGAGCAGGAGCCCCATGGCGCTGCGAAAGAAGTTGGAGCAAGCCGAGCAGAAGCTCAACGAAGCCATCGAAGAGCAGGAGGCTTGTAGCGTCCAACTTCAAAAAGCCACTTTGCAGTCCGAGCACATGAAGCGCTGGGCTGCAAGGATGGGCGGAGTGCTTGCAAAGGTGGAGGAGCCCGCGAAGGTAGATGTCCCGGCTGACTTGCCGGTCTTCTTTCGGAAGTTCGGCTTTGCGGTGAAGAAGTTCATCAAGCGAGTTTCGGACCAGATCAAGGCCGGGAAGATCAACCGAAAGATCTTGAGGGATTTCGAGAAAGACGAGAACAAGGAGCAGAAGGACCTGCTCTCGGATAAGACCTTCCTGTACTCCGGCAACAAGCGCGTACCGAGCCCTGATAAAGAGGGGCAAGTGTTCCCAACCCCATGGCAAGGTGCGGGCGATGGAGCCGAAGACCACCAACCGATGAACCATGCCGAGGAGCGGGACAAGTGCAAAAACGATTCCTTCACGTTTGTGGCCGCAAAAACCAAGACCCCCGACGACAAGCAGCGGAAGGGGCCTGGCAAGTAGTGTGGTGGCCGTAGTGCAGGTTGTCCTCTTCTCTCAGTCTCGTCCTGGTCGTGTACAGCGTCAGCTCACGAAATCGGATAATGTTCCTGATGGAAGGCATTGTTGGACCTTCTGCTTGCTAGCAAGCCAACCTGACATCTCATCCTCAAGCAGTTCTGCAGCAGGCTAGCCGCTTCCATCAATTTCGTTTCACCCTGCAAGTGATTCCTTTGGCTTCACGAAGGCCGTGCGCGAACTTGACCTCCCCTCTGGGGACTGTGTGCTGAAAGGGAGCGCGCGAGAGATGGAGAGACAGGCGATAAGCGAGAGAGAGGAGCCTTCGGTCCTGGGGGGTCTTAGCCACAGGAGAGAGAGGCGACAAGCTCTGTGCTTTTCAGCAGTTGGATTTGGGTATGCGGTATGCTCTTGCTGCACTCTTTCCATGCTCACTCCTTTCCGAGGTTTTTTTCGGGGTTGCCGACGCGAGGCATTCCTGAGATTCGGAACTTATCTCATTCTCCAACCCGTGGCTACACAACTGTCTGAGTGGACTCGAGTACAACCTAGTTGATAACAGGCGTTGAACTCTCGAGTGCTGCGTTTAACTTCCAATCTTTACGAAGCTGAACCGACGGTTCTTTGAATTCGTAAAGTGCCAAGTCCTTTCCACGATGTATTCAGATGGGAGTGGCCCCGCAGGCGACAACCGGGTGCTCGAGACTGCGCCTACTTCCTCTGCGTCCTTACGGATCTCGATCATGAGAAAGTGTCGGTCGACCGACAGACTTGTGAGGAAGATGCACGCGAATGCTACGGCTGAGGCTGTCTGTCGGTTTTAGGAAAAGAGCCCCAACTGCTGCCGGCAGCAAGAGTTGTCCCTTATCACGCATCTTTTCTAGCCATAGCAGCAGAGTGCTGCAGAATGCTGCAGACAATCAGGCCAGCATAGACATGTCTGCCCGTCTGCTGCATGGGATCGGATGGGGCTCAAGAGCTGGATGTGCACGGGCGCTTGCCGTAGTCGTAGTCTCACCAACGGCAGTGGCGGATGCTTCTTGGAAGTTAGCCTCAACACCCTGCCACGTGGCAGGGTGTTGAGGCTTACTTCCAAGAAGCATCCGCCACTGCCTTTATAGTGTTCAGATGCGGAAAATGAAGCCCGGCGCGAACGGCACAACATCCTGAAGCTTCACATCGGGACGGAGACACGGCATGAGCTGCTTGCTTTTGCGAATGGTGAGGCTCAAGCAGATCAGTAGCTCTGGTACTTTCTCACTGTTTGCAGCAATGGTGCTGACCGAGCAGCAAATCTACAGCCATTTGGACAAACTTATCGTGCACCATGGCTGCAGGAGGGACGCAGTCTTGAGTTTAAGGGAGCATGTCAAAGACTTGAACAGCAAAGTCTGCGTAGGAAGCAAGCAGAACCGACCTGCTGACGAGAGTGCCATCCAACACTCCATTAGAGCACTTCCGCCTGGGGGAGGCACCAGGGTGCAAACACCTCCCCGGAAAACCTCCACAACTTCAAGGACCTGCGCAGTGAGGAAAGCTATGCCACAGGCCCGAAAGGACAGTCCAAGCACCAGTGTTCCACTTGGAACCACCTGAATCTTGCCCCCTGCCTGCAAAATCACTTTCCGAATCCCTTCTCGGACAGCGTTCGAGTGTCGAGCTTCCTTCCCGAGAGCTTTGCGAATAAGCGGGGGCTGGAAAGGTCGACATGATCAGTAGCTAGTTCGCCGAGACTAAAGAGTCCGAGGTCAATGTTGTCACCCGTTCTCCTGGATATCCACTTCATGATGGACATCTGTGACGAGGATGCGGACGACGATGGCGGCTGAGGCCCACTTGCAGCAGTCTGTAGAGGTACTCGCAAAAGCAATAAACGCACCCAGCACCCTCGCCACGGCAGCATAAAGCAACTCTCTAACTGCCAAGCAGATTTTCAAGTTATGCACGAGAGATGGATTAGCATTGCCTGAGCGCATGGTCACCATGGTCCTTCCGATAGGCCCCGAGGGCACTTTCGACGTTGAGCATGTGAGCCGTTACTCTCGTACCTCAGGCTCTTGCCCTTGGCAAGAAGCCCCATGCCCATCAGCAAGCGTTCCGGACCATGACACCAGTACTTTATCCTTATATTACTCTTGTCAATATTAACACTTAACATTTGTATTACAAAAACCCCGAAAGAAACACTGATCCCAGCCAGGACCGCATACTCATGCAGGAGGCGCGCAGACTTAAAGCACTTTGTGGGATGAGAGGTTGGCAGGGAGGGCGGATCGTGGTTGTCCCAGCAGTATGGTTGCCTGCTGCCCTGCACGAGTTTGGTGGTGTAGCAGTACTACAATCCTGCGGTGGCGGGTAGGGAGAATTCAGCCAGTGTCAGGATCTTGACTTGATTTCGGAGCGTTGAGTTTGCCCGTTGGTTTTCCGTGTTTCTGTCGGGTTCGGCGGAGGGCAGAGACCTCCCAAGGCCAGTCTGTTGTTTGCAATAGTGCTTCGCAGTCAGCTTCCTCGTGTGAGTCGCCAGACCAGCCAAGCTGCAAGCACTGAATGCTGGCGACGTAGCGCGCAAACGGGCCCTTGCAGATTGCAGTGCTAAATGATGCTAAATGCCGAGTGCCGAGCAAACATTGCCAGTCCCTGGAGGATCAGCTTTGCTGCCACTCGGCTGATCCAAGAAAGCGGCCCTGAGACTCTCTCTGCCTGAAAACCGGCGAAGGGGTATCGCAGAGAAGTTAGCGCACAGCAGGCCAGGTAGGCTCTAGCCGCGCAGCTCGTGCGCCTGTGATAGATGCAGATGCCGGCATCACTGACCCTGGCACGTTCGCGTGCTGTGACTCAGGCTTTGAGGAGGCCGACGTCCAGATCCTGCGGCTCGGCGAGGATCAGGAGATTGATGAAACAACGAAGCTGCTGGACAAGCTCCTTCGTGTAGTGTGCGGCAGTGAGCGCTCTTGACAGGAGCCTGTTGTGGTGATCTCGAACTTCCTCTGTGCCGTTGCATGCACGAGTCAGAGTTCCGAGCCTACATGTCGGACCTGGGTCGGCGTTGCAGGGTCGGATGGAGCTTCAGGTGCCGATGTCCTGGCAGAGCTGCGCGCCACTCTGGCTGCGACATCGCGCTTCGAAGAGGCATCGTCGGGGCTGGCGGCGAATGTTATGAGACTGCAAGATGCAGGTGCTTGTCGCCAGGGAGTGATGCGCATAGCCCTGTCAGGGGATTCACTGGGAAGATCTTGGCTTTGCATTTCCGGGACCTCAGTTCTGGATGTGGAGGCCTCAGCTCAGTCTCGAGTCTCTTTGAAACCTGACCCGGTCCTCCTCCGAGACCTTGCATTTGCATGATCAGGATACGGCGTGAGCCAATCTAGCTATGAATTCAGGTTAAGACTACGTCAGCATGTCAGTTGCGATTCGCGGAGGGCTGGTTCATCCGAGGCGGCGCCACTTCCATCTGCCCGACTCCTGGCTGCGATTTCTTCGACAGCATCCGCTCTCTCTCGCCATGGCGCCTATCCTTTTCGAAGCTTCGCAGCAAGCAGCGTGTCGAGCTGCGTGGATTCTACCTGCTTCGCGTGTAAACCCGCTGCAGCAACCTTTTCGCAGCTCGGCACACTGTCAGGACATGTCCATTCTTGACATTTGTTCCTGGGCCTGAAATACGGTACGTTTTCGTGCTACGAGTTCAGGGCAGCCATGAAAAAAGCGCTGCGTCAGTCGGATGTTACGAACATTGGCATTGTCACCCTTCCGATGCAATGTCGTCCAGTGGCCAGAGACGGTGCTGCCGCTAAGAACCATAGAAGCACCCAGATGCACCCAGGCTTCTCGCGGCTGGCCTCTGCCGAAAAGCCGCTTTGGGGGTCGATGACGCCTTTGCTGAACGTTTCCTGTGGGCCGCGCATCTTCCACCCAACATGCGTGGATGTCAACATGACCCTGGGATCGAAACGACGGGCTGGCAGATGTTGGCAAGCAGCTCTCTGAAGATTCGATCAGCAACTGAGGATCCGTTTCAGCACGTATGCCCGCGAGATGGAAAACACCATTGTCCACATTGACACTTTCGGTGGCGAAGGCACGTTGGCAGTGGCACCCGTACGCTGCGTATGAATGTCAGCATCCAGGGTGGAAGAGACATGACATGCCGGTGGCAGGTACCTGGACAAACTTCGTTTCCAACTTGCAGCTCGCTTGTAGGATTTCCGCCAGTAGGGCCCCTGCTCATCGAGCTGCAGCTGTTGCGGAGCTCAGGCACCTGTCTGACAACTTCGCCTTCTGGAAAGAGGTTGGGGCAAGGGCGTCTGCGCGACCACGAAGTGGGGAGGCGAAGGGAAAGACGCTCGGCCGCTGGTGCATGTCAGTCTTCTCAGCACTCCATGTTCCGCCCGGCCCGAGCGTCGAGAAGCTGACTGAGGAAGGCGTTCCGCAAGCAAGTCCAACGCATGCAGGCCGGATGCGCCCTAGAAGCGGACACTACTTGCCAGCCTGCGCCTTCTTGAGATGCACGTCTTCTTGGGACGTTGTTTTCAATACAGTGTCACGATGCAGGACATGTTGTCTTATGGGCGAGACCACATGATGGCCTGGCGAGAACATCCCGAGTCTTTCGGCTGGCAAGTTCTCCGCGTGTCAGCCGCCGCTCCCTGCGATGTGCCTCGTCTCCGTGAATCTAAGGGAGCTGCTGGCCTACGTGCCCTTCCGTCTGAACACGGCGGTGCTCTGGCGCGCCTTGGAAAGCAATTCTTGAACTGGCATGCCTTTGCCTAGGCAGACTGCAGACTGGGGTTGCCTTGAAGCTGAAGCCCCTCTCTGTGCTCTGGGAGGCTCCGACGTTCTGCACAGCCCGGCCTTCGACACCAGCAGCAACGCGCGACTCAGCAGCGATCCGGCGACATCTCGGACGCTCCTGCAGGCTGGCACGGCCGTGTATACAGCCACGGGTGGTAGGATGTGGAAGGATCTGATTCTACACCACCTGAGCTCGAACGAAAACGTGCTGCAGGCTTTCTTGGGCACGCACCCTCTGCGCCAGCGACCCCTTGAGGGGCCCGGTCTTCCGGGGAGACCTGGCCGAATCCCAACAGTTTCTGTGCATTCTAGGGCTTCGAGAGTCCTTCTGCGCCTAGTCACCAAGTCAATCAGACGGCCGATCGGACTGGCTTCTAAACGCACCAAGCCAGGGATTGTTTGCCACGCCGACCACGTCAAGCTCAGGCTCCACAGTGGCAGCGCGCGACCTCGGCCGGAGCCCCCGGAGCCACCTTATCCAGTGCCACGGCGGCCGGCACATGAGGCTGCTCTTGGGCACGGGAGCGAACGGCAGGGGCGGGGTGGGTCGTTTGTCAAAATTGGGAATGAATCGCGAGTGTCCGGCCAAGGGTCGGGCTCCGGAGGTACCATCAGGCTGTTTATGTCGACTCCCTTTCGACGTTTCGTCAGAGCTTTCAATTCGGTTTGATTTTGCATTGCATGTGTCATGGACACATGCACGCGGTGTAGCTATACAGTGCAAGGCGACTAGTCACGGGGCTGTTGACAAACCACGAGACCTCCACAATCCTGTAATGCCGTTCATTAAGCAGAGAAGCGAGACGGGAAGAGGTAAGCACACGGGTGAGGAAGCTGATGCGTAGATTTTGGCTTGCGCCCGAGGCTGACAGGCAGTGGCGGATGCTTCTTGGAAGTCAGCCGCAACACGCTGCCTTGGCCTGCAAAGGCATGGTACTTGATCGACCTTGCATGCGGAAAATGAAGCCCGGCGCGAACGGCACAACATCCTAAAGCTTCACATCGGGACGGAGACACGGCATGAGCTGCTTGCTTTTGCGAATGGTGAGGCTCAAGCAGATCAGTAGCTCTGGTACTTTCTCACTGTTTGCAGCAATGGTGCTGACCGAGCAGCAAATCTACAGCCATTTGGACAAACTTATCGTGCACCATGGCTGCAGGAGGGACGCAGTCTTGAGTTTAAGGGAGCATGTCAAAGACTTGAACAGCAAAGTCTGCGTAGGAAGCAAGCAGAACCGACCTGCTGACGAGAGTGCCATCCAACACTCCATTAGAGCACTTCCGCCTGGGGGAGGCACCAGGGTGCAAACACCTCCCCGGAAAACCTCCACAACTTCAAGGACCTGCGCAGTGAGGAAAGCTATGCCACAGGCCCGAAAGGACAGTCCAAGCACCAGTGTTCCACTTGGAACCACCTGAATCTTGCCCCCTGCCTGCAAAATCACTTTCCGAATCCCCTTCTCGGACAGCGTTCGAGTGTCGAGCTTCCTTCCCGAGAGCTTTGCGAATAAGCGGGGGCTCGAAAGGTCGACATGATCAGTAGCTAGTTCGCCGAGACTAAAGAGTCCGAGGTCAATGTTGTCACCCGTTCTCCTGGATATCCACTTCATGATGGACATCTGTGACGAGGATGCGGACGACGATGGCGGCTGAGGCCCACTTGCAGCAGTCTGTAGAGGTAATCGCAAAAGCAATAAACGCACCCAGCACCCTCGCCACGGCAGCATAAAGCAACTCTCTTACTGCCAAGAAGGTTTTCAAGGTATGCACGAGAGATGGATTAGCATTGCCTGAGCGCATGGTCACCATGGTCCTTCCGATAGGCCCCGAGGGCACTTTCGACGTTGAGCATGTGAGCCGTTACTCTCGTACCTCAGGCGCTTGCCCTTGGCAAGAAGCCCCATGCTCATCAGCAAGCGTTCCGGACCATGACACCAGTACTTTATCCTTATATTACTATTGTCAATATTAACACTTAACATTTGTATTACAAAAACCCCGAAAGAAACACTGATCCCAGCCAGGACCGCATACTCATGCAGGAGGCGCGCAGACTTAAAGCACTTTGTGGGATGAGGTTGGCAGGGAGGGCGGATCGTGGTTGTCCCAGCAGTATGGTTGCATGCTGCCCTGCACGAGTTTGGTGGTGTAGCAGTACTACAATCCTGCGGTGGCGGGTAGGGAGAATTCAGCCAGTGTCAGGATCTTGACTTGATTTCGGAGCGTTGAGTTTGCCCGTTGGTTTTCCGTGTTTCTGTCGGGTTCGGCGGAGGGCAGAGACCTCCCAAGGCCAGTCTGTTGTTTGCAATAGTGCTTCGCAGTCAGCTTCCTCGTGTGAGTCGCCGACCAGCCAAGCTGCAAGCACTGAATGCTGGCGACGTAGCGCGCAAACGGGCCCTTGCAGATTGCAGTGCTAAATGATGCTAAATGCCGAGTGCCGAGCAAACATTGCCAGTCCCTGGAGGATCAGCTTTGCTGCCACTCGGCTGATCCAAGGAAGCGGCCCTGAGACTCTGCCTGAAAACCGGCGAAGGGGTATCGCAGAGAAGCTAGCGCACAGCAGGCCAGGTAGGCTCTGGCCTCGCAGCTCGTGCGCCTGTGATAGATGCAGATGCCGGCATCACTGACCCTGGCACGTTCGCGTGCTGTGACTCAGGCTTTGAGGAGGCCGACGTCCAGATCCTGCGGCTCGGCGAGGATCAGGAGACGTTGATGAAACAACGAAGCTGCTGGACAAGCTCCTTCGTGTAGTGTGCGGCAGTGAACGCTCTTGACAGGAGCCTGTTGTGGTGATCTCGAACTTCCTCTGTGCCGTTGCATGCACGAGTCAGAGTTCCGAGCCTACATGTCGGACCTGGGTCGGCGTTGCAGGGTCGGATGGAGCTTCAGGTGCCGATGTCCTGGCAGAGCTGCGCGCCACTCTGGCTGCGACATCGCGCTTCGAAGAGGCATTGCGGGGGCTGACGGCGAATGTTATGAGACTGCAAGATGCAGGTGCTTGTCGCCAGGGAGTGATGCGCATAGCCCTGTCAGGGGATTCACTGGGAAGATCTTAGCTTTGCATTTCCGGGACCTCAGTTCTGGATGTGGAGGCCTCAGCTCAGTCTCGAGTCTCTTTGAAACCTGACCCGGTCCTCCTCCGAGACCTCGCATTTGCATGATCAGGATACGGCGTGAGCCAATCTAGCTATGAATCTAGGTTAAGACTACGTCAGCATGTCAGTTGCGATTCGCGGAGGGCTGGTTCATCCGAGGCGGCGCCACTTCCATCTGCCCGACTCCTGGCTGCGATTTCTTCGACCGCATCCGCTCTCTCTCGCCATGGCGCCTATCCTTTTCGAAGCTTCGCAGCAAGCAGCGTGTCGAGCTGCGTGGATTCTACCTGCTTCGCGTGTAAACCCGCTGCAGCAACCTTTTCGCAGCTCGGCACACTGTCAGGACATGTCCATTCTTGACATTTGTTCCTGGGCCTGAAATACGGTACGTTTTCGTGCTACGAGTTCAGGGCAGCCATGAAAAAAGCGCTGCGTCAGTCGGATGTTACGAACATTGGCATTGTCACCCTTCCGATGCAATGTCGTCCAGTGGCCAGAGACGGTGCTGCCGCTAAGAACCATAGAAGCACCCAGATGCACCCAGGCTTCTCGCGGCTGGCCTCTGCCGAAAAGCCGCTTTGGGGGTCGATGACGCCTTTGCTGAACGTTTCCTGTGGGCCGCGCATCTTCCACCCAACATGCGTGGATGTCAACATGACCCTGGGATCGAAACGACGGGTTGGCAGATGTTGGCAAGCAGCTCTCTGAAGATTCGATCAGCAACTGAGGATCCGTTTCAGCACGTATGCCCGCGAGATGGAAAACACCATTGTCCACATTGACACTTTCGGTGGCGAAGGCACGGAGAGGGGGCACTGCCTTGTTGGCAGTGGTACCCGTACGCTGCGTATACCTGTCAGCATCCAGGGTCGAAGAGACATGACATGCCGGTGACAGGTACCTGGACAAACTTCGTCTTCAACTTGCAACTCGCTTGTAGGATGTCCGCCAGTGCGCCCCCTGCTCATCCAGCTGCAGCTGTTCGGGAGCTAAGGCACCTGTCTGACAACTTCGATGACACAGGCTGGCGCGGTGCTGAATGGGCTACTTGTAGGTCTTCATCATCCAGCTGCTTGGGAGGCACTGCCTTCTGGAAAGAGGTTGGGGCAAGGACGTCTGCGCGACCACGAAGTGGGGAGGCGAAGGGAGAGACGCTCGGCCGCTTGTGCATGTCTTGAAGATCGGTTCGGGTCGGTCTTCCCAGCACTCCATGTTCTGCCCGGCCCGAGAGTCGAGAAGCTGACTGAGGAAGGCGTTCCGCAAGCAAGTCCAACGCATGCAGGCCGGATGCGCCCCAGATCTTGCTAGCCCGTGCCTTCTTGAGATGCACGTCTTCTTAGGACGTTGCTTTCAATACAGCGTCACGACGCAGGACATGTTGTCTTATGGACGAGACCACATGATGGCCTGGCGAGAACATCCGGAGTCTTTCGGCTGGCAAGTTCTCTGCGTGTCTACGATGTGCCTTGAAAGCTGGAAGCTTCAGGTTTCCTGGAGTTAACGTCCTCAACGACTCCGACGCTTGTCTTCCTTGCAAGTCTCTCCCCACGTCGAGTCGTGTCTCGCACCCCGGCAGCGGGTCTGCTTGTCAAGGACCCAACCGGCCGCTTGAGCCTTGATTGCACGCTGGAGTCGAGAGAAAGGCACAGAGATGTCCTGAGATCCGTGGCGACCCCCGGCTACCGCCTCGTCTCCGTGAATCTAAGGGAGCTGCTGGCCTACGTGCCCTTCCGTCTGAACACGGCGGTGCTCTGGCGCGCCTTGGAAAGCAATTCTTGAGCTGGGAGGCATGATGAGGCATGCCTTGGCCCAGGCAAACTGGGGTTGCCTTGAAGCTGAAGCCCCTCTCTGTGCTCTGGGAGGCTCCGATGTTCTGCACAGCCCGGCCTTCGACACCAGCAGCCACGCGCGACTCAGCAGCGATCCGGCGACATCTCGGACGCTCCTGCAGGCTGGCGGCTGGCACGGCCGTGTATACAGCCACGGGTGGTAGGATTGATTCTACACCGCCTGAGCTCGAACGAAAACGTGCTGCAGGCTTTCTTGGGCACGCACCCTCTGCGCCAGCGACCCCTTGAGGGGCCCGGTCTTTCGGGGAGACCTGGCCGAATCCCAACAGTTTCTGTGCATTCTAGGGCTTGGAGCTCACTCAGGGTCCTGCTTCGAGAGTCCTTGGGTGCCTACTGTAGTCACCAAGTCAAGAGACAGCCGATCCGACTGGCTTCTAAACGCATTAAGTCAGGGATTGTTTGCCACGCCGACCACGTCAAGCTCAGGCTCCACAGTGGCAGCGCGCGACCTCGGCCGGAGCCCCCGGAGCCACCTTATCCAGTGCCACGGCGGCCGGCACATGAGGCTGCTCTTGGGCACGGGAGCGAACGGCAGGGGCGGGGTGGGTCGTTTGTCAAAATTGGGAATGAATCGCGAGTGTCCGGCCAAGGGTCGGGCTCCGGAGGTACCATCAGGCTGTTTATGTCGACTCTCTTTCGACATCTTTCGACGTTTCGTCAGAGCTTTCAATTCGGTTTGATTTTGCATGGACAAGTCATGGACACATGCATGCGGTGTAGCTATACAGTGCAAGGCGACTAGTCACGGGGCTGTTGACAAGCCACGAGACCCCACAATCCTGCAATGCCATTCATTAAGCAGAGAAGCGAGACGGGAAGAGGTAAGCACACGGGTGAGGAAGCTGATGCGTAGATTTTGGCTTGCGCCCGAGGCTGAAAGGCAGTGGCGGATGCTTCTTAAAAGTCAGCCGCAACACGCTGCCTTGGCCTGCAAAGGCATGGTACTTGATCGACCTTGCATGCGGAAAATGAAGCCCGGCGCGAACGGCACAACATCCTGAAGCTTCACATCGGGACGGAGACACGGCATGAGCTGCTTGCTTTTGCGAATGGTGAGGCTCAAGCAGATCAGTAGCTCTGGTAGTTTCTCACTGTTTGCAGCAATGGTGCTGACCGAGCAGCAAATCTACAGCCATTTGGACAAACTTATCGTGCACCATGGCTGCAGGAGGGACGAGTCTTGAGTTTAAGGGAGCATGTCAAAGACTTGAACAGCAAAGTCTGCGTAGGAAGCAAGCAGAACCGACCTGCTGACGAGAGTGCCATCCAACACTCCATTAGAGCACTTCCGCCTGGGGGAGGCACCAGGGTGCAAACACCTCCCCGGAAAACCTCCACAACTTCAAGGACCTGCGCAGTGAGGAAAGCTATGCCACAGGCCCGAAAGGACAGTCCAAGCACCAGTGTTCCACTTGGAACCACCTGAATCTTGCCCCCTGCCTGCAAAATCACTTTCCGAATCCCCTTCTCGGACAGCGTTCGAGTGTCGAGCTTCCTTCCCGAGAGCTTTGCGAATAAGCGGGGACTCGAAAGGTCGACATGATCAGTAGCCAGTTCGCCGAGACTGAAGAGTCCGAGGTCAATGTTGTCACCCGTTCTCCTGGATATCCACTTCATGATGGACATCTGTGACGAGGATGCGGACGACGATGGCGGCTGAGGCCCACTTGCAGCAGTCTGTAGAGGTAATCGCAAAAGCAATAAACGCACCCAGAACCATCGCCGCGGCAGCATAAAGCAACTCTCTCACTGCCAAGAAGGTTTTCAAGGTATGCGCGAAACATGGATTAGCATTGCCTGAGCGCATGGTCACCATGGTCCTTCCGATGGGCACCGAGGGGGCACTTTCGACGCTGAGCATGTGAGCCGTTACCCTCGTACCTCGGGCGCTTGCCCTTGGCAAGAAGCCCCATGCCCATCGGCAAGCGTTCCGGACCATGACACCAGTACTTTATCCTTATATTACTCTTGTCAATATTAACATTTAGCATTTGTATTACAAAAACACGGAAAGAAACACTGATCCCAGCCAGGACCGCATACTCATGCAGGAGGCGCGCAGACTTAAAGCACTTTGTGGGATGAGGTTGGCAGGGAGGGCGGATCGTGGTTGTCCCAGCAGTATGGTTGCCTGCTGCCCTGCACGAGTTTGGTGGTGTAGCAGTACTACAATCCTGCGGTGGCGGGTAGGGAGAATTCAGCCAGTGTCAGAATCTTGACTTGATTTCGGAGCGTTGAGTTTGCCCGTTGGTTTTCCGTGTTTCTGTCGGGTTCGGCGGAGGGCAGAGACCTCCCAAGGCCAGTCTGTTGTTTGCAATAGTGCTTCGCAGTCGGCTTGCTCGTGTGAGTCGCCCGACCAGCCAAGCTGCAAGCACTGAATGCTGGCGACGTAGCGCGCAAACGGGCCCTTGCAGATGGTAGTGCTAAATGCCGAGTGCCGAGCAAACATCGCCAGTCCCTGGAGGATCAGCTTTGCTGCCACTCGGCTGATCCACGGCGAAGGGGTATCGCAGAGAAGCTAGCGCACAGCAGGCCAGGTAGGCTCTGGCCTCGCAGCTCGTGCGCCTGTGATAGATGCAGATGCCGGCATCACTGACCCTGGCACGTTCGCGTGCTGTGACTCAGGCTTTGAGGAGGCCGACGTCCAGATCCTGCGGCTCGGCGAGGATCAGGAGACGTTGATGAACCAACGAAGCTGCTGGACAAGCTCCTTCGTGTAGTGTGCGGCAGTGAACGCTCTTGACAGGAGCCTGTTGTGGTGATCTCGAACTTCCTCTGTGCCGTTGCATGCACGAGTCAGAGTTCCGAGCCTACATGTCGGACCTGGGTCGGCGTTGCAGGGTCGGATGGAGCTTCAGGTGCCGATGTCCTGGCAGAGCTGCGCGCCACTCTGGCTGCGACATCGCGCTTCGAAGAGGCATTGCGGGGGCTGACGGCGAATGTTATGAGACTGCAAGATGCAGGTGCTTGTCGCCAGGGAGTGATGCGCATAGCCCTGTCAGGGGATTCACTGGGAAGATCTTGGCTTTGCATTTCCGGGACCTCAGTTCTGGATGTGGAGGCCTCAGCTCAGTCTCGAGTCTCTTTGAAACCTGACCCGGTCCTCCTCCGAGACCTCGCATTTGCATGATCAGGATACGGCGTGAGCCAATCTAGCTATGAATCTAGGTTAAGACTACGTCAGCATGTCAGTTGCGATTCGCGGAGGGCTGGTTCATCCGAGGCGGCGCCACTTCCATCTGCCCGACTCCTGGCTGCGATTTCTTCGACAGCATCCGCTCTCTCTCGCCATGGCGCCTATCCTTTTCGAAGCTTCGCAGCAAGCAGCGTGTCGAGCTGCGTGGATTTTACCTGCTTCGCGTGTAAACCCGCTGCAGCAACCTTTTCGCAGCTCGGCACACTGTCAGGACATGTCCATTCTTGACATTTGTTCCTGGGCCTGAAATACGGTACGTTTTCGTGCTACGAGTTCAGGGCAGCCATGAAAAAAGCGCTGCGTCAGTCGGATGTTACGAACATTGGCATTGTCACCCTTCCGATGCAATGTCGTCCAGTGGCCAGAGACGGTGCTGCCGCTAAGAACCATAGAAGCACCCAGATGCACCCAGGCTTCTCGCGGCTGGCCTCTGCCGAAAAGCCACTTTGGGGGTCGATGACGCCTTTGCTGAACGTTTCCTGTGGGCCGCGCATCTTCCACCCAACATGCGTGGATGTCAACATGACCCTGGGCTCGAAACGACGGGCTGGCAGATGTTGGCAAGCAGCTCTCTGAAGATTCGATCAGCAACTGAGGATCCGTTTCAGCACGTATGCCCGCGAGATGGAAAACACCATTGTCCACATTGACACTTTCGGTGGCGAAGGCACGTTGGCAGTGGCACCCGTACGCTGCGTATGAATGTCAGCATCCAGAGTGGAAGAGACATGACATGCCGGTGACAGGTACCTGGACAAACTTCGTTTTCAACTTGCAGCTCGCTTGTAGGATTTCCGCCAGTATGGCCCCTGCTCATCGAGCTGCAGCTGTTGCGGAGCTCAGGCACCTGTCTGACAACTTCGCCTTCTGGAAAGAGGTTGGGGCAAGGGCGTCTGCGCGACCACGAAGTGGGGAGGCGAAGGGAAAGACGCTCGGCCGCTGGTGCATGTCAGTCTTCTCAGCACTCCATGTTCCGCCCGGCCCGAGCGTCGAGAAGCTGACTGAGGAAGGCGTTCCGCAAGCAAGTCCAACGCATGCAGGCCGGATGCGCCCTAGAAGCGGACACTACTTGCCAGCCTGCGCCTTCTTGAGATGCACGTCTTCTTGGGACGTTGTTTTCAATACAGTGTCACGATGCAGGACATGTTGTCTTATGGGCGAGACCACATGATGGCCTGGCGAGAACATCCCGAGTCTTTCCGCTGGCAAGTTCTCCGCGTGTCAGCCGCCGCTCCCTGCGATGTGCCTCGTCTCCGTGAATCTAAGGGAGCTGCTGGCCTACGTGCCCTTCCGTCTGAACACGGCGGTGCTCTGGCGCACCTTGGAAAGCAATTCTTGAACTGGCATGCCTTGGCCTGGGCAGACTGCAGACTGGGGTTGCCTTGAAGCTGAAGCCCCTCTCTGTGCTCTGGGAGGCTCCGACGTTCTGCACAGCCCGGCCTTCGACACCAGCAGCCACGCGCGACTCAGCAGCGATCCGGCGACATCTCGGACGCTCCTGCAGGCTGGCGGCTGGCACGGCCGTGTATACAGCCACGGGTGGTAGGATGTGATTCTACACCGCCTGAGCTCGAACGAAAACGTGCTGCAGGCTTTCTTGGGCACGCACCCTCTGCGCCAGCGACCCCTTGAGGGGCCCGGTCTTCCGGGGAGACCTGGCCGAATCCCAACAGTTTCTGTGCATTCTAGGGCTTGGAGCTCACTCAGGGTCCTGCTTCGAGAGTCCTTGGGTGCCTACTGTAGTCACCAAGTCAAGAGACAGCCGATCCGACTGGCTTCTAAACGCATTAAGTCAGGGATTGTTTGCCACGCCGACCACGTCAAGCTCAGGCTCCACAGTGGCAGCGCGCGACCTCGGCCGGAGCCCCCGGAGCCACCTTATCCAGTGCCACGGCGGCCGGCACATGAGGCTGCTCTTGGGCACGGGAGCGAACGGCAGGGGCGGGGTGGGTCGTTTGTCAAAATTGGGAATGAATCGCGAGTGTCCGGCCAAGGGTCGGGCTCGGAGGTACCATCAGGCTGTTTATGTCGACTCTCTTTCGACATCTTTCGACGTTTCGTCAGAGCTTTCAATTCGGTTTGATTTTGCATGGACAAGTCATGGACACATGCACGCGGTGTAGCTATACAGTGCAAGGCGACTAGTCACGGGGCTGTTGACAAGCCACGAGACCTCCACAATCCTGCAATGCCATTCATTAAGCAGAGAAGCGAGACGGGAAGAGGTAAGCACACGGGTGAGGAAGCTGATGCGTAGATTTTGGCTTGCGCCCGAGGCTGAAAGGCAGTGGGCGGATGCTTCTTAAAAGTCAGCCGCAACACGCTGCCTTGGCCTGCAAAGGCATGGTACTTGATCGACCTTGCATGCGGAAAATGAAGCCCGGCGCGAACGGCACAACATCCTGAAGCTTCACATCGGGACGGAGACACGGCATGAGCTGCTTGCTTTTGCGAATGGTGAGGCTCAAGCAGATCAGTAGCTCTGGTAGTTTCTCACTGTTTGCAGCAATGGTGCTGACCGAGCAGCAAATCTACAGCCATTTGGACAAACTTATCGTGCACCATGGCTGCAGGAGGGACGCAGTCTTGAGTGTAAGGGAGCATGTCAAAGACTTGAACAGCAAAGTCTGCGTAGGAAGCAAGCAGAACCGACCTGCTGACGAGAGTGCCATCCAACACTCCATTAGAGCACTTCCGCCTGGGGGAGGCACCAGGGTGCAAACACCTCCCCGGAAAACCTCCACAACTTCAAGGACCTGCGCAGTGAGGAAAGCTATGCCACAGGCCCGAAAGGACAGTCCAAGCACCAGTGTTCCACTTGGAACCACCTGAATCTTGCCCCCTGCCTGCAAAATCACTTTCCGAATCCCCTTCTCGGACAGCGTTCGAGTGTCGAGCTTCCTTCCCGAGAGCTTTGCGAATAAGCGGGGACTCGAAAGGTCGACATGATCAGTAGCCAGTTCGCCGAGACTGAAGAGTCCGAGGTCAATGTTGTCACCCGTTCTCCTGGATATCCACTTCATGATGGACATCTGTGACGAGGATGCGGACGACGATGGCGGCTGAGGCCCACTTGCAGCAGTCTGTAGAGGTAATCGCAAAAGCAATAAACGCACCCAGAACCATCGCCGCGGCAGCATAAAGCAACTCTCTCACTGCCAAGAAGGTTTTCAAGGTATGCACGAGACATGGATTAGCATTGCCTGAGCGCATGGTCACCATGGTCCTTCCGATGGGCACCGAGGGGGCACTTTCGACGCTGAGCATGTGAGCCGTTACCCTCGTACCTCGGGCGCTTGCCCTTGGCAAGAAGCCCCATGCCCATCGGCAAGCGTTCCGGACCATGACACCAGTACTTTATCCTTATATTACTCTTGTCAATATTAACATTTAGCATTTGTATTACAAAAACACCGAAAGAAACACTGATCCCAGCCAGGACCGCATACTCATGCAGGAGGCGCGCAGACTTAAAGCACTTTGTGGGATGAGGTTGGCAGGGAGGGCGGATCGTGGTTGTCCCAGCAGTATGGTTGCCTGCTGCCCTGCACGAGTTTGGTGGTGTAGCAGTACTACAATCCTGCGGTGGCGGGTAGGGAGAATTCAGCCAGTGTCAGAATCTTGACTTGATTTCGGAGCGTTGAGTTTGCCCGTTGGTTTTCCGTGTTTCTGTCGGGTTCGGCGGAGGGCAGAGACCTCCCAAGGCCAGTCTGTTGTTTGCAATAGTGCTTCGCAGTCGGCTTGCTCGTGTGAGTCGCCCGACCAGCCAAGCTGCAAGCACTGAATGCTGGCGACGTAGCGCGCAAACGGGCCCTTGCAGATGGTAGTGCTAAATGCCGAGTGCCGAGCAAACATCGCCAGTCCCTGGAGGATCAGCTTTGCTGCCACTCGGCTGATCCACGGCGAAGGGGTATCGCAGAGAAGCTAGCGCACAGCAGGCCAGGTAGGCTCTAGCCTCGCAGCTCGTGCGCCTGTGATAGATGCAGATGCCGGCATCACTGACCCTGGCACGTTCGCGTGCTGTGACTCAGGCTTTGAGGAGGCCGACGTCCAGATCCTGCGGCTCGGCGAGGATCAGGAGACGTTGATGAAACAACGAAGCTGCTGGACAAGCTCCTTCGTGTGGTGTGCGGCAGTGAGCGCTCTTGACAGGAGCCTGTTGTGGTGATCTCGAACTTCCTCTGTGCCGTTGCATGCACGAGTCAGAGTTCCGAGCCTACATGTCGGACCTGGGTCGGCGTTGCAGGGTCGGATGGAGCTTCAGGTGCCGATGTCCTGGCAGAGCTGCGCGCCACTCTGGCTGCGACATCGCGCTTCGAAGAGGCATTGCGGGGGCTGACGGCGAATGTTATGAGACTGCAAGATGCAGGTGCTTGTCGCCAGGGAGTGATGCGCATAGCCCTGTCAGGGGATTCACTGGGAAGATCTTAGCTTTGCATTTCCGGGACCTCAGTTCTGGATGTGGAGGCCTCAGCTCAGTCTCGAGTCTCTTTGAAACCTGACCCGGTCCTCCTCCGGGACCCTGCATGATCAGGATACGACGTGAGCCAATCTAGCTATGAATCTAGGTTAAGACTACGTCAGCATGTCAGTTGCGATTCGCGGAGGGCTGGTTCATCCGAGGCGGCGCCACTTCCGTCTGCCCGACTCCTGGCTGCGATTTCTTCGACAGCATCCGCTCTCTCTCGCCATGGCGCCTATCCTTTTCGAAGCTTCGCAGCAAGCAGCGTGTCGAGCTGCGTGGATTTTACCTGCTTCGCGTGTAAACCCGCTGCAGCAACCTTTTCCAGCTGTGCACGCTGTCAGGACATGTCCATTCTTGACATTTGTTCCTGGGCCTGAAATACGGTACGTTTTCGTGCTACGAGTTCAGGGCAGCCATGAAAAAAGCGCTGCGTCAGTCGGATGTTACGAACATTGGCATTGTCACCCTTCCGATGCAATGTCGTCCAGTGGCCAGAGACGGTGCTGCCGCTAAGAACCATAGAAGCACCCAGATGCACCCAGGCTTCTCGCGGCTGGCCTCTGCCGAAAAGCCACTTTGGGGGTCGATGACGCCTTTGCTGAACGTTTCCTGTGGGCCGCGCATCTTCCACCCAACATGCGTGGATGTCAACATGACCCTGGGCTCGAAACGACGGGTTGGCAGATGTTGGCAAGCAGCTCTCTGAAGATTCGATCAGCAACTGAGGATCCGTTTCAGCACGTATGCCCGCGAGATGGAAAACACCATTGTCCACATTGACACTTTCGGTGGCGAAGGCACGGAGAGGGGGCACTGCCTTGTTGGCAGTGGTACGCGTACGCTGCGTATACAGTACCTGTCAGCATCCAGGGTCGAAGAGACATGACATGCCGGTGACAGGTACCTGGACAAACTTCGTCTTCAACTTGCAACTCGCTTGTAGGATGTCCGCCAGTGTGCCCCCTGCTCATCCAGCTGCAGCTGTTGGGGAGCTAAGGCACCTGTCTGACAACTTCGATGACACAGGCTGGCGCGGTGCTGAAGAACGCGCAAGTTTGGGCTACTTGTAGGTCTTCATCATCCAGCTGCTTGGGAGGCACTGCCTTCTGGAAAGAGGTTGGGGCAAGGACGTCTGCGCGACCACGAAGTGGGGAGGCGAAGGGAGAGACGCTCGGCCGCTTGTGCATGTCTTGAAGATCGGTTCGGGTCGGTCTTCCCAGCACTCCATGTTCTGCCCGGCCCGAGAGTCGAGAAGCTGACTGAGGAAGGCGTTCCGCAAGCAAGTCCAACGCATGCAGGCCGGATGCGCCCCAGATCTTGCTAGCCCGTGCCTTCTTGAGATGCACGTCTTCTTAGGACGTTGCTTTCAATACAGCGTCACGACGCAGGACATGTTGTCTTATGGACGAGACCACATGATGGCCTGGCGAGAACATCCGGAGTCTTTCGGCTGGCAAGTTCTCTGCGTGTCTACGATGTGCCTTGAAAGCTGGAAGCTTCAGGTTTCCTGGAGTTAACGTCCTCAACGACTCCGACGCTTGTCTTCCTTGCAAGTCTCTCCCCACGTCGAGTCGTGTCTCGCACCCCGGCAGCGGGTCTGCTTGTCAAGGACCCAACCGGCCGCTTGAGCCTTGATTGCACGCTGGAGTCGAGAGAAAGGCACAGAGATGTCCTGAGATCCGTGGCGACCCCCGGCTACCGCCTCGTCTCCGTGAATCTAAGGGAGCTGCTGGCCTACGTGCCCTTCCGTCTGAACACGGCGGTGCTCTGGCGCGCCTTGGAAAGCAATTCTTGAGCTGGGAGGCATGATGAGGCATGCCTTGGCCCAGGCAAACTGGGGTTGCCTTGAAGCTGAAGCCCCTCTCTGTGCTCTGGGAGGCTCCGATGTTCTGCACAGCCCGGCCTTCGACACCAGCAGCCACGCGCGACTCAGCAGCGATCCGGCGACATCTCGGACGCTCCTGCAGGCTGGCGGCTGGCACGGCCGTGTATACAGCCACGGGTGGTAGGATTGATTCTACACCGCCTGAGCTCGAACGAAAACGTGCTGCAGGCTTTCTTGGGCACGCACCCTCTGCGCCAGCGACCCCTTGAGGGGCCCGGTCTTTCGGGGAGACCTGGCCGAATCCCAACAGTTTCTGTGCATTCTAGGGCTTGGAGCTCACTCAGGGTCCTGCTTCGAGAGTCCTTGGGTGCCTACTGTAGTCACCAAGTCAAGAGACAGCCGATCCGACTGGCTTCTAAACGCATTAAGTCAGGGATTGTTTGCCACGCCGACCACGTCAAGCTCAGGCTCCACAGTGGCAGCGCGCGACCTCGGCCGGAGCCCCCGGAGCCACCTTATCCAGTGCCACGGCGGCCGGCACATGAGGCTGCACGGGAGCGAACGGCAGGGGCGGGGTGGGTCGTTTGTCAAAATTGGGAATGAATCGCGAGTGTCCGGCCAAGGGTCGGGCTCGGAGGTACCATCAGGCTGTTTATGTCGACTCTCTTTCGACATCTTTCGACGTTTCGTCAGAGCTTTCAATTCGGTTTGATTTTGCATGGACAAGTCATGGACACATGCACGCGGTGTAGCTATACAGTGCAAGGCGACTAGTCACGGGGCTGTTGACAAGCCACGAGACCTCCACAATCCTGCAATGCCATTCATTAAGCAGAGAAGCGAGACGGGAAGAGGTAAGCACACGGGTGAGGAAGCTGATGCGTAGATTTTGGCTTGCGCCCGAGGCTGAAAGGCAGTGGGCGGATGCTTCTTAAAAGTCAGCCGCAACACGCTGCCTTGGCCTGCAAAGGCATGGTACTTGATCGACCTTGCATGCGGAAAATGAAGCCCGGCGCGAACGGCACAACATCCTGAAGCTTCACATCGGGACGGAGACACGGCATGAGCTGCTTGCTTTTGCGAATGGTGAGGCTCAAGCAGATCAGTAGCTCTGGTAGTTTCTCACTGTTTGCAGCAATGGTGCTGACCGAGCAGCAAATCTACAGCCATTTGGACAAACTTATCGTGCACCATGGCTGCAGGAGGGACGCAGTCTTGAGTTTAAGGGAGCATGTCAAAGACTTGAACAGCAAAGTCTGCGTAGGAAGCAAGCAGAACCGACCTGCTGACGAGAGTGCCATCCAACACTCCATTAGAGCACTTCCGCCTGGGGGAGGCACCAGGGTGCAAACACCTCCCCGGAAAACCTCCACAACTTCAAGGACCTGCGCAGTGAGGAAAGCTATGCCACAGGCCCGAAAGGACAGTCCAAGCACCAGTGTTCCACTTGGAACCACCTGAATCTTGCCCCCTGCCTGCAAAATCACTTTCCGAATCCCCTTCTCGGACAGCGTTCGAGTGTCGAGCTTCCTTCCCGAGAGCTTTGCGAATAAGCGGGGACTCGAAAGGTCGACATGATCAGTAGCCAGTTCGCCGAGACTGAAGAGTCCGAGGTCAATGTTGTCACCCGTTCTCCTGGATATCCACTTCATGATGGACATCTGTGACGAGGATGCGGACGACGATGGCGGCTGAGGCCCACTTGCAGCAGTCTGTAGAGGTAATCGCAAAAGCAATAAACGCACCCAGAACCATCGCCGCGGCAGCATAAAGCAACTCTCTCACTGCCAAGAAGGTTTTCAAGGTATGCGCGAAACATGGATTAGCATTGCCTGAGCGCATGGTCACCATGGTCCTTCCGATGGGCACCGAGGGGGCACTTTCGACGCTGAGCATGTGAGCCGTTACCCTCGTACCTCGGGCGCTTGCCCTTGGCAAGAAGCCCCATGCCCATCGGCAAGCGTTCCGGACCATGACACCAGTACTTTATCCTTATATTACTCTTGTCAATATTAACATTTAGCATTTGTATTACAAAAACACGGAAAGAAACACTGATCCCAGCCAGGACCGCATACTCATGCAGGAGGCGCGCAGACTTAAAGCACTTTGTGGGATGAGGTTGGCAGGGAGGGCGGATCGTGGTTGTCCCAGCAGTATGGTTGCCTGCTGCCCTGCACGAGTTTGGTGGTGTAGCAGTACTGCAATCCTGCGGTGGCGGGTAGGGAGAATTCAGCCAGTGTCAGAATCTTGACTTGATTTCGGAGCGTTGAGTTTGCCCGTTGGTTTTCCGTGTTTCTGTCGGGTTCGGCGGAGGGCAGAGACCTCCCAAGGCCAGTCTGTTGTTTGCAATAGTGCTTCGCAGTCGGCTTGCTCGTGTGAGTCGCCCGACCAGCCAAGCTGCAAGCACTGAATGCTGGCGACGTAGCGCGCAAACGGGCCCTTGCAGATGGTAGTGCTAAATGCCGAGTGCCGAGCAAACATCGCCAGTCCCTGGAGGATCAGCTTTGCTGCCACTCGGCTGATCCACGGCGAAGGGGTATCGCAGAGAAGCTAGCGCACAGCAGGCCAGGTAGGCTCTGGCCTCGCAGCTCGTGCGCCTGTGATAGATGCAGATGCCGGCATCACTGACCCTGGCACGTTCGCGTGCTGTGACTCAGGCTTTGAGGAGGCCGACGTCCAGATCCTGCGGCTCGGCGAGGATCAGGAGACGTTGATGAACCAACGAAGCTGCTGGACAAGCTCCTTCGTGTAGTGTGCGGCAGTGAACGCTCTTGACAGGAGCCTGTTGTGGTGATCTCGAACTTCCTCTGTGCCGTTGCATGCACGAGTCAGAGTTCCGAGCCTACATGTCGGACCTGGGTCGGCGTTGCAGGGTCGGATGGAGCTTCAGGTGCCGATGTCCTGGCAGAGCTGCGCGCCACTCTGGCTGCGACATCGCGCTTCGAAGAGGCATTGCGGGGGCTGACGGCGAATGTTATGAGACTGCAAGATGCAGGTGCTTGTCGCCAGGGAGTGATGCGCATAGCCCTGTCAGGGGATTCACTGGGAAGATCTTAGCGTTGCATTTCCGGGACCTCAGTTCTGGATGTGGAGGCCTCAGCTCAGTCTCGAGTCTCTTTGAAACCTGACCCGGTCCTTCTCCGGGACCCTGCATGATCAGGATACGACGTGAGCCAATCTAGCTATGAATTCAGGTTAAGACTACGTCAGCATGTCAGTTGCGATTCGCGGAGGGCTGGTTCATCCGAGGCGGCGCCACTTCCGTCTGCCCGACTCCTGGCTGCGATTTCTTCGACAGCATCCGCTCTCTCTCGCCATGGCGCCTATCCTTTTCGAAGCTTCGCAGCAAGCAGCGTGTCGAGCTGCGTGGATTTTACCTGCTTCGCGTGTAAACCCGCTGCAGCAACCTTTTCCAGCTGTGCACGCTGTCAGGACATGTCCATTCTTGACATTTGTTCCTGGGCCTGAAATACGGTACGTTTTCGTGCTACGAGTTCAGGGCAGCCATGAAAAAAGCGCTGCGTCAGTCGGATGTTACGAACATTGGCATTGTCACCCTTCCGATGCAATGTCGTCCAGTGGCCAGAGACGGTGCTGCCGCTAAGAACCATAGAAGCACCCAGATGCACCCAGGCTTCTCGCGGCTGGCCTCTGCCGAAAAGCCACTTTGGGGGTCGATGACGCCTTTGCTGAACGTTTCCTGTGGGCCGCGCATCTTCCACCCAACATGCGTGGATGTCAACATGACCCTGGGCTCGAAACGACGGGTTGGCAGATGTTGGCAAGCAGTTCTCTGAAGATTCAGCAGCAACTGAGGATCCGTTTCAGCACATATGCCCGCGAGATGGAAAACACCATTGTCCACATTGACACTTTCGGTGGCGAAGGCACGCAGAGGGGGCACTGCTTTGTTGGCAGTGGTACGCGTACGCTGCGTATACAGTACCTGTCAGCATCCAGGGTCGAAGAGACATGACATGCCGGTGACAGGTACCTGGACGAACTTCGTTTTCAACTTGCAACTCGCTTGTAGGATGTCCGCCAGTATGCCCCCTGCTCATCCAGCTGCAGCTGTTGGGGAGCTAAGGCACCTGTCTGACAACTTCGATGACACAGGCTGGCCCGGTGCTGAAGAACACGCAAGTTTGGGCTACTTGTAGGTCTTCATCATCCAGCTGCTTGGGAGGCACTGCCTTCTGGAAAGAGGTTGGGGCAAGGACGTCTGCGCGACCACGAAGTGGGGAGGCGAAGGGAGAGACGCTCGGCCGCTTGTGCATGTCTTGAAGATCGGTCCGGGTCAGTCTTCCCAGCACTCCATGTTCTGCCCGGCCCGAGCGTCGAGAAGCTGACTGAGGAAGGCGTTCCGCAAGCAAGTCCAACGCATGCAGGCCGGATGCGCCCCAGATCTTGCTAGCCCGCGCCTTCTTGAGATGCACGTCTTCTTAGGACGTTGCTTTCAATACAGCGTCGCGACGCAGGACATGTTGTCTTATGGGCGAGACCACATGATGGCCTGGCGAGAACATCCGGAGTCTTTCGGCTGGCAAGTTCTCTGCGTGTCTACGATGTGCCTTGAAAGCTGGAAGCTTCAGGTTTCCTGGAGTTAACGTCCTCAACGACTCCGACGCTTGTCTTCCTTGCAAGTCTCTCCCCACGTCGAGTCGTGTCTCGCACCCCGGCAGCGGGTCTGCTTGTCAAGGACCCAACCGGCCGCTTGAGCCTTGATTGCACGCTGGAGTCGAGAGAAAGGCACAGAGATGTCCTGAGATCCGTGGCGACCCCCGGCTACCGCCTCGTCTCCGTGAATCTAAGGGAGCTGCTGGCCTACGTGCCCTTCCGTCTGAACACGGCGGTGCTCTGGCGCGCCTTGGAAAGCAATTCTTGAACTGCCATGCCTTGGCCTAGGCAGACTGCGGACTGGGGGTGCCTTGAAGCTGAAGCCCCTCTCTGTGCTCTGGGAGGCTCCGACGTTCTGCACAGCCCGGCCTTGGACACCAGCAGCCACGCGCGACTCAGCAGCGATCCGGCGACATCTCGGACGCTCCTGCAGGCTGGCGGCTGGCACGGCCGTGTATACAGCCACGGGTGGTAGGATTGATTCTACACCGCCTGAGCTCGAACGAAAACGTGCTGCAGGCTTTCTTGGGCACGCACCCTCTGCGCCAGCGACCCCTTGAGGGGCCCGATCTTTCGGGGAGACCTGGCCGAATCCCAACAGTTTCTGTACATTCTAGGGCTTGGAGCTCACTCAGGGTCCCGCTTCGAGAGTCCTTCTGCTCCTAGTCACCAAGTCAATCAGACGGCCGATCGGACTGGCTTCTAAACGCATTAAGTCAGGGATTGTTTGCCACGCCGACTACGTCAAGCTCAGGCTCCACAGTGGCAGCGCGCGACCTCGGCCGGAGCCCCCGGAGCCACCTTATCCAGTGCCACGGCGGCCGGCACATGAGGCTGCTCTTGGGCACGGGAGCGAACGGCAGGGGTCGGGTGGGTGGTTTGTCAAAATTGGGAATGAATCGCGAGTGTCCGGCCAAGGGTCGTGCTCCGGAGGTACCATCAGGCTGTTTATGTCGACTCTCTTTCGACGTTTCGTCAGAGCTTTCAACTCGGTTTGGCGACTAGTCACGGGGCTGTTGACAAACCACGAGACCTCCACAATCCTGCAATCCCGTTCATAAAGCAGAGAAGCGAGACGGGAAGGGGTAAGCACACGAGTGAGGAGGCTCATGCCTAGATTTTGGCTCGCGCCTGCAAAGGCAGCTGCTCTGGCCGTGCAGAGCCACCAATCTTCCGGCAAGCTGCTGGCGCTTCTGGTGCCGCGGTGAGGAAACTGTTTCAGGTACAGGCCCCTGCATCGTCCTGAGCCTTGTCCGCTCAGGCTGGTCTCCTGGGAGTCTGCATCTTTCTCTGCTTGGGAAGCCTGAGACTGGTCATGGCTTAGACCCGGACGCGCGCGCGCAAAATTCAAAAGGGTCTCTGCTTGGGTGTGTCGGCTGGGTCTCACAGCATACGGAGGAATCCTTGGAGGCTCTTGCAGGCTTAACAACTTAACAGGCTGGCGGAGTGGAATGCGAGTGAGAACTGTGTTGCAGGAGCAAGCCGTGGCCGAGCTGCGGCAAAGCGTGGTCTCAGTTCGACGGTGCCTGAGAGCAACCTAGATCTTGGATCAGCAGAACACTCCGCCCCCGACGGCTCCCGCCCCTCACCACTCCACTGCGCAGACACTTCAGCCGACGTTCTGCAGAGATGCAGAGACCAAGGCGACGAGTGCAGCCGTCTGCGCTCAGAATGCCGGCGGCTCTCCAGCGAGGTCCGAGGGGCGAAGAGGGCTCCGCTTGCAAGATCTTTGCACGGGGGTTCCATCAGTGCCGCGTCCAGGTGGTTGCTCGGGACAGCGAGGTGTTAGCGCGCGTGGCTGGGAACCTCAGCAAAGTCCCGACAGTTCTTCCTTACACGTTGAAAGAGGTCCCGAAAGCACTAGTCACTAGTCCATTGGCACGGGAGCTGCAGTCCTGCCCAGTTGCGACAGCTCAACGACATGCGCAGCCTTCTGGATCAGGGTGCCTTGGAGGAGGCTCCTTTAGACTGGACAGCACAACGATTCCATTATATTCCATTGAATGGTGTTGCAATCTGCGAGCGCCACCATGTTGGCAGGTGGCGGCTCTGCCCGAGCGTGCTCGGGAAGCCGCCAGTGCTGTCCTCAGAGCACGCATAGATGCAATGGCAAGGCCGTGGCTAATTGGCGGGCTGTCCGTCCAAACAATAGGATGGCCGTGGAGGAAGAATTCACGCCCTTTTCGATGCCTTCGACCTCCATAAGAGTCATGCAGTGTTCAGGAAGTAAAGGCCCCCGAACTTCTGGGGAGGCAGCAAAACCCAAAACCTCAATCCGGAGCACTTCCGGCACAATGCGAAGTGAAGGCAGAGCCGCGGGAAAGGCAGCTGGCCGAGGACATCGAATCGTTTGCCGTGGAACCCTGACGCTAAGCCCACAAACAATAGCATCATAGGTTCATTGTCCATGAACATGTGAACGCTGAACATACGCCGGATGACAATTCTTCCACTCGCCCAACTGCTTCATTCTGTCTGCATCTACGCCTGCCTTTGCCATGTTGCTGCTGTTGGTGCAGTGGTGCTGTTCGTGCTGCTGTTGCTGCTCTGCTGCGGTTGCGGCGGCGGTCGCTGCTGCTGCTTCTGGTGCTGTTGCTGTTGCTGTCGTCGTCAGTGTCAGCGGTTGCTTGCAAGCGGGTCTCAGTGTGTGGGAGAGAGGGGCTGTCCTGTCTTTTCCCATGTCGCACATCGAAGCATATGCGGAGACATGCCGTCCTCGATGCTTGCGATGCAGGAGAGGCCGCTGCCGGACGAGGAGCCGGCCGAAGCGGTCGCCACGGCCTTTGATTTTGGACGGGCGGTGGTATCGGACACCGGTCACAGGGGTTGCTTGCGCATGCTTGTCTCTTTGATCTTGAAGCAGACGTGTCTTCCAACATCTTCAAATCGCTGATGATCTGACTCCTCATGAACTTGAACCGGACAGTGGAGAAATGGCCGACTCCAAGGGCAGAAGTCCTCAAAACCCAAACTGCAGGGCCTGAGTCTCCAGTCCACATGCCCTGAACCTGTGCAGAATTCGCTGCGAGCCACTGGGGTAGCTTATTCATTCACCCGAACCCCTAAACTACTACTACTACTACTACTACTACTACTACTACTACTACTACTACTACTACTACCACCCTAACCACACTCCCAGCTTCCCAGACTCTAGAGCTCCAGCTGGCGCCAAGCTGAGGTGTGAGCCCGGTCCGGGAGCGAACCCAGGACTGCAGTGCAACGGTTCCCTTTGAAGGGATCCCTTTTCCAGATCTTTTAAATGGAACCCTCAAAGGCTTCCTTTAAGGGATCCTGTAGAAGGAGGTGTAGAACGATAATCTAGCGTAGATTGATCAGACAAAAGGTATTGGTTACGTGGGGTAAGGTCAAGTAAGGCAGGGCAATATAATCTAGAGGCGGCCCATCAAAAGACAGAATCTGCTTAAGTAGGCCATAATTCTGAAACTTGCTGTTTGTTGGGTGGTGGCCAACCGCGCGGAGAGGTTCGAGGTTCCGACTTCTCGGTTTGAAGGAGGGTCGTCACGGTCGAGCCAGTGGCACATCGAAGTTCTAGCTGCGCTTTAGCGTTTGCTACAGCTTGTTCGGGTCCATGATTTAGAAATTGTGCAATTATTGAAATCACATGGTCTGCTGATGATGTGATGGGCCTTTCAGCGTGCTTCCTTCAGCGAGCAAGGCTGGCAGCGCCGCGTCGCGGAGGAATGGGTTTGGATCCCAAGCGTGTTGACTTTCTTCGTCTTTGTGGGGCTTAGAAAGTTCAAAGCTGAGGGATACAAGGCCTGCAGGCGACCTTTCGGTCCGGCCTGGAAGGCCGAACTTCTTGAAGAAACCACTACTGCGGTTCTCGTAGTAGTGGCATTGTACTGGTATCGTTGTTCTGCACATTAAGCTACGCATGCACTGCTACGTTGCTGCGCATGCTGTTCGAAGGCTGTCTTTTTTGAGATATTCCCGCGAGGTCTGCTTCAGCTCGGCAGCTCACAAGAGGTGGGCTGGCACGGACGCTTGGTGCTCACAAGTCTGAAGCCACCTGCAGGTCCACGGAGCTTAGCAAGTTGCAGGTAATCCGAAGACGCATGCAGTAGTGAATCAGGCTGAACGAGGATCGCTTGAATGACTGAATGATTGAGTGAATGCATGCATGCATTGATGGTTGAATGGACGGCTGGCTGAAGGAACCAACGACTGAATCACTGAATCAGCAGCTTCGTGGCACTCTAAACACCCACCCCGAGAAGATCTACCACAGAGATATCTCCGAATGCACAGAAGCAACAAATCGCGAACCCTCAATGGAGCCCCGCAGACGGAACACCACTAAACCATAAAGCGTTGTATGAAGCAGGACCTTTTCAGAAGCCCTGTCTTGAAGCAATCGCCCCAGAAAAAGGAGACCGAGACTCCAAGAGTATCTGGTGCCAGGCCAAAGCCCAAAGCGGCAGGCCTCGGAATCAAAAGCCCGGAGCTTACCATTCCTTAGGCACTACTCGTGTTTCATAGTATTTTGATTTGACGGTAATGTCCGCATTGTCAGGATTCGTGTCGTTATTGTGTTCACTGTTCTGCTAGTAGTAGCGATTGTTACAGTAGCTTCATCGGTGATTTCAACATTCGTACTACTCACTCCCTCCGTGTTCCTGGGTGTGAGGCCTGCCGTGCTTCACCGGTGAAATGTCGCGAAGCTCCGGCTTCTCCCAATCCAGCATCGCGTTTCAGAAAACTCGTGGGGAGTCGTTAAAGTAAAAAAAGAAGAGAAGAGCGCATCGCCAAACGTAGTATCGGGAGTGGTTTTAGCGGCGGCGGCCGGGGTGGTGGCGGTCGTGAACATGATAGCTGCAGCGGTATCGATCATACAAGATCATGCAGGAGCAAACTGTCAAGCCGTCGTCCGGAGCCTCTCGACAAGCACCTTCGCGACAGAAGCGGGAAGCTTTTCTTTGAGTGCCCAGGCCGGCGGCTCGCCAGGCCAATAGACTTCCAGTTGACAGACCTGCGAAGTTTGCATGTCAATGTGCTGTACGAGTAGTAATTGTAGCGTAGAAAGCAGAGTGTCACAGTCGATTGATTCCGTGGAGGGTTTGAGCCTTGAAGGCTTAGAGGCAGCCAGCGCAGAGGCCTGAAACTGTCGGCCTGCTCTTGCCATTCCTGGATGGATCCAAGAAGTCTGAGTCTGACTCCGATTTGCTGGTACTCTGCTTCTGCTTCTGAGCGTTCGTTCTTGAATGCTGCGACTGTCTTCGCACTCCGGATTGCATCGCAGGCGCCTGCGGAGGTGCACAGCGGGCGTTCCTCTCTGTGTCTGTCTTTGCACAGATCTTCCGAAGCCCTTTGACTGGCTCTGCCAGCTGCTAGCCCAAGTGTTCGTGCTGGCGCTGCTTAACTGCAGGAGAGTGGTAGAAGAGATCCTGATGTGCAAGGGTTGCAGTCAAGCTGAGCATCATGTGTTGCGATGCAGCCTTTTGGGCTGATAGTCGACATGGCTCAATGCGTCCATGCCAGCGTAGTACACGGCAGCAACAATTTCGCTTGGGAATGCCACGTCGAGGTCGAGAAAGCTCCATGCAGGAGCTTCATGTCACAACATGCTGACTCCTCTGCTCTACCCCAGCTTAGGAATTTGAATCCATAGCCCCTAGACCTCACTATAGAGGGCTGAAGACATCACGTGGCAAAGCATCTCCAGTAATCGTTGTGGTTGCCATGGCGGCAGACTTGGCAGCGGACCAAGTGGCAGGGGAATGCAGAGGGTACGGAGTGAAAGCCCAGAGTGCAAATCTTTAACAGCCAACTGTCGAAAATGTCGAGGACAGCACAATGGCCGCCAATTCCGCCCTTCGGGATGAGAACGAGGCCTACAGGGGACATCAGTATTTGCCATGCCGAAGCACAAGCGTAGAGAGTACATCTTACCAATTGGTGAGACACCATGACATTCATAAGTGTTGTCTGTTCTACATGACGTGTTGGTTTGGCAGTTGTGGCAATTCGCCTGCTTGTACGGTTTTCGTTTTTGGCATCAAAAGTCACTCAACTGAGGTGCCTCTAACTTGCTCTGGTAGACGTTTGCTTCAAGCTAAAGGATGCGGGCTGTCCAATGTATGGGTTTCCATTTCAGGATTTCATGATCCTTAGGGCGCCCTGTCCTTCAGCTGGCGCCCATGTTGCCAGGCCCTGGCAAGCCTCATGGAAGAGGCTCGGCCGGGAGGCCTCACACAAAAAGCTGCTTTCAGTTTGAGATGTGCTCAATAGGTTCACAGCCTGGCGGAGCAGTGGCAAGAAGTTTGCGCTCGTGCGCTGGGCCCCTGGCTTGTGGTTTGCCGGCATTGGATGCTCTCTTTGGGAGCCTGGTGAGGAAATCTCATGGCAAGGAGACCGTAGCGGCGGAGCTGCAGGAGCTAAGCTTGTTTTGGGCAGCTGCCTTTGGTATCATCTTTTGCCTTGCAAGCCCCCAAACTAACCCACAAAGCAGAGCGGACAGAGACGCAACATCAAAGGGACCCCACTCTCAAGAGGGTTGAACTCACCTCGCTGACTCTTTCCATGGACGGCCCTTTGGACCTTTTCACCCGGCCTAGCAGGCTACTCGACTGCTTTCAGCCAGACGTGCTCGGGAGAGTCGGGTGCCTCGCCCTTCACTGGGGCCATTCACACACAGCAAAAAGGCAGCCGCCGAAGTTGTGAAAGCAGCACTTTTGCAAGAAGACAGCAAGGTGTGCATCACACGCAGTACGTAGATTGCGTCGCAGTGATGCCAGCTGACCACTGGCCGTATATCGCTGGTATGACTGCTTCGAGCACATTTTCATGTCGCGAAGTTCCCGTTTAGACGATCACCAGGTCAACATTGCACTGAATTTGTTCCAAGTCTTGCTGTTGGTTCCATTCGCAGGAGCTCCGGGGGCAGCGCGAGATTTTGCAGAAGCGCCTAAAGGCATTGGAGCAGGGCGTCGGGTGACTCGGCCAATATATGACAGCTTCAGAAAGTGTGCGACCCGAGAATAGACCCCAAGGGTTTAGGGTTTAGGGCCTAAGGATTGCTCTCCCCCTAATAGCAATGGAAGTGTCCACATATACTCTTGTACAAGGTTGTCCTGGTGAACAGGTCAAGACCAAGCCTCGGGCTTCGGTTCAGATGATAGACGCAAAGATGTAGCACTATTTTGGGGGTTGCTTTCCGCAGTCAGCAGGCCAAATGCGGGCACCTTTGTCGCATAAACCAACACCTCAAACTGAAAGCCGACTCAGGGTCAAGCACATGTCCCTTCCAGGCCCGCCCCGGAGAAACCCATCGACGATGCCAAGCAGCCTCAGCAGACGGCCGAGCACTCAGACTCAGGGTCCAAGTTGGCATCATCATTAACGACGCATGGGGGCAGTGTTCTCAGTGTTGTAGTTGCTACTGTCGAGGTTGGCCTTCTGATTGTTGCTGTTGTCCTTAGTGACTCTTCGTGTTGTCGCTCGTGCTGCCGCTGCCATGGTTCTTGTTGTCGTCTTTGCAACTCGCCTGCAGGCACGAGCGGCTTGCTAGACTCTATTCGGGATCACTCCCGAAATTCGGACGGCAAATGCCATCCTAAATGCGCTTGCGCTTATGAGAAGAAGCATGAAGTTATTCCACTGGCGACGTGCCATGACACCAACAAGCCACGAGAGTGTTGTCCAAACTTTGCTTTAGCAACGCCATGTTGTGGACCCAAGAGTGGAGAACAGATGCTGCAAGGACACTCGGCCACTCACCAGGCAGGAGAAGTCACAGAGAACATTTGTTTGTCGCAGTCGCAGTCGTGCGCACGTCTTATGCAGAACCAGAAGCTGGCTGAGAGAGTTCAGAGCTCAGAAACAGCGCACTCCTTTGGACCCTAGCATCTGTTGTTGATGGGGGTTTGGGGGTGCGAGTCCTTGTGGCACGGCTGAACTTCCATAAGGCGCGGCAAGCTGAGCTGGAGACTGCTAAGGAGGAGCATCGGAAGCTTCACGTCGTGTGGACAGCTGGTTCGGGCTAGCTCCACTATATAAGTCATCAATTCTATTCCACTTGGTGCAGGGACAAAGAAGGCAGAAGCTGCAAGGGTTGAGCACGTCGTAAGATCACTGGCGGACTGTTTTGGTGGTGCTTCTTTGCCTGCCGGAGATACGTTTGCAGTCTTTGCAGTTGCCAGCGTGTTCCATCGGAGTCAGGAGTCGGAGGTCCTTCGATCACAAAATCGGGAGCTGAAAGAGGCCGTGCGTGTGACGGGTTGGCGCTGGTGGTGCAAGAACCATTCAGCTTGCACTCGCGGAAAATAGTCTCCGGAATGAGTTAGTCTGAATCATGATGCAGGCAATTGCCCAGGCTCGGTCAGCGATTCGTCGGAGGTTGGCCGGGTCCTGAGCCCACGCTGGGGTTTCGCGGTGTTCGCGTTGTGCGGGTTCTTTTGCTTGGGGTAGGGTTTTGGATGTAGGGTTCGTGGTTGCGGGGTGTTGGTTTCGGGTGCAGGGTTTTTAGATTTGAGGTGCTGGGGTCTAGGCGTCTAGGGTCCTGTGCAAGTTAAGCTGAAGTGTTCCTAAGCACCCAAGCTTGATTCAAGAGGTGGTGTCGTTAACGCTTCGGATTGGTTGCTAAGGGGCGAGAGTCGCAACATTTCACTCGTAGACCAAGGCCCCGTCTTAGAAAGCCAGAGCCCTTAAAAGCCCTTGAACAACAGTGCTACTGGTGATGGCGATTGCTATGAGTGCCTACGAAGAGGCGGAAGGAGCAAGAGCGGAAATGGACGAATTCCCAAACCTTCGGTTGCACAAACTCGAGGTCCCGCCTTAAGCTTTCTCGAATCATTGCAAACCTAAGAAGCGCGGGAGATCGCGAGCTTTCAGCAAATGCCTCAGGATCGGCACTCCGCTGAAAACACGGCGCTTGTCATAGACAACGAGGCAGCTGCCGAACACTGGGGTGTCCTTCAATGTTCAGGGATCCATGAGCCGGGAAGACAGAGGAAGGCGAAACTCCGAAGTGCTCGTATTCGGAGTGGCTACTAGCTGGTACTGGTGGCTAGACAGACAGACGCATGCGGTGTTTCTTTCACATGGTCCTTTGTCACTTGTGGCTGCCTCTTCGCTTGACTGAGCTTTTGCTCCTTACTCAAGCGAGGCAGATAACCTGTCCCAGAGTTGCTGTATGTACCAAAGTTACTGCGCAGCAACCGGCCGCAGGCTTGTGAGTATGGGCACAGAGCTCTGCTCTGCACAAAGGTTGGTGTATCACTTCTGTCGTCTGGAAATCAGGCATGAAAAGTTGATCCACTTCAGGCAGCTGTTGACGGTGTGGTGTTCCAGGTCGACGTCTCTATATGCTTCTCAGGCACTGAAAGTTGAGTTTATCAAAAGTACCGAAAGCTTCCTAACTCTTCGAACACAAGCTCTCCTAACGCTGTGGTATTGTGCTTGCTACTAGTATCTTTTTTGATGTTGCGAGTGGTAGAATGGCTCCTACCACTACATTCATCATTAGTCAGTAGTCGAAGGCTTGTTTTCCATTGTTTGTAACAGCAGTAAGACGGACTCTGCCGAAGACTCTTTTGCATGGCACAGGACCTTAGCGGGCTAGTGGAGGAGGCTCGATGCGTGGATATGCAGGGGGGGGACGTTTCAATTAGGATTCTGGTATTGAGAGCCTTGGTAGCAGTTCCTTCTCTGTGGCCCCGATGTGCGGGTTGGTTATCTTGTTTTGGGGAGGACGTACTTCGAGTACTGTTTGTCGGGGCGATTCCCAACATGAACTTCCAGGTTCCAGGTGGTTCAGGGCACCAAGCTCACCGGAAAACTGCTTCTCAATGTCAGGCTTCATGGTTTTGCAGGTGTTCGGAGCGCTCGATGTAGCTATGTCCTCTCGGTACATCAGGGTGGGAGGAGAGCGACGGTTGCAGTGAGACCGGCATGTCGGAACAAGCGAGCTTGTGACTGCAGGGCTGCAAGATCTAATGTGGTCGTCACGAACTGCATGGTGTTCATTATAGTGCGCGTCAACATCATCGGCATTGACTTGAAGGATGTTATACGGTATCGAGGCCTCGAGCTGGACTGTGCAGGTTCAGAATCTCGCCGGTCGCTGGCAAAAAGCCTGGGCTCGCGCAGCAGAGCACCGGTCTCGGCTTCCAGTTCCACATGCCTGATGTGAGCCATCGCGGATCTGTGCCCTCATCTTACGTGTGGCATGAGAGACCTATCCGAGTAAAGCTGTCGAACTACTGTTCTCACATTACAGGGAACTCATCGCAGCACTGGCACCGGCAAGAGACTCTGCAGCTCAGGACTGAAGGCGAGCGCAGACCGAGCATCGATGCCGAGATTGAGGCACAGCTTGTGGCCGCTCGCGGGTTTGTCGTCAGTCTGGACGAAGACTGAGAGTACTAAGGGGGAATTCGTGAAGGATAATTGCTGTTACTAGGACTTCTACATACTACGCCAAGATGATAGGGCACTATTAATACTAGGTTTGGCTCCACACTCCGGTGCCAGGAGCTACGCTCCATCCGCAACCATGTGCGCGACCGGCTGCTGCTACTGGACCCGAGGCCAGCAGCCGATGATCGTGTCTGGGGTTGAAGGTTCAGGGAGGGAGCTTTCGGCTGGTGAGGAAGATGATGATCCTGAGAGCATGTTCATTATTGTTCCAAGCTCCACTGGAATTATAAGAGAAATGCAGAAATGATTTGTGCGCGAGCTTAGCAGTTCAAACTCTTGAGTGTGGAATGTTCTTGCTCGCAGTCTTACCTTGCGCGAGTTCAGCACCTTTTGGATGTTAGACTTCCTGACGTGTTTGCAGCGGAGGATCTGCACCTCCTCATTAGCAGAACTAGCCGGGCGGATGCCGAGACCAGACGGGTAAGACTGCCGAAGCCACGCACGACTGAACTGATATCTGATGCTGTCTCTAATGATTCTAATGCGCATGGTACGAGTAAGGATCCTGAACGGGTTCGAAGAACCCCAGCCATAACGATCCACCTCAAAACAGCAAAACCATCAGTCCTGGCCGGATGATGCCTGGCTGTGCCCAGTCCTCGGCAGCGAAAGGAGTGGGCTAGGGTGGTGCTGTGGGAGATTGTGGGAGGTGATATCGGTACAGTTCGGTACTCTTCCATCGGAGTGGGCTTCGGAAGTTGAAAGACTCTTGCATGCTCAGGCATGCTCCCCTGCCTAGATGTTCAAACCAAAACGAGGCATTTCCAGGTCTTGGACAGTCGAAAAGCGAGCTTTAAATCACACGTTGCCGATGCGATTTCTTCGCCATGGTCTTCATGATTTACCTTGTTCGTGTCCTGGATTTGGCATTCTGCCGTTTATAGGTCTGCTCAGAGCATCGATGTACTTGGGTCTATCTCATCAGGTTAAATTCCAACCACAGTGCTCTGCAGACACTTGAAGAATCCCAGAACAGTTGGGTCATTGCAGATTTGCAATTATTGTTGAAATGAAGAGATAGTGTGCCGGCATGAAATGCGACTCAGCGCATAAGAATATTGAATATGATTGGTGCCTCGATCATGATTATTGCGAGTGCCCGTCTCTTCAGCTAGAACCGTCAAACTAACAAGAAGAGCAGGTGCAAAGCAACTCGCAACAACAAGATCAACAACAACGGCACAGCACCGACCAGTATCACGAGATTACTCGGACCTTGCATTTTGAGCTTACCTGTCCGTGTTATCAACTAGATCCTTGGCAAAACCCTCGGTAACTATAGTTATAACTACTTATAACCCTGAATGAAGGTACTTAATGGCCTTACTCAGCTAGAAGACTTCCTTCCCACGCGAGGCCTTGACCTCTCCCGCCACGTCGCGTTCGCCGAGCCTGAGCTCCCCCATGGCAGAGCTGGTGAGGTCTTAGAAGCATTGGGGGGCTTTTATAGCCATGTAGTAGGAGCATGATCGGTATGTTCGGCAGTATTCGTATCAGGATTATACTCGTCAGAGTAGTCATCGTAGTAAGAGTTGTTGGGGGGCTGCGTGTGGGAAAGCTGGTGCTAATCATAGTAGTCAAAGCCATATGCTGCAACGCGAGTAGAGGAAAAGTAAGAACATGATCGAGCACGAAAAAGTAGCACCAACAATAGCATGGTGTTTTACACCCGTGAATGGGGTGAATGTTGGCAAAAATCGAGATAACAATCCGTGTTTCTCAATAATAAATCGATGGCCATCGCAATATAGCCAATACAGCCCATACAGCCACTGGCATTCTGCGATGTTCAGGAAATCCTTATGGCCGCGAGTATGGAGCCGCTCTCACCATTGTGCAAAAGTATCGTTAAGGATGATGATTTGTTGTAGCTTTGCATCCGTAGCTCGCCAAGTAGTGTGATTGCAGCATCAGATCTTCATGAAGATCTCTGTTGCAACCCTCTTGGATGGAACGGCAGAGACCCGGGTCAGCGGTGGCCCGGCGGTTGTGTTGATCCTTCGGATTGAGCAGCTGCCTGATTTTCAGTTTTCAGAGCGGATGGCCAGTTTTGCAAACGCAGCTGCCTTTGCTCTTGGTACGGTTGATGATATAAATCCTGCATTACCTTGAGGACCCTAGACTATGGGAATTATGGTATATTCCTTATTATGGGTAATGCAGGATTTATATCATCAACCGTAGTTCTCTCACCAGGGCATTAGTCGGACTTTGGAGTTTATTTGGATAGGAGCCTTGGTGTCAGAAAATCAGAAAGGCCCTGGGCATGTGCCAGGATCTTAACTCCAGCTCGGCTGCTCTCCACCAAGTGGAGATGCACCCTCGTCCAGGGCATCTTCCGGAATCGCAGCTGGCAGAACATCCTGCTACAGGGAGGGAATCAGTCAAGCAGGATGGAGTGACACGCTTAGTGGAACAGGACGTTCGGCCATCGTTTCCCGACCGACGAGAGATACATGAACTGCCCAAGGCAAAAGTGGAGTCAATTTTCGTGTAGCCTCGAGCATCGACGAGCATACATCCGGGCGCCGGGCATGCAGCTCAGACTGCGTGGTGCAGGTGCCACCGCTGCCCCTGCCGAGCCGGGATGGGCTTAGGGCCTCGGAAATCTCCGCAGAACGCAGCAAGATCCGAACCGAAGCCGAAGACTTTCAAAACCCCGAGGCAGCTGGCCCTGGCCAGCCTTGGGACCGCGGAGGGTCAGAGAGTGTCCGGGAGCTGTCCTTCTTGCTCAGGTCTCCTCTGAACTAAGCTACTCCAAAGGTGGAACTAAGCTCTAAAGGTGGCTGCTCGTGTCTCCGCACTTTGCTGCTTTGCAACAGCTCGCCCGGCCCCGGCCAGATGGTGTTTCAAGCACCAAGTTTTGTAGGGCAGATACAGCTCGAGTCGCATGTCAGACCGCGTGAGACATCACCGACATCTCACCGAAGCATCGGTAAAGTTAAGATGGACACAAACTCACACAAAAGACTTACCAGTACCAGAACCCAAGGAAAGGCTCCTACCCTTCAGTTTTTTTTGGAAACGGATCCTACCCTTCATTTTTCTTGGAAACTCCCAGACCCTTTCAGTCGCCGAGCGCCCTTTCAGCTCTCCGAAGAGAGCGCCGTGGGAGCCTCGGAGCGGCTTGGGGGTTTTGGGTTTAGGGAGTAGAGTAGAGTTTAGGGGATTTGGGGTTTAGGGGTTTCGGGTTTTTCGGGGTTTAGGGGTTCAGAGGTTTAGGGGTTTAAGGCTAGGGTTACGACAGTTTCGGGTTTGGGGCCTCGTGTGAGGGCTCTGACAGTCTTTGCCTTGGGATCCGTGAAATTGAAAGAATGATTGAGGTTCTCTTTCGGGTGCCTTTCTTCGAAACAGGTTCGTCTACTTGAAGTTAGGACCTGCCTACCATGTACTGAAATCGCATACTTGCGTATCTCGTGGAACGAAACGAACACTTAGTTGTAAAAACGCCCTGAGCGGCATCCGCGAAGGTACGCGCCATGCGGGGCCCGCAGCCGCAGCCAGTGCCGAACTCGTTCTCCTCGCAGACGCAGTCGCTGGCCCAGCGAATGAAGGCTGCCAATACGTCCGGGTACATGTGTATTACATTTACATATATATATATGTGTGTGTGTATGTGTGTATGTGTGTAATATGTATGTATGTGCATATATATATATATATATATATATATGGTACCCCCCCCCCAGGACCAACCTCGACCATTGTCCTGCTCATTACTGTCTTCACAGCGTCATGGATCAGAGCCGAAACCACTGGAAATACCGATGTTGTTTGTGTTCCCGTACAAAGTTTGCACTCTCGACGCCTCTTGACAGACTGGTAAAAAACAGGGTTCAGTTTTATGGACACCATTTACACTCTCGGCGCGCCTTGTCGGAGTGGTAAAGGACAGAGTCCAGTTTGTGTGCCTCATCCTTTATTAATTATCGTCATCTTGTCAAAGTCTTATTCTTAGTTTCAGTCTTAAAAAACAGTGTTAACATTGGTCTTGACTCAATTTTGCTCTAAGTTTTAACCTTAATTATTGTGAGTAGTAACCTTAATATTTTTGCTAGCGTTAGCATTAGTATTAGTTTTGCGTCATTACTAGTTTTAGAAGTTCTAACAATGCTGCTGGTATCTGTCCAATATTACTGTTCGTTTGATTAGTGTTCCTGTTTGTTCTGATGCTGGTGTCAGTGTCAACGTCAGTGTTAGTCTTAATATTAATATGAGTTTAGTGCTCCAGTTTTAATTTAATATATGTCTATAGCAGTGTTAGTGTTAGTGCTCGTGTTAGTATTCGTATTGATATTAGACGTGGGCTGGGCCTTACAAACTTAGTCTTAGTACATTATGTGTATCAGTATTCATATGTGTCTATTCAGTATATTGGTATATAAACAAAACATGTATATTAACAAGAACAGTTTTCAGTATACTCGTATATTGGTATATTAGTAACATGGTCTATTGGTATATCAGTTTCTCAGTATATTAGTATATTAATTTATTGGTATATTAGTATAATACTATAACAACCATACATATTGGTAAATGAAAACATTGAATTTTTCACAATCTGATGCATGAATTTTCTTGTGCCTTATTCTGATGTATTCTTTAGTATACATTACAAAAGCGATATTGACATTAGTATGATGTTTGTAAATTCATATTGGTATTGATCTTAACATGAGTATGTAATAATCTTTATATATTTGTATGAGCACAAATAATTTACTAGTATTATGCATGTTCGTACTAGCCGAAGTATTAGTGTTCATATTAATATCAATATTGTTCTAAAGAGACAATTAATGTCGGTATTCGTAATGAGAATAATTTTGTTAAGAACATGAGCATAAATACCCGTAGGAATATTCATACCTATGCTTGTATTAGTATTAATACTCGTATTAGCATGAGTACTAGCACTTATCTAGGCATGACGATTCTTATATGAATATAAAAGGGGAACATGATTATTGGTATTCGTAAGAACATTAGTTTTCATATACATTAATGCTAATTAATATTACTATGCATATCAGTAGTGGCAAGAACATTAAAGTTCGTGTTCACATCAACTCTAAAATTGGTTTGGGTACAGTTTTTTCAATACTAGGAGTAAATACTAGTAGTAGAATTAAAATTAGTATGAACAAAACATGCGTTGGTATTCGTCGGAATATGAAACTTGAGGTTACTCTTCGTATGAGTTACTAGTACTACTGAAAAACATACCAATGCTGATATAAATACGAGTGCTAACATTCATGTATGAGCATTTTATTATGCACGTTCGCACTAGCCTTAATG
Organism: Symbiodinium sp. CCMP2592; assembly: GCA_905221615.1. NCBI lineage: Eukaryota > Dinophyceae > Suessiales > Symbiodiniaceae > Symbiodinium > Symbiodinium sp. CCMP2592. The sequence goes on along the minus strand of CAJNDT010006101.1, from coordinate 114,008 downwards.
CTAATATTAGCATGACTATGAGTACTCCGAAAATGAGTAATTTCACGAATATGCGTAGCCAATATTCATACTAGCGATAATACTAGCTATAGTATGTATAGTAGTATTCGCATCAAGACTATTCTTACAATGTACATGATTTCTAGTATTCTTGGGAACATCAATAATCATACTAGCATTACTATCAGTTTCACCAGTAGTATTACTATAAGTATTAGTGCTCGTACGAGTATTATAGTTTTCAAAGTTTTCAAAATAATATCAATACTACTACAAGTATCAGTTGCACAGACCCGTCAACCGGCGACGTCGCGAGGTCGAGTTCCCTAAATTCTCTAATCACTGCTTCCATGCCTCGAATTTACAGAATGCGTGAGTTCCTGCAGACTCCCTAAATCCATAAAGTCTTTACATACCCTAATTTCCAGCCCCACGTGTTGGTTTTAGCGCATTCCCTAACTTTCCTGACTCCCAGCCAGGACCATGTGTTAGATTTAGGGAATTCCCTAAATTCCCTAATTTCCCTAAATTCCCTGAATTCCCTAAATTCCCTAATTCCCTAAATTCCCTAATTCCCTACCCCATCTGTTGGACTTAGGGAATTCCCTAATTCCCTAAATTCTCTAAATTCCCTAAACCTAACCCTTATAGGGAATTCCCTAATTCCCTAAATTCCCTAATTCCCTACCCCATCTGTTGGACTTTAGGGAATTCCCTAAATTCCCTAAACCTAAGCCTTAGGGAATTCCCTAATTCCCTAAATTCCCTAAGTCCTTACCCCATGTGTTGGATTTAGGGAATTCCTTAAACTCCTTAAATTCTCTAAATTCCCTACCCATGAACGGAAACCATTGAATCTTATCCATGGGGGTCAGACTTAGGGAATTTAGGGAACTTAGGGAAATAGGGAATTCCCTAAATCCAACACATGGGGTAGGGAATTAGGGAATTTAGGGAATGTAGGGAAATAGGGAATTCCCTAAATCCAATGGGTAGGGAATTAGGGAATTTAGGGAATTCAGGGTTGGTCTTGGGGGGGGCTAGCATACATATATATATATATGCAAACAAACATACCTTCACATGATAAACATGCCGTTTATATTTACACAGAAGCAAACATATATAATAAATAGGTACATATATACAATACAATATATATGATGCAGGGCTGCCACACCCCCCCTCCCCCCCCCCACCCCATGGTATCCTCCCCCCTTCCCCCCCGCCCCCCCTGTGGTGTGGGGCCTGTGGTGGTACTCTTTTTGCCACGACGTTCTTATGTGTTACTCCTTGTCTTCCCTCTTGTTGTGGCACCGGTGATACTGCTCATGATGTTGTGCTGCTCTAGACCGGGACATGAGTCGACGATCATACCATGCTCAACATCATCCTTGTCGTCGTCATGTTCATCATTGATACCTTCAAAAGAAGATCTGCCACCATCACCATCGCAATACAACCCTCATAATTTGCAATTCACGTCAGATGCCGCTTTCCGCACACGGCAGGGCATAGTGCGACACTCCCGATCCGCGCACAAGGTCAAGGGGCAGGCAAGGTGCGGGCCGGGGGGCGGCGGGGCGGGCAGGGAGGGCGGCAGGGGGTTGGGGGGGGGGGGGGGCCGCCCGAAACCCGACAGCATATATTATCCCGGTTCTCGGTTCGCCGACCCCGCATGGTATCCCCCCCCACCCCCCCCCACACCCACTCCCCAAGCCGAATCTGTGGGACTGCGCACACTTTTTGCACCGGATCCGTGTGAGGCCGCCAAAGCCGCCAACCGTCACGAGGAGTGCGTTCCCTGACAGGCCCGATCCCTTTGACAGTTGGCCGATTGCAACCTTTTGGCAATTGCCCCCAAAGCGACAACTGCCACGAAGATAGTGGCCCTACGATCAACAAACCGATAATCAGTACCAGGCACGTGGGCAGAAGACACCCGACGACAAACCAATCAAACATTAAGATGCTTGAGTTAGTTAATGATGATGGTGATCATCGTCCCCATCATCATTATTATTATCATCATAGGGATGAGTATACCAAACACCCAAAGCAAACCTACAAACCTAAAAACGCAGGGGCACACCATTCCACAGGGGGGAAGGGGGGAACCACCCCAACCAGACCCACCCCCGCCCACGCTACACCACACCACAGGGAGGGGGAAGCAACCCACCACCACACCACACCACACCACAGGGGGGGAATGGGGAGGAACCATTGGGGGGCCGAACCGGGATCATATATGCACGCCCACCCCGCCCTGCCCGCCCCGGCCCGCACCTTGCCTGCCCCTTGACCTTGTGCGTGGATCGGGAGTGTCGCACTATGCCCTGCCGTGTGCGGAAAGCGGCAATCGGCGCAGTAGTTTCCAGCATGTGACATGAAGTGCAATGCTGAATTATGAGGGTTGTATGGCGATGGTGATGGTGGCAGATATTCTTTTGAAGGTGTTAATGATGAAGATGACGACGACAAGGATGATGTTGAGCATGGTCTGATTGTTGACTCATGTCCCGGTCTAGAGCAGCACAACATCATGAGCAGTATCACCGGTGCCACAGCAAGAGGGAAGACAAGGAGTAACACATAAGAACGTCGCGGCAAAAAGAGTACCACCACAGGCCCCACACCACAGGGAAGGCGGGGGAGAAGGGGGGAGGATACCATGGGGTGGGGGGGAGGGGGGTGTGGCAGCCCTGCATCATATATGCATATATATGTGTATATATACACATGCATGAATCTGTACATTTAGTTATGTATGTATCTAAATATCTCGTCAATACATGCAACAATGTATACATATGTATATGTATATATGTATACATATGTATAACGTATATGTATATGTATGTAATGTATACGTTCACGCTTACTTATACAGATACAGGGGACGAGAGATTGACAAGCGTTGTGGTTTTATTGGCATTCTGCATCGCACGATTTGAGTTCACAAGGATTTGCGAAGCTCAGAACACTGTCCGTGAATTGCCCGGGTTCAAGAGAAACTGACACTGCCCAAGACGGCAATCACTTAGCATGAAACACGCAAGCATCGACATCATAGCATAGACCAGCCTTAATTATATGTCTGCCTGTATTGCAAGCTAGATTGTGTTAGCTGCGGAACAAGAACATGAGCAGCCGCCTCATAAAGCAGTTGAGATAGAGCATTCCGATTGCTTTGGAAGCCCCGCGTCTCCTCCGGGCACGCGCTGTGCCTTTGCCGTTTGCAGCATGGACGACGGAGGTCCAAAGCGGAACTGTGAAGTTTGGAGTTCTGCAATCAAGCCTAGTAACCGCGGAGACTCGAATAGCAGGTCAAGCTAATTCGGCGTCAGGGCGTGAAGCAGCATGGGGGCATTGCATGGTTAAGCATGAAGCGCTCCCGGAATGTAACGGCAACCTGCTGGAGGATCCTGTGGCAAAGCCAGACCTTGAAACCATGGCGTTCAGCTTCGACTCCTGGACACTCTCATCCTAAATCCACAAGCAACATCTCCTGCATCACCCTGAACCAGCCCTGTAAATGCCCGTCGTTACAACAGGCTGGTGGTCAGTGGCTCGTCCTGCGTCGAGCCCGGAGGCCGGTAGCAGCAAAATATTAGGATTTCGTGGCACACTTCGACTCGTACAGGTACCGTTCGTTTGCCCATGTTTATCGTGATATGTTGTTTGCCGGCTTCGTGGTACCTGAAGCATTGAAGGTTTTACGACGGCGGCTTCTGGAGCCATTATTGAGTGAAAGTGTGGGCGTGTCGCAGCACTGCCGGGCGCTCTGGCAACATGGAAGGCCTCGCAGCTCGCCGGTCTCTTCGCAGCCCGGCCTTCGACGCGGCACTTCATGAAAGAAGAGTACCGACACTTGGCCCAAGGCTTTTCGATGTGGCCCAAACTCCAACATCAGACCCGGATGTCCGACGTTGCATCCAAGACAAAGTGGGGAACTCCACAGCCGTTATGTTAACCCTGAGCCCTGAACCCTAAAACCCCAAAACCTTTTGGTAACCCTTCTAGAAACCTCCTACAACAGCGGTTAAACCCTAAACCCCTGGGCCAAGGCGAGTCTTATCCTTTTCGGACCTCGGCGGACGCCAGGTGCGCAGCTTCCGAAAAGGGAAGGGGAGAGGTAGAAAGTTCCAGCTGTTTGCCTAGAGGTCTTGAGGAAAAGATCCGGATTTCACAAGCTGCCCCCGGGAGCTGCGTGTTGGGACTGTTCCAGTTGTCGACTAGTTGCCATCTTTTTCAATCCTCGATTCTTATGACTGCTTCACCCGTCTCGGAGACAACGGCGTCTCCGAGCGATGAACTTCTCCGTGAGCAGCAATGACTTTCGGTTGTTTTCGCGCATGACTCCTCTAGCTTCAGTACAGACCCCCCGTTGCTGAAGGAAGAGACTTGTGCCTCTTGAGCCCTCGCTCTCTCTCCATTCTGGCGGCCAGGTACGAGCTCAGGCGGCAAAACATTCCGACGACAGACTTCATGCGGATGTTTGAGGCATCATGACCGCTGGTCTGATGTGTCGTGTGTGTTTCACCCTGAAGGCATGTCGCCAAGGGGCGGGCGGGGCAGAACCAATCCAGAGGTGCTTAGGTGCATGGTTGGCAAGATCGATGTCCCCAAAACCTTCTTGCGCGCACTGGTATGACGTGACTCATGATGACATTTGCCTGAGTGCGGATCTACTACAGCTGCCAACCAATTGTCCACATGATTGAGCTCCTTCGCGTATGCAGCAAGCAGATGCAGATGTTGTCTATGCCACTAAAGAAACACGGCTGCATGTCCTTCGCCGTGCAGTGATTTGGCCACGGTTGCCTCCGTGAGGCTGTGAAGGAACGATGTCCTCTCCTGCATCTCTCCGCTAGCAAGATATTTCAACCAACGAGAAGCACTCTGCCGATCTGTGGTTGCATCACCTCACACGTGCTCACCCAAGCATACACGTTGTTGTGGTGATGACAAGGCTATGTTGTAGGGAATCGGTGTCCTTCTATGGGCCTGTTTTTGCATGGTGGTTCAGTGTTTCCTGTTTCGGGCATCTTTGCCCATTGCCTTGCTGAATCTGACGATGTCATATCTTTGCTCTTTCTGCTATACTGTGTACTGCAATCTGTAGGAATGCAATCCTGGCGGCACCAATCCTCCTGCTACTTCCTTTTGCGACGGCGACTCAGACACCACTGCTGCAGCTGCCCCTCCTCCCCCCCTTCTCCTCCTCCTCCGCTTTGTTTTCCCACTGTTACTGGGGCCTTGATGATGGTGCGAACCAACCAACCGGGAAGATCAGGGAAGCTGGAAAAACCAAGACGGGTACAAAGCCTCAGTTTTGGGTCACGATCTCATGGCACCAGGCGCCACTGAAAGATTCTCGGCTCTACGACCTTCGAGTGCTCCTTGCCTTCACCTGGAGTGTTTCGGGGTTCAAGCTTCGGGAATGGGCGCCGCAATTTTCCAGCGGGTCCAATCCGGTGTCCGCTGTTAAGCATGCCGCTGCATCGGCTTTTGCAGCAGAGAGAGCGATGGCCAAGGCACCACGGCGCAACCGTCCGTGCGCGGACTGCGAAGGTCCGTCTTTCTTTGGGAGGTGCAGAATGCATTGGTGCTTCCCCACCATGTTCCGCCCCATTCGCGCAAGGCGGCTGAAGCCACTGCGCTGGAACGCCAGGCTGGCTGCAAGCTCCCATGAAAGCCTTAAGAATCGCACTGGAGATCGCAAGACGGTGATTTTAGCCGATTTCTCGCTCGCCTGTTGATTTCCGATCAGTACCCTCTTCTAATGAAGCGTGAACAAGGTTCCCAACTTACGGAGTAAGAGTCCGTTGTTTCAGTCTAGAAACATTGTACCCGTACCCCACGGCAAAATCCTGTTCTGATTGTTTTGGCAGCTTTTTTGCGGGGTCGGCGAAGATGCGCAGCGAGAGTCGGCCGAAAGAAATCCCATATAATTATGCCGAAAAGTCCGTGCCGAATCCTAAACTCTCCTAGAAGTGTAAATCTGTCCACCCTTCGAGCTTTAAATCCTGCAGCCCTTTGCAGTTCAATTTGAAGGCTAAGCCTCCCCTGGCCTTGTAGACCCTTTTACAAACCCCTTTTAAAAGCCCCCGGACGTAAGACTCCCACATTAGTTTCATGGCCTTGGAAAGGCCGAGTCGATGCGGCGAGGGCGGCGGGTGCGCGAGCCGCTTCGTGAAGATCTCCCATGGAAATGATTTTAGGGTCTCTAGGGGAGGGGTTAGGGTTAGGCTTCTCGAGGCTCCATGTTGTGGGCTTCCTTCCTTTTCATCTGGTTTTGATGGATTGAGGGGCCTTGGGTTCACCTCTTTGGCTTCACGTGGAAGAATCACTACACAGTGATACACAGTGACCATTACACTGGTTTCTGCCTGTCACTGCAATCACCTACCGAGTACCGAGGCTTACATCTGCAGAGCAGATGCGGCAACTTTGCGACGTGATGCGTCGCTTGGGCGCAATTCGGTGAGACAGAAGCTGCCAATGAAGGCTTCAATGCGGCATCATTGGCGCAGGCTCATCTCCGAGACTCGTCCCAATCTTCTGAAACATAACCCCTGCGAAGCTAAGGAACTATGCATCGTGGCGGGCGCACTGCCTCTCAGCAAGCATCGGGGAGGGAAAGCCTTGGACCTAGGATTGCACGCAAGTTCTGGGCTTTGCGGCCGCGGGGCCAAAAGCTCTGACTCGAGCTACGGTCTCGGCTCCCCCCAAAGACTGCCCAAGGAAAGCAAAGACGGAAAGCAAAAGCGCCTGGTCGTGTCACAAGCCTGGAGCTCCATGGGCAACCTGAACTACCAGGAGGGTGGCGATGTCTAAATGCCCGCCTCGATTGGGCCATAAGAGCTGAGAGCTACTGACTGTGCCACCCTCAGGACGACAACGTCAGTCGCTGAGTTTGCGGATGTCTCCTCGCTGTGCTGGGTTCTGACATATGCCGTGTCAGGGTGCATTCACCATCAATACGTGGCACAGAACGCAGCGAACTGTCTGTGATTTCTGTTTGCAAGGCATCGCGACTTCCTTCACGTGAGAACTTCTGGCCGAAGGCTTGAGTAGTACGAGAGGATTTTCCGCTGTCTGGGGCATGTTCATCTCGGTTGATGCCCTGGCAGCAATCAGTCGGTCATTCAATAGGCAGATGCGTTTTGAGCTGGAACTTTCCCACATAGTCCTGGTGGTAGAAGCCGGTGTAGCTTGGGTACATCTATATCATACTCAAACGCATCCAGCTCTGAGGAAATCTGTACAGGTAAGGTGCGAGAAATACCGATCATAGCTCCGACGATGTCCTAGAGCTCTCAGAACTCGTTGCCTTGATGATTTAGCTATCAATTGCTGTTGAGCGGTTAAGCAGCAGCAGTGGCAGCAGTAGGATAGGTATCCTTCTACTCCTAGTACTCCTCCTCCTGCCCCTACAGCTACCCCTACGCCAACAACAGCAACAACTTGTTTCTAGTACCAGTACCAGTACTTGTACAAGTAAGTACTATTACTAGCTAGTATTACTAGTTCTAGTAGTAGTAGTAGTAGTAGTAGTAGTAGTCGTCGTCGTGGTAGCAGCAGCAGTAGTAGTAGTAGCAGTAGTAGTAGTAGTAGTAGTAGCAGTACTACTACTACTACTACTACTACTACTACTACTACTACTACTACTACTACTACTACTACTACTACTACTACTACTACTACTACTAGTACTACTGCTACGACTACAGCTGCGGCCACGGCTATGGCTCGGCTACGTCAACGCTAAATCGAGTGATTGTGCAGCATTGATGATGCTTAGCGCAGCTTCATATTTCAGAGATTTGGTTCTCAAAGCCACGTCGGAGGCCACGAGTCTCGCGATGAGTGGCTCGTTGTCAATGTCACCAGACGATTCCTCCTGGGATCCTTGAAGCCCTTTCAAGACTCATATGTCGTTGGGGGTTGTCCCTAAAGGATGCCAGGAGGATTGCTCCGCCTGATGTCACCTTGTCGAGACGGCACGTCCCGAGTCCGCAGAGCGGAAGACGAGCCAAAAGAATCATCAATGGGCCATTTGGGGTTGCGGCCTGTCATGACCGAAGCATCAGTGCACCGAGGTTCAATCGGAAGGCCTTTGCTTGGGGCAATCCGGAAGCTCAACAAAGGCCTTCTACTTGATCATTCCTTGCAGGTTGTAATGTTTCGACCAAGTCATATTGGGACGCTCAAATCCCTGAAAGTTGTCATTTCCCCGATGCACACCGAGCTGCTCTCGGTTCAGGCAGGAGGCCAAGAATGGCCAACACCAGGAGGAAAGCCAGAACCGCACCTACGAGGCGAGAGTTCTGACCAGAGCCGTGCTTTGCAGATATTTTACTGGTTTGGGCCTCTTTGGGAAGTACGTCTAATGCTGCAGAGTCGGGTTTGGAGCTTATGTTAGCCAAAACTGGCCATAACAGTCACCGAGCTTGCCGCACTGGTGAGAATGCCAGAGGCAATTGCAACTGAAGCCAGTGATAGACAGGTAAGCAGGCAGGCAGTGGTTGCAGTGGTGGTGTTGGTGATGGTGATGATGGTGATGGTGGTAGTTGTGGTTGTGGTCGTCGTCAGGTAGCAGCAGCAGCAAGCAGCTGCACTAAACTCATACCTATGATAGCTTTGTTGCTGGAACGGGAAGAAGAACGGGCGCGTCTTCTCTCAGACTTGCATTCGCGAACCGCCGAGCCAGGTCATCGCGAAGACAGGCACGGTCAAAGCAGAGCCACACATGGATGCCAAGCTGAAGACCAAGAAGTGCCGGGCCAAGCGAGGGGGTCTCGAGTGAGAGCTTTCCACGCGCTCAGAGCGAGGTCCAAAGGAAGTAGGTTCATCGTCTCCGAAATGACGATGAATGGCTGGCCCTAACCTCAGAAGCTTATTCGGTGAAGGTCAAAAGCAGCGAATCTGTGTGTGTGTGTGTGAATGTGTGTGTGTGTGTGGGGTGTGTGTAGGTTGAAGCTTGAGAACGAGCCGGGCTGGTTGGCACAGGCCTTAGGCTGGTATGCCAGCGCAAGGCTACCGTCCTGTCTGGTTTACGTGAGTGTAAGCCGGTGAGCAACTCGCTGCAGCCGGCTGAGGCAGCTCACCTCCGTGGTGTACAGGACAGCATTACTATGATCTCTGCGTGTGTGCGTGTCTGCGAAGGTTTTTTTGTGTTCCGGGGAGGCTCTCAAAGCTGGCACCTCGTTGCTTGATTTGCCGGCTGCAACTTCTGTCTGCATGCAGGACATTGGAGAGGCGCCAGCAAGTTAGCAAGTGAGCCCTGATGAGATCATGCGACGGACTTCGCCCGTCTGCAGTACAGTATTTGTGGAAGCATGTAGTCTTTCGGACGGTGCTTTGGCCACAGGGGCATCAAGACACATGGTCCGCGCAGGTGGCAGCACCGCTCGAGACCGACCCCATGCTGGAGCCACTTGTCTCTTCGCACAAGAAGCCTTCAATGAATAGAGCCCTTCAGCCACCCGCGCCTAAGCCAAACTTCCGAAGACCCCATGCAGCAAGAGTGAGCAAGCTTCGCCGAACGAGGCTGGCAGTCCCTGTCTACCAGCCGCAGGGTTCGGATCCCAGACGGGCCGAGACCTTCCAGTTCCTCTCTCCGCGAGTTCTTTAATTAACAGTAGCGTAGCAGTGGTCACAGTGGTGGAAGTAGCAGTAACAGTAGCAGTAGTGGCTAGTGGTGGTGGTGGTAGTAGTAGTAGCAGGAGGAGGAGGTAGCAACAATAGCAGCAGTAGTGGCAGCAGCAGTAGCAGTTTGCAGCAGCAGTAGCAGTCGCAGGCGCAGACGCAGGCGGAGTGGGAGTGCTAGTCGCAGTCGCAGTGGTGGTGGCGGCAGCAGCAGCAGACGTCGTTGTCGTTTTCACCAGTGGCGGTGGTGGTGAGTGGAGGAGCAGGGAAACGGGACAACGCTCCAAAGTCGGGTGTAGCAACTGAGCCTCCGAGGCATGGTTTGCCTCGAAGTCGTCTTCAAGACCGGAGTTCCCGTAAGGTGCCCTTGAGAGTCCGCGGACTTTGAGCAGAGTTCCATCGCCTCCGGCCGCCAGGGAGACGCCGAGCCGAAAGGCGAAGACAGTGGCAACGCTCAAGTGCGGCTTGTCTATAAATATGTATATATATATATATATATATGTATATATATATATATATATATGTTTATCATTTTGCATTATATTATATTACATTTTTTCTTTGTATGTCGGCTCATGGACTTTCGGACTCCGTGACATCTCTGCCTTTTGAAGTTGGGAAATATCGCCAAGGCGGAGAGTATGTCTTTGCGCACACTCAGAACTTTGACGGCTCGGCCCCGAGGATCTCTTGCTCCTCCGATCAAAGGGACTCTTTTTGCTTCCGAGGCTGGCTGAAGCTCTCGGGCAAGCCAGAAGGATGGGTCCTAGCCAACGACTCGGCTGGAAGCTGAGCAGAGCGTGCCCGTGCTCCCTTTGCACGATCTTCTGTTGTGGCACTGGCATGGTGGTGGAAGGGATATTGATATATGCCACAAATGTCTGGAATGCATTCCCCATCGCGGCTGTATCAAGACTTCTCAGACAGTCTTGATCTTCGGTTAGAGCTGCTGCTGGTCGACTTGCATTCTCGCAATGCAGGTAATCGTACATGTCTTGGGACAACCCATAGGGTACCGGTCCAGATTTAGGCAGCATCGAATGCTTCAGACATGCAAGTACAAGTATGCTTGTGCGCGTTAACATGAGCAAGTGGATGCCTGCGCGAAAACCCAGGACTGGGGCGAGCTGCTTCGGCGCCGGCGACGCATGAACGACCGACCTGCTCTCCTCTCTTTGCCAATGGCCTTTCTAGCTTCTAGTCCGACAGGCCGTGGGCTTTGGGGCTCAGGTCAGGATGACAATAAAGTCGAGCCTGCTCTTTTGCTGAGCGGACCACTGCAATGTATCACCCAAGCTGGCAGGACATTGACTTGTGGGCCATGTGTGATGCCTGGGCTGCTGCAAGAGCGTGCTGGCCTAAGGACCTATCGATCATGGTAGCCCCTTCAAGCATAGCCCGGATCAGGTCCCGTACAGAGAGGTGAAGAAACGTTGTCGCAGCATTTGGTAGTCGTCGTTGTGACTTTAGATGTAGTCGTGGCATTAGAAGTAGCAGAAACACCAGAGCTGCAGTAACTGTAGTAGCAGTCGTCGTCAAAGTGGTGGTAGCACGAGAAGCAGCAGAAGGAGTAGGAGTAGGAGTGGCAGTATGACTGGGAGCTGGTTCTTGGATTGAGGGTGCATGATCACGTCTCGAGGCGGCCAGGAACTGGACGTTCTATGGGCCTGAGCGGCAAGGACATCTTGAAGGGCTGCATGTAGGAGCTGATAGTCCAGGCGGTTCAGAAATCCGATGCAAGTCGACACTCATAGACTTACAGAGCTTGCTCGCGGGCTCTCCCACCGCGAGGAGGTCGAGGCCCTCAAAGAGCTCGAAGAGCGCACGGTCATGGAGGCACATGGATCAAGAGACGCACATATACATGCACTTGCATGTGCACAAAGCTTCGGGGCCGTTCATTTGCAAACCTCAGCATCAGGAAAGGAGGCGGAAGCAGTTTTGCAAGAATCTGCAGTGTTCTTAAATGCAAGCCTCCGCCGCAGGTGGTACTGCGCAAGTACTAGTTACTAGTATGACTAAGTCCAGACTAAGTATGACACTTCGCGACTTGCTAGCCCAAGATCTTCTCAATTACTACCAGGATTTAGTTCATCGTTCCGTCCAGGCCAAAGCCTTGTGGCAAGAGCACCGCAGCAACAAGGAGTACCTGGTGTCGGAGGGATACCTGGCCGGAGAGGACCCCAAGACTTCGCACGGTGTGGGGCCTTGTCAGACTGGTTTTCGCCAGGACCTTCTGAAGACAGAGACCTGGATGCGTGGCAGTCTCATCTCTGGACTCGGAGTCTGCTGATTCGGAGTTCTACTCTTACTCTTAGGACTTGAGTCTTGAGGTCAGCGGGTCTTTGCCCATGTCCTCGAGAAGAAGTCCAAGTCGGGTGAGGCCCCGACGGTGCCGGCATCAAGGGGTGTCGCTTCTTCCCTGCGCCGGCATTCTCTGACAACAAATTTGTATCAACAGCTCGGGGCCGAGTGGTTGAAATGCTGAAGCCTCAGCTTGCACCAGGGCTGGCTTCGGGAGCTGATCTCGGGCTTCAAGCTGTCCTCCCGAGCGCGGGCACTTAGACAACAGCTGGGAGTGCTGGTGGGTTGATACAACACACTATACCGTATACCTGATGCCTTGCAATCTTAGCACTATGCTCGTGGCCACGCCAAGGTGCCCCCGCTGCCAGGCATCCAGGGGGAGCAGGCCTGTGATCGACAGATTGTTGGTGTCGCTGCTGCCCTTGAGTCCTTGAGCATGCATGTAGTTAGAGCTGCACCCATGCGCGTATAATGGATAGCTTCGCAGACATATTGTCTGCCTGAATATGTGCACTTACCAACGGCAATGTGTCGATGTTACAGATGTACGCACGTGCGTACATATGTAGGGATGGATGGATGGATGGATGGACTTTTGTCGATGTATGTGCTATATGGTATTTATATGTATGTATAGATAGATAGATACTCGTAGCTATGGACAGATGTAGTGTACATGCCATATGCCATTCGCGTATGTCTTTGTGCGAATGAACACATGTAAATGCTTGATGACAGATCCAAGTCAAGCCATATGACAAACATCTGCACGTGTTCGTATACCCCATCACACGCATTTATTGTAACACGTTACTCACATATCTGCACGCGCATGCACTAACAAGGTCATGCGTGCATTCGCGTGCGTTTGTGCGCGTGCCCGCACCGATGTAGACCAGATCACACTGTATCAGAACCAGGCATCACCTGTTGCGCCGCGCATGTTGTAGTGGTTGGGCCTGGGCCGTTTGGTTTTCGAGATCTCAAAGCACATGTTAGGAGGAAGACGACTACTACGCCGAGCAGCAGGCACTTTTAGCTTCCCAGTTGAGGGGGCTCATCAGAGCTTGCACAGGCATTGCAGGATCCGAGATGCCATGCCAAATCAGCCACGGCCACAACAGTCGCAGCTCGGTGTTCGTTTCGTCTGTGGCAGGCCCAAGCACAGAGCTTCTCCCAAGGGCGACTAACTCAGAGAGGGACCAGCCTTGGAAAGCGCTTGCTGCAGCAGATTCCTGTATCCTTGAGGCTGCGAAAGGGCTTCACGAATGCCAATGGCGGAGCAATGGGTGGAGCCATGGGTGGCCCAATGGGCGGCGCCATGGGTGGACAGCAAGGCACGACAGAAAAGCGTTGAATGGGTAAAGTGACGCAGTGCGCATGACAGGTCCCGATAGGTCCCAGTCACCAGGGTTCGGCTTGTATGTAGCTTGACGTCGCCGGCACAGCTAAGCGTGGAGGCCACGGCGCCTTCGATCCGGCCTTCGAAGGGACCAAGCCTTTCGAGTACAAAGGTGGGAAGCTGGGTATTGATGCTGAAGGTTGCAGGGAATCAGTAGGATGTGTAACGAGGGTGAGGTTGCACTTAGTTGCCTTTTGGCCCCGCCAGCTTGCACCATGCAAACATCCGAGTGATCCGGCCGAGGCAAGATCTATACCATGGCTCCAAACGGTGTGCTCTTTGATCCGCCGAACCAGGTGGATCGGGGGGGTTGAGAACATCTGAGAGATGTCGTGACCTGGCTGAGAATCTCCATGATGCCAAACTCTCGGGCACCGGCATGACGCTTCGATACAAAGCATCGGGACAGGTTCCCATGGGCATCTGGAACCCTGACACTCAGCGTAAACGGCTCAGCCATGGGCTGGTTCAGCTCAAGCCTTCGACGCCTTGGGATGGGAAGCCTCGCTGATCAAAGCGGAAGGATCTTGATCACATGCGCATACACGGGACTGAGTTGCATCTTTCTGTGACAGTGCTTGGTCCTCCAAAGCAGCACCCATGGCGAAGTGCCTGAGGCCTTGACCCCGCTGCCGGCATGATGCCCGGCTGCCCCTATCCGGCGCCTTGGCCTGGACTTTTGAAGGAGCAGACCGAAGAAAGGATTCAAGCTCCCTTCCCGTGCTCCGCTCAGTCGCTCCGCTCTGAGGCCATCTCTTACCTGGGTCGAACCTACATTTTGCTCCCGGACCAACGCCTGCAGCGGCCCCGTCCCGGCTCTTTCTCGGGAGTTTTTAGTGGGACGGCAGAGCTGAGGTTGGACCCTGAAACCGAGGAGGCCCTTGACTGTCAGCTTCGAGTAGTTCATGAAGTCCCGGCTTGCTAGCAGATGGGACAGGATAGGACAGAGGCAGCATTCTTTTTGTGAGATTGCCCTGGCAGATTGTGGGCACGTTCAATCGCGACACGAACGAGATGGACCTGCAGAACCCTACGCTGCTTCAAGAGGTTTGCCTGCATGTCTGAGTGTTTTGCGGGTTGTCGCGGCCAGACTGCATAGTTAGATGCCGGGGCGGAGGCGGAGGCAGAGCCACACTCCTTCTGCCGGTTCGGCTCAAGACCTCTGCGCAACAACCTGAACGGTTTCAACTCTTCCTCCGAGAGATCCCAACTGAGACCGCCCAAACAGGGGATGCCGAAGTCACTCTTATGATGCACTGGTAGAAAATCCTCCGTGGAGTGTTGTCACAGCCACAGCCTACCTCGCAAATAAGCTTCAATTCGCACAGCTGTGGAGCAACATGGCTGAACCTGAGAATGAAATATTCTCAGATGAGCACTTCCAGGCGCGTCTGCAAAGCAAGCGGGGCGTTGAAGCACAAGTACTGCATGAGTCTGATAAGGCGCTCATCGTCAGAAGTTCGCCCGACCACACAATTCCAAAATGTCTGACGGCAACCGGGTACCTGGCATCTGCCCTCGACGATAGTGATGGTGAGGGTGGGGTGATTCTGCCGATGGTGATGGTGGTGCTGGTGCTGGTGTGCTGTCACTGACCAGTTTTTGCTCATGTGGTGCTTCATATGGAAGTAGCAAGTGGCAGTACCTTGTGCAGACTGCTTCGGTGCCCCTGACAGGCCCTTACAGCTCAAGACAAGAAGCCACAGGACTTCCTGGTTTCTCCAGAAGCCATTTTCGTTTTGTAGCTTGTATTGCCCCCCGCCAACATGGCAAAACCCGGCTTTTGACTGCCTTGCCCAGCGTCACCTGAAGACGGTGGCAGAGGCATGAAATTCATCATCGGCTAGTAAGCCACAGGATCTCCTGAAGACGGTCGAGGCCAACGCGCCCGGTTACACCGAAGCTCGTACGCACTGGAGGTGTGGCAGGGTCCGATCGGTTTGGATTTGTTGAGTCAGTGCAAGATGGAATCGGAGCCGAGGAAAAGAAGCGCCTGTTGGACGGCATGAAGGTGGCTTCTTGCCTGGGAGGGGGGCTGCGGTGAGCACAGCCCGAGCTAGCAGAAGTACCACAACTTTTGTTGCTTGCAGAGGACTTCTTGAAAAAGGTCCAGGCTGCCGAGGAGAAGCTGTACATGGTTACTCTGCCTTTGATTGCGAGCAGAGCCAAGGGAGGCGAGAGGCAAAGTGGTTCGGTTTTTTAATGGTCTAAAGCCAGGTCAAAGCGGTCGGCAAGGTGAAGGGAAAGATGGAAACAGAGGACGGGAGCTGCAGGTGATCCTCGCGTGCCTCGTTGTCTCGCTTTGTGACTGCCGTCCATTGCCGTCCACTCGGCAGGAGCATGAGCTGATCAACAAGTACCACAGCCAAGACCTTCAGGACAAGCGTAGCCGCCCCACATGCCCGCGCTCTCACCAACATGCGATGAGAGGCAAGAGACTACAAGTAGGGCCAACAAAAGGCATGTACATGTTTGTGGGTTTCAGTCCTGCCGGCCACAGGGGACCCTACGGTTTTGTTTGGTGGAAGTTGCCTGGCAACCTAGAAAAGTCAGGGTTTCGATCAACCCACAGTTGCAGATTAGCCTGACGAACCCGAGGCCGTTCCAGTTGACGCCAGAAAGAATGTCGCCAAAATCCCCGAAAGCCGTAACACCAAAACCTTTCAGCCACCTTTTCTCAAGCAGGACAAGATCCAGCTTCTCACCGGCGCGGTGCAAGCGATGATCGACGAAGGTCGCCTCACCGTCGAGGCTCACCGAAAGAAACCTTGTCCAACAATCAGAAGACGAAGAAGATGTGGCATGAAGCAAGCAAGAGCAGCAACAGCACTGCAAAAGCAGCAAAGACCACGGCGACAACGACGAAAATGTGATCATGAAAATCCACGACGACCTCATCCACGAGGTCAGGTTCTTCCATGTGACACGTAGGCCCAACAGAGAACCGGATTGCGCGATTACACACCTCCGCACTGCAGGTTGTGGAGCGTACGCTGCGTGTTCTACCCGACCCGAGATAAGACAATGTCTTGATGGCTGTTCTCTCGCGCTAGCAGAACTCCAGCTTCTCCCACCCGACGGAAACGGCGCCTGAATCCTTGCAAACGTGTGAATCGACGCGGTGCGGCGGGAGGTCGAGTCATCTTGTATGCGGACCTAGAAACCAGGGCGGAATCAGAAGGTGCAGCATATCAGAAAGCTGCATGCATGCATGGTCTTGCAAAGCCCAGATTCCAAACGAGCGTGTTGTGCACGATTTGGGCTCTGGAGTAGAGCTTGGCTCTGGTGACCGGTTCGTGACATGTTCTGCAGAAGTTCACAGTACATGAACGGGTGGGCAGTTGAAGTCAGTTTAAGTGCATGGGAGCATTGAAAAAAGGAAGAGAGACCAGGGAACAAAGTCACTACAAGGAGAACAGGTTCAGCGGGAGACAAGTCGCATCTTCAAAAGACACCAAAGCTGCTCTAGGTCGAGGTGGTTTCAGTAATTTGGGACACCTTATTTTGGGGTCCCGATACTAAGGATCCTACTACATGTTGGGGTCCCCCAGTCAGAAGCTCTCGATGAAAGCCAGGAGAGGCCGGTCCTCCAGGAGCAGCTCGCCGCGCGGCGGACTGCAGCCAAGGCCCCGCTTTTCAGGGGCGCGCGCCCTGGCCCGGGAACTCCGAATTCTGCAGATCTCTGCAGGAGGCGGGAAAGGCCAAGACCGTCGAGATGCTTGGCAAGTGAAGCGATAAGAGCTCTTCATGCAAAGTCTTGCTTGTCCTGCATTTGCCGCTCATATGCCGGTGTTGTAGCAGTGTAGCATCCGCGACGACATGCGCCTTCGGTGACAGGGATAAGCCATAAGAAGCTGGACTTGGGTCTTAGGAGTTACCTCTGGTTACTGATTACTGACAATCCATCGCCGCAATACACTGTCGTCACTCCTGCATTCTAAGGAAGGTCGAGACCATGTTAGTCACATCCATCGCCGCAATACACTGTCGTCACTCCTGCATTCTAAGGAAGGTCGAGACCATGTTAGTCAGTGTGTCGGAAGCTGAGCTGGCCGCATTCGGGCCTCCGTGCCGCTGATGTCTCTGCTGGCCTTACGTGCGTGGCCGATTTTGCCGTTGACTGTCAGGGGAAAGTCCAAAGGGATCACCCACCCAGTGAAAAATCTGGAAGACTTCTACCCGCTGGATCAGGCCGGGGCGGCAGTCATGGACGTGTGAAGAGACACTGAAGAGAGGAAGCCAGTAAAGCCGGATGTCCTTGACTCTGGAGGAGCTGAAGCGGCTTGACCGCTTGTCGAAGGCTCCAGAGAAAAACCTCAGCCGGGAAGCCCAGCCCTGTCAAGACATCGACTGATCGTCGCAGACATCGCTTGAGCATGCTGTGCTGTTTGCACGCGGCTTCGTAGAAACTATGATAGACTGCGTGTTCACCATCCTGCTGGAAAGTAGTGGCTTGTCATGCAATTCTCTCAGGCGACCATGACAGAGAGCAGGTGAGAAGCTCAGAATTTAACTGAAATGCCAGCTCTTCTGCAATTAAAGCTAAAACTTCGGAACACCCGAGGTGAGGAAAAGGCCCTCCTTGCAGGAGGACATCCGACGAGTCCTGGCAAAGTCTGGCAGCCTGCTCCCGTTCGTCCCTTTCCCTTGCGGTCGCTGGCTCGCTCTGTTAGTTTTATGCACAGAACAGCTTTGCACAAAAACCATGAACATCCGTATGCTCATGTCGGCGACGGTGTGCATGCATCGCAGACAAGCGCGCACACACATGCTCAGACAACGACATGTAGTTTGAAGCAACTGATTTTGCACACATATGCATGTGCACGCACAAATACACGGGCATGCGGCATACATATTGTAGTATTGCATAGATATGCATATCAGTGTAGTGGCCCACTTGGATGAGCGGCCAAATGCCATACCGGAGGCTACTGAGTTTGCAGCCGCGTCGCACGCACTACCTGTCCAAACATTCCGCCCTCGCAATGCCGTCGCCATTCAGTTGCTGAGGATTGGAGCGGAAAAGCCGCATGTGGTTCGAAACCTCTGAGGAGCAAGTTGAAATGCAGGGTGAATCTGGCGAAGATGCTGCTGCCAAGCCGTGCCAACCAATTTAAATGCGAGCCTCTGTCCGGTTGCAGGAGTTTCACCGTCGCCTTCAAAAGGCCCTCATCGAGCTCGAAAAGATCAAAGCCGCTGCCACAGTGTCATCCATCATGCCATATGGGAGTTTCCGAAAATAGGGGGCAATAATATAGTACCCTAAAACAGTAGGATCCTTATTATCAGGACCCCCAAAATAAGGTACCAAATTTTCGGAAATTCCCATATAACACATAATGCCTCTCATCCCCAGCATCCTTTGGACTGGGGAGCGCAGACGTGCATTGAAGCTTGTCGTCAGGCTGAGCAGGCCAAAAGAGAGGCACAGGAGGCTGCAGAGCGCAAGCTCCGGGAGGTGTGGGCGTGAACGAAATGTCTCGCAACACTGATTGATTTGTGCTGCTCTTTCCGTTCCTTCCTGTCGCAGGAGGAGGAGGCGCTCGAGAGGAAGCGGCAGGCGACGCAAAGATAGTTCAACTGTCACGCAGTGATCGCATTTCCCCGCCGCATGCCGGGCGCTGGCTTAACGGCTGTGGCTTGCGTTTCAAGTCGCTGGCCATCCACCAGCGCCACATTGACGGCGTCTGGCTTCTTGAAACGACTCGTGCGATCAGCATGCAGTCGTCATCCACCAGACTAGCAGCACCACAGCGGGATACCGGACACGGCTATACAGTAGCAGCGAAATTGCTGCGACTGCTACTGCTGTTTCTCCCCTGCTACGACTGCCGCTGCTGTAGCTGTTGCCTCTGCTACTCTTACCACTACTGCTACCACCACCCCCATCACCCCACGACAACCACTGCCACTGCTACTACTGCTGCGACTGCTGCTACTGCTAGTTCTGCTACTACTACTACTACTACTACTACTACCACTACCACTACCACTACCACTACTGTTACTACGACGACTACTACTACGACGACGACTGCCGCTACTGCTACTGCTGCTGCTTGCTGCTGCTGCTGCTGCTGCTACTACTTCAACTTCTATGTCTACTGCTACTGTTTCTTCTTCGACGACTGTCCATTTGTTTACCCGGTTTCAGTCCCTTTGTTTTAGCTCCAAAGGCCCATCGCGAGGCAGAGGAGCGCAAGGAGCTTGAGCTCCAGGCCGCCCGGTGAAGAGTAAGTTTTTGTAAAGGTTTAAAAAACCATTTAACAAAAACTATGCACATGGATAGTTCTTGGCTTGCAAGATGTTTTGTTCATAATTTTTCTACCGTGTCTGGATTATGGGGAACTTGCTGCTGTTACTGATCGGATTTTTGTTGAATTGGATTCTGCGATGGTGGTAGTTGCCAGGCACACACGTTAAGCACGGAGGTACCTGTTCTCTTTTGTGAGAATCGTTGTGGCTGTAAAACTCGGGAAGTCTTGACCGAGATGATGGCCTCGAAGCTTTACAGATCTCCTTAGCGATGTGTTTGTTGACTGTGTGATGCTTTTGACTCGGTCGAGGCGCTGTCGAAGTAATTACAGCACGCTTCCCGGTTCGTGCGTAAACAACCAGAACCCAATCCTCAGGCCAAGCTTGAGAAGAAGCGCCAGGAGGCACACTGCTTAGAAGAGACGATGTGAAGCAGGGTAGATCAGGAATCCGCATTGAACACGACACCGTTCTGCTCGCTGCTGTTTCTATATCGGTTGTTCAAGTGATCACAATGTGACGTAGATAAGTCCCACACTTGTAACTGTCTGTGACATGTTGTATCTCTACACAGATAGCACAGATATACGGATATACAGTTGCACGTACAAGTACATCATTACATAATTCCATACATGTGCTTATGCGTATGCTTTTTATACAATATGTAGATGGGTACAGATATCCTCAGCTGAGATCCAAGTGTGCGAGCATCCTGCATCCATGTCTTTTACACTTTCCCTTATTGAATTTGTCCCCTGGGAAAGGCCGCCTTAAAGCCGGCGAAGGCAGCTCCTCAAGCAAAGAAGAAAGAGAGCCGCAAACTGCAAGGAGATTTCCTGATTGGTTTCGCGGGTTTTGACGTGTGGCCGCTATTTATGCCAGAACTGTGCAGATGAAGGGATGCAGAGGCAAGACGTGGTCACAGGAAGTGAGTCGAGCTCATTGTGGAAGGCACGTTGTCGTGCAAGCAGTGTACCGACAGCACCTGGCTGCAGATGTAGGAGAGTTCAGAGTTTGGGTGCACGGATTCCTCCGAGGATAGTAACCTATCGCCTCGGCAGTTCGAGATGAAACGCTCCCATCATGCCCAGGAAGCTCCAGCGAACCAAGCTCGACCCACATGCTTCTCGGCACCGGCTGTAGTCACTGTGAAACCCTGGATGATAGAAATACATACTCCGAGTTGGAGTAAGAGAAGAACCATCATTATCGCAGTCGCACAGTGGCCTGTGGCAGTACTAGTGGTAGTCGTCACAGTAGCAGTGGCAGTAGGACAGGAGTAGGAGTAGGAGTAGGAGGAGGACGAGGAGCAGTGGCAGTAGCAGCAGCAGCAGTGTCAGCAGCAGCAGCAGCAACAGCAGCAGTAGCAGCGGCAGCAGCAGCAGTAGCAGTTGCAGTTGCAGTAGCGTAGCAGCAGGTGCAGTTGCAGTTGCAGCAGCAGGCGCAGAAGAAGAAGTGGTAGTAGTTGTTGTTGCTGACGCAGCAGTAGTAGGAATATCATTATATGAAATTCTGGTGGTGGTGGTAGCAGAGGTGGTAGTAGTAGTCATAGTAGTCGTCGTCGTAAGCAGGAGTAGCAGCAGATGCAGCAGAAGCTGCGGCTGCTCCTGCAAAAGCCGCCTGGAGTCTGGTGCCAGCAGGTGCCAACTGAGCCCATCATAACAGTCACTCCGCCTGCTGCCGCTCAGGATTTCTTCCAGCCCCCACCGCGAGAGGAGGAGCCCGAGACCCAGGCAAACACCGAAGACGCGCAGGCGCAGAGCGGTTCTGGCTGGATTACGGCCGATGATTCTGCTTTGGGTGTAGGATGGTTTGTATACTATACTATACGCTATAGTAGAATACCCTGCAGGTGCAGGTCTTGTTGATCTATGTTACCATCTGAGGTTGTGCCGCACACATGATTACATAATTAGCAATTTTCGGGCTGCGACAGGCTGTTGGGGCTCGATTCTGGGCGCAAGGGACTCTCGGAAGAGTGGTTATGGCTCCTTTGTTGAGACGGCGTCCAGAGGTCTAGCAAGCTTTTGGGCAGATGGCTAGACAGATATACAGACGGATAGATAGAAGAGTAAATAGATACATAGACAGGAGATAGGTAGACAGACAAACGCATGGATGGATAGAGGGAAACACAGAGAGCGACAAGAGAAATGGTGGAAAACTTGTGCGCGTGGTGGTACTGAGCATCGGGCAAGTAGCAACTTCTTGCAAGTGATACGCATTGATGCGCTACAGGTAAGCAGTCCAGCAATGTCGTACACCCAGCATGTGTTGCGCAGGAGAGCAACTCCGATGATGCTGATGGCCTGACAACGCCTCCGTCAAGCGAGCAGCCATTCGACTGGACACTGTTGGTGCTTCGAGCATGAAGATCATGAATCAGATGTAGCCCAAGAGACTCCAATGCAATACTGGACAAGATACATTGAACACTGTACGAACCTTCACATCGATGTATGTGTTTGTGTATGATGCGTGTGTGTGTGTGTGTGTGTGTCTGTGTCTCTGTGTGTGTGTGTGTGTCTGTGTGTCTGTGTGTCTGTGTGTCTGTGTGTGTGTGTCTGTGTGTGTGTGTGTGTCTGTGTGTTTGTGCGTTTGTGCGTGCGCAACTCCTGTCATTAAGGATGTAGGCTTTGATGCTTCTGCAGCCATATTAGCAAGGGGTCAGCGAGCATTTCTGGATTGCTCTGCCCACCGAAGACCGTCCAGATTCGCTTGGACATGATGAAGGGACGCCTTCTTCACGTACCGTACCTGCGATGGCCGGCCAAATTGACACCTTAAGGAAGCTGTTGCTTCATAGTCGGGCGGATGTTGTGACGTGATGATGACGGAGAGGAAGTGACAAGAACAAGTAGTTCTAACACAAACAGCATCGCAAGGGATGACTGCTCAGCAAGTGTGCTTCACGACAGTAATTCTGCCAAAGCGCTGTCGGACTCCCGGTTTGCGGGGGATCCCTTGGAGTATCTGGTACCCCATGAATACATCTGTCCTTTTCCTTGGAGCATGAGCCTTGGCCCCACATGAATCAGGCCTCGATTGCCGAGTATACCATTGGAACCTAACTCTCCCGGATCAAGCTCGGACGAGCACGCCTGGTGTGACACCCTCGAAGAAGGTACCCCCATTCCTGGCTGGACATCTCCATAAAGAGTCCAAGTGAAAGAGCCAAGGAGTAGCTTTCACAGCCATTTGATCATGTAACATCCTTGTTTCACAACCTTAGTGTTGTGTCCTGAGCCGTGGCAAACTATGACTTTCATATTCAGCAACGTGAAGGAGGACATCGAGAGGATGCCAGACCGTCATCGACACCGTTGGTGTCACCGTCTGCAACCTTTCTCGAATCATTACTTGATTCAATCGTTCTGGAAATTGCATAAGCATTTCTTGATCAGAAGAAAGCAGCATTGGGGGGGTTGCGGCTTTGCCTGCGATCCTCCAGGCTGACCGCCACAAGAAGGCGGCACGGAGAGGCAGCGGCTTTGCCTGCGATTCTCCATAACAACCGTTGCAGGAAGGCAGCATTGGAGGGGCTGCGGCTTTGCCTGCGATCCTCCATGTTGACCTTTTTAAGGCACTCCAACAGGAGTAACCGCGTGTGTGGCCCTTTTGATAACAAGAAGCTCAATCACGATTTGTAACATCTAAAGCTACCGGTACAGCCGGTAGTGTGTGGGTGCGCAACTCATGTTGCGAAGAATGTAGGTTTTTCAAAGGTTGCAAATGGGCCTGATCTGTACAAGTGGCCGAAGGCTTGGGTTTTTGAGGCTGCAAAACAGTGAAGTGCAAAGCTTCAGGGTTCTTCGGAAGTTGGAAGACTGGGTCTTCTGAGGCCGCAAGGCAGTGGGTGCGCCAGGTTTGGGGGTGTTTTGACGGTTGGAAGGCTGAGTTTTCTGAGGCTGCAAGGTTTGGGGTTTTTTCGAAGGTTGGGTTGGGTTTTCTGAGGCCGAAGGGCAGTGAGTGCAACTCGCCACTACACAACCTGAGAATTTTGCCCAGCGCTACTTACAGCTTACCCGTATTGCCGTGTGCAATTCCTGTCAATAAGGATGTAGGCTTTGATGCTTCTGCAGTCATATTAGCAGGGGGCAGCGAGCATTTCTGGATTGCACTGCCTAACAAAGACCGTCCAGAATTGCTTGGATATGAAGCAGGAACGCCTTCTTCACGTACCTGCGATGGCCGCCCAAATTTACACCCTCAAGAAGCTGTTGTTTCATAGTCGGCCGGATGTTGTGACGTGATGATTGCAAAGAGGAAGTGACAAGAACTAGTAATCCTAACACAAACAGCATCCCAAGGGATGACTGGTGTGTGTGTGTGTGTGTGTGTGTCTGTGTGTGTGTGTGTCTGTGTGTGTGTGTGTTGTGTCTGTGTGTGTGTGTCTGTGTGTTGGAATTCCTGTTTCTGAGGAAGACATCTTCTCAGACAGCTCTGTAATGCATATACTAGACTGCAGCGGATGCAGGGGGCCGCAGGCTTACCATCGGAGCTGCGGCCAACGAAGACCTCCGATGGTAAGTGTGAAAACGTACCTGCTGAAAACAACCATATCTCTTCTGAAGACTTTCTGTGGAGATTCTGCATGCAAGCTTCGTATGCCTGCTCGAAGAGCGCACAATTCGAAGCACAATTCGACGCGTGAAGAGAGATGATGTCAAGACAACCAGCTCAGACTTGGTATGTGTGTGAATCCCGGTAGTAATTCTGCCAAAGCGCTGCCGGACCCTCGGTCTGCGGGGGGCATGATGAATACACCCTGAGTCCCTGGTCAGCACTCTGAATAGTGGACTTCAGTCTACTTCTAACGCTGAATACATCCGAACGTTGAGATGTGAATTCCACCGGCCGATGAATTCCTCCGAACGATGAAGACATATGAATACATCCGACTGATGAAGACCTCCGATTGATGAATATTTCCGAACGATGAATGCGCTCAAGACTTTCTACGCTGACTAATCTGAAGTCCACCTCTAGCGACTTTCCTGAAGTCCCCAACCCACTCGGCCTGGTAATGTAACTATTGCAGAGGCGGTGTGTCAAGATTCGGAATCAGGCCGTCCGAAAAGCTCTGACACACAAGTAGGATGATGCTGCCGATGCTTTAGTAGATTCGAGCGCTTAAGTTGATGATGTCTACCAGTAATGCGTCTCCTGAATACCACCTCTGACGACGCAAAGGATGGTGTTTTGGGTGTTGCTATTCGTTGAAGACCGCCAAGCTGCTACGATGATACCACTACTTATCTACGGACAACTTATTAGATGATGCATTCATTACTGTGCCTTCTGAATGCCACCTCCTTTGGCACTTGAAGGTGGTGTTTGAGATGATGTTTTCACTGAAGACCGCCAAGCTGCTAGTATGATGTCGATTTTTTAGTAGATTCGAGCGCTTAAGTTGATGATGTCTATTACTGATGCGCATCCTGAATTCCACTTCTGTCGGCGCAAAGGATGGTGTTTTTGATGCTGTTATTCGCTGAAGACCGCCAAGCTGCTACGATGATACTACTACTTATTTACGGACAACTTATTAGATGATGCATTCATTACTGTGCCTTCTGAATGCCACCTCCTTTGGCACTTGAAGGTGGTGTTTGAGATGATGTTTTCACTGAAGACCGCCAAGCTGCTAGTATGATGCATCCCCTGCGGTAGCGAAGCTTTCCTCGGAAAGCAAGTGGGCCTGTTGTGTTGCTATTATTGTTTTTTCGCGCAGTCGTGTCGTCGTCGTGTTTTTGTGTTGCTTTTATTCGTTCTCGTCGTCCTTGTCGTTCGCGTAGATGTTGCAGCCACAGTTATTGTGGTGTTGGTTGTTGCGTCGTTTCGTCCTCGTCGTCGTCGATGTTGTTGTTCGTCTGTTTGCTGCTTCTCTTCGTCGTCCGCATCGTTATTGTTGTGTTGTTGATGTTACATCATTCTTGTTTAAAACTTAGCCTATGAGAGTGAATCGTTACCAACCGGCACTGACCGGGTAGGTGTGTGCGGAATTCCTGTTTCTAAGGAAGACATCTTCTCAGACAGTTCTGTAATGCATATGCTAGAATGCAGGGGATGCAGGGGGGGCGCAGGCTTACCATCGGAGTTGCGGCCAAAGAAGACCTCCGATGGTAAGTGTGAAAACATACCTGCTGAAAACAACCATATCTCTTCTGAAGCGTGAAGAGAGATGATGCCAAGACAACCAGCTCAGACTGGGTATGTGTGTGTGTGTGTGTGTGTCTGTGTGTGTGTGTGTGTGTGTGTCTGTTTGTGTGGGTGTGTGTGTGTGTGTCTGTGTGTGTGTGTGTCTGTGTGTGTGTGTGTGTCAGTGTGTCTGTGTGTCTGTGTGTGTGTGTGTGTATGTGTGTGTGTCCGTATATGTAAGTATAAGTACAGAGATGTTAAGCATATGCATATATGCAATACCATACGAATGTGTGTGAGTATGTATATATCCGTACATGGATAAGCATACATGCAGATATGGATATAGATAGACGCATATACAGACATCGCATAGACATATGCGTGTTTGTATATGAGCATGTGCTTGTTGCACTGTATGCCGTATATGCACATGACATAGACACAGACAAGCTACATAAACACAAGCCACTGGGACTTCCGTAACCTTGGGCCATGTACGCTGTTCAACCTTGTGTCTGTACACGTAAATTTTGCCGGTCCTAACTCTGCCCCCTTCGTATTGCTGTTGCCGTCGCAGTCGTTTTTGTTCTCTTCAAAGTGACTCCTTCGTAACATCAGCTTCATCGATCAACTACATGTAATGGCAGTTCTTGTAGGGAGCGCTAGCCTCATCCTCTACTGAGGCCTCACATCCCGGCGCAGACGCCGGAGCCAAAACCGAAGCCAAAGGCTTCGGCTGTGGCTCCGACCAAGGCCCCGGTGAAGAAGGCCGGGGCTCTGAGGGTTTGGGGGGTCACAGGTATGTTTGTTCAGGGGTGAGTTCTTAGGACCACAGTTTCCTGATTGGATTTCGTGGAGCTCGCAAGATAGCTTCTAGGACAGCAATGTGTGGCAAATGCACTTTGATTCATCATTGTGTCAGTACTAGCAGTGGCACAGAATGGGCAGACTCATGACAACACAGACTGGTAGCATGCAGAAAAGCAGCGGACAGTCTGACAAAGTCTCGGCATGCTCGCAGATTGTCATTGAGAACAAATGGGGCTCGGCGGACTCGGCTATCGACGCAGAAGATGCGCGACTGGTCCGAAATGAGCTGGGGGGGCCTGGAATGGAGTGGAATCTTTTGTGCAGTAACCGCTGACCTTAAATGCAGAAGCACATCATGTGCAGAGCATGCCTAGATCTCGCCTCAGATCCCAACAGTTGGGATCCACATGATCAAGGGTGATCTACAAGATATACCAACCATGAAGAGCAGCAAATGTCTTCAACAGGGCAGAACGGAGCCCTGAAGCTACCGAAGACAGCCGACGTAGGCTAGGTAATATCTTATTCTGTGTATCATGTGCGATGAGATTACATTGCAAATGTATTGCATTGGATTATGTTGTATGAGTTTTGTCATCTACTTATTCTGTACTCTATCATGTTGCATTTCATTCTGGTATAGTGTAGCACAGTATATGATACCATACTGTACTATACCATACTATACAATGTTGCTGCCAAGTACCAACTGAACAGTTCTAAGCCACTAAGCATGAGAACCAGCAGGATCACGACACCACTGACTGCAAGGGTAAAGCTCGGTTCCGGTTCAGGCACGTCGCTGAGGGGCTCGAGGGCCCCTCGCTGCAGGAAGCTGCACAGGCGCGATCTCCGCAAAGGAAACTATCATGTACTGTAATATATACTACAGTATACTATATTTAGTATACTAGGTGTATTATAGCAGACTAAAGTATACTACAGAACACTTTAGTACACTATAGTGCTGTTGGCCTTGGAGACTCCCGTCACTTCTGCCTCCAATCCGGAGTTCAGGATAGGAGGCTTGCAGTTCATCTTGGCAAGAGATGGATAGAGGTGCACTGGCTTTTCAAATCCCTATTGTCAAGGCTGACAGGTTGGCTGTAGACTCGATACGCGAGCCACAACTAGCAATGTTCGTTTTCAACATCAGGAAAACGGCAGAGCCTTGATAGGGAGGTCTCGTTCTGGATCTCAACATCCGCGAGTGCGTCATAGACAGAGACATGACTCATGAATTCTCACGATACGATCTGCGACTGGCCTTGCTCGGTCAAAATCATTCGGAAGCAAGCAAGAAGGACAAAGCTACTCCTCAGCGTCAGCAGCAAACTGTGTGACAAGCACGATTCAGGTGTTTCCGAAGACAAACGAGCATTCGCTCGGACTTCTGCCGAAGCCACTACTCCTCCTCCTTCTACGGCTTACTACTCCTACTACTTCACTAGCAACACCACTACCGCTGCCACCACAACTACCACTATCTCTACCACTCCGACGACTACTACGACGACGATTGCGACGACTGTCCTACAACGACTGCGACTACTATCGGGCCACAGCCACGACTACGACTTCCCACTGCTGGTACTACTACTAGTCCTGGTGCTAGTCCTCGTCCTAGTCCTACTACTACTACTATTTTTCAATTGAACGCTGCGCGAGCGTGCTCTGCGCTTTGCGGGCGCCATTGGTCTCATGCACTCGTGAAACTGCTTCTAGCATGCATCGCTCAGGTCTCTCTAATCAGCTCGAACTTGACAAACTACTTCAACTGCTACTTCGACAAAAAAGCTTCCTTCTCCGACACCTTGGCGTGAACAGACGCGTCCATCTGTGCACCTGTCTCAACAAATAGGCCGTACCTCAGATGAAGCCGCCACCCGGAGTATCCGTCTCGTGGCGTCCCACACGGATTACTCATGTTGAAGACAGAAGGCCGTAAGGGTCATGTGCGGATGACCGCTGGTACCTGAGGCAATTTCGGTGTCGTGAGTCTTGGGGCAGCTTCGATGCTGGCAATCTGCTGAAGCGCAAAGTGCTGTTTTAAGCGAGGCTAGCACGCGATTCGCAGTCTTCCGAAGAGATGTGCTAGGCGTCGGAAGAGTGCCGAATTCCCTGAGTCTGTGACATAAGGGATCATAGAGTCTGTGACATATTATCGCCCTCACTGGTCATGACCTTTTGGCCACTGCTGAGAGTAGCCGTGCCAGGACCACTGCTGCCACCAGTCCCAGTCGTCGTCCTGAAATGAGCGTGCCTGTCTGGCCCACTGGGACGAGGAGGATGAGGAGGGGCCATCGCGCTGCCGCTTGCCCTCTGTGTCTGCCTCCTGCATCTGTGGGCGCTTGTGAGTTGCAGCAGCAGCCAGCTTGGCCATGCGCTTGTCCTCTTCGTTCCCTTTGTCATGCTGTATCCGCATCTTCATGATGGAGTAGGCATTTTTGTCGGGTTTGACCCGGAAGACACGAGCTGGGAGTCCAGCTGATTTTGCAGTCTCGTTGTAGACTGCCACTATGGTGGTGGCGATCATATTGAATTCGACCCACGATGGGAAGTGTTGCTGAAAAGCCTTTTCATCCCACATCTTGTTGAAACAGGCATGGATAAGGCCATGCACTTTTGTTGGCGCGTCCAGCTCGCGGTAGGCATCGCCCGCGCCTGTGGCGATGGTGACCTTCCCATCGCTTGTGAGGACTCGCCTCACCGACATGGCGGTGTCCCATGTGAGGCCGGTTTGCGTCCTGACGGACTTGATGGCAGAGAACAGCGGCGGAACTTCTCGGAGTGCTTCCATCCTGGTAGACCAAAGGGTCTGTTGTTCCTGGTTGGTGAGGCCGCCAAGAATGACCGGGGCCACCAGGATGTTGATGGAAGCTAAGGCCCGAATCCAGTCTTGATGGGACTGGGAGCTCAGCAGCTGAGCCAACTCCTGCCGCGTGTAACGTACTGTCAGCCGTGGAGCCGGCTGCGGGACATAGCCGACGAGTTCCGCATTGGATTCCGGAGGCTCATATGCTGACGGGGGGCGGGAAGAGGGAGGAGGGGGCGTGTGGGAGCGCGGAGCGGCCTGGGTGGCGGGGGTTGGAGGAGAGACGGACTTGGGGGGATGCGGAAGGATCGGGGGGACCGGAATCGCAGGAGGGGGGGCTGGTGCCGCCGATGAAGATGAGGGCGGGGGGCTTTGGGTGGCCACCAAGGGCGGTGGGGCCTTAACCGGAAGCGCTGGGGCCGCCTTCGGTGTTTCTGCTTGGCCTGCTTTGAAGGCCGCCTTTTCAGCTGCTGAGGAGGTGAAAGGGCAAGGGGGGGAGGGTGGCGGCTCAAAGCCGGCTGCTTTGTCCACACCTTTGGTCCTGGTACTGCTGGGGGGAAGAGGAATTTCCTGGGGGAGCTTGGGGGGAGGAGGAGGGGGGGGAGAGTGGGGGGCTGGCGTGGCACTGAGTGCTGGGTTGTGCTTCTGAGTGACAAAGTGGTTCTTAAGGCCGTGGCTAGTGCTGAATTGCACCTGCCTGTTGTGCTTGCGGCAGTGCAAGCAGCATAGCCACATGTCCCCCGAGACTTTCACTTGCCCTAATCCTCGAGGGATAAGCTCCAGCACATCCTGCTCTGTAAGGTCTTGATTGTAGTGGTGGGTTGCACGGACCGTAGCCATGATCTCTGCAAAGGAGTTGTACTGGATGCTGTCGGCCACATAGGCTTCAATATCCTCCTGAGTGGGAGGAGGGGGAGCCGATGAGGCGGTTGCCATGGTCTGTGACCTAAGTGGCTGTGGTGAGCTGTGCTCTTCAGGTCTGTCAGACTGGATTTCAAGGGAGATGTCAGGGAGTTGGCTCTGCAGCATGCGGTCTGTGCGTTCCTTGGTGGTTGGGTCTCCCTGAAATCCCTTCAGCCACTTCCAGCAACGGGTATATGCAACGGTCGTGTTGTTGGTAGTCACGAAGTAGTGGCCATCATTGTCGTACTTCTTGTTCTTCACTCGCTTGTCCCAGCGCTCCGAGAACAGGTAGATGGGGCCGAATTTGGTGGAAACATTCCATCCCGGCTGAGGGGAGTGACCAAGGTCGCGACCCAAGATCTGCCAAAGATATTTGCAGAAGGTCATGTATTCCAAGTTTGCCTTCGCTGTCATAACCTGACGGCTGAAGGCGTGCTGTATGGCTTCCCTCATCAAGGGATGTCTGGGCTTGCCATAGATGATGCCTTGAAAAATATGATCTCCTTTGACTCCTATGGCCATGACCATGAACTCCTGTGGGAGTTGGCCAGGTGGGGAGGGTCTGTGACCCACTTCACCTGCCTTCTTTGAGTGAGCTGTGCTCCAATCTGCTGCGAGATACACAAGTACCTGTTCCCAAGGTACCACGAAGCCACATTTGATGTCGACGTATAGGCCGCCGTGCTGGTAGTGGTAGACGTATCGGAATACGTCTGCTCGATGAGCAGGTTGGCTGAGGCGATCCAGCAGATTGGAGCCGTACTTTCCTGCGAGTTGCCGCAGGGTAGCCCGAAGAACATCATCATCACAGAATCTGCGGGTGAAGCCAGCAAACATTTTGGCCGCGACTTGGGCCGGTTCCGGCTTTTCGTCGTGAACGTAGGTCTGGAAGAGGAGGGCTGGGACAGGGGCGGCTTCCCATTCTGGGAGATGTGTGAATCGCATTCCCCAGGGGCCATGTCCGTATTGCATGGCTACTTCTGAAAGATCACGGACCGTGCGGCATTGCGACAGAGCCTGGGCAGCTAGCATTTCGACATGCATGTCCTGCTCGCGAGCGTTCCAACCAGCGACCACGAGGACAGGCAGTCCTGGGGTGTTGCGCATTTCCTCGATGGCTCTGGTTACAAGCGCCGGGATGACAATGTCCGCGACTTCGGGGCGGAAATGAAGGTTCTTGGAGTTGTAGAGCCATTCTACCCCTCCTACACCAGGCATCTGGGCCAGGTCCATGATTTCTTGGTTGTGCAGGTTCTTGTCCGCGAAGCCATATTGGACCCTGCCATCGATCAGGTAGTCATAATTGATTTGCTTCTCTGGGCGCAGGCTTCGGGACAGCGGAATGAAGCGAACGTTGATTTGTCCGTCGAGGTGGTTCTCCAAGATGGAGGCCACCGGCGGACTCTGCACAGCCGCTGTGAATTTGTGCGGCCCAAAGAGCCCAAATTGCCAGTGGAGGAGCTCCAAGATGGAGGGGACGCTGCCGGCAGAAATGTTGAGGGCGGCGCCTGGGCAGCTTAAGACCTGGCCCGTCAGCAGCGGGAACACTCCGTAAGTGTGTCCCCGCAGCATGTGCTGCAAGGTGCTATCGCTGAGCACCAGAAAAGGGCCCAGACTGGGAGGTTTGTCCATGGTCTCAGCTGTAGCTGATGGGCCAGAGTCTGTGACACGCGGCCAAGTGGTGAGCTGTGCTCTTCGTAAAGACTCAGTTTGTTACGAGAAGTAGCTTCTGCAAGGCGTGATTAAAAATGCTTGTTACGATACTCCTGCCGCTCCGTCCGGTACAACAGTTCGAACTGACAGCTGCGGTATACATGTAATGTTTAGCATAGTCTCAAGACCAAGCACGAAGCACAAGCGACGCTGGGCAACCTTAGGCAAAGAACACCAGCAGAGGGCACTCGGGCTGAGAGTTGGTGCCGTGTGGTAGCCGAGACCTCAGAACTCAGAACACAGGTGAGAGAAAACAATGATGCAAGTAGCTGAGTGTTAGCATGCTGCAAGTCGATTTCTCTGGGCAGGGGAGCCACTCGTTGCTGACTGTGACAAGCCGGGTGGCTGTGCCACACTTAATCGGAGGCTGTGCCACTTTCCTTGCTTGAGTCAGTGAACTGCCTATGGCCCGAAGTGCTCAGAAAAGTCTGTAGTAGTGGTCGTGGAGAGCACTGGATTCCTCGGCTTCTCGGCTGATGGTTGCCGTCGGTCCGTCCGAGTTACGGGGGTTCCGGAACTTCTGCACCACGACCTGTTGGCGGTGTTGAATGTGGATGGTAAGCTCCTCGGACGCGAGATGCCACTGGGGCGTGTCAAAGGACTGGACCATGACACGTAGGCCGAGAGACATAGCGGCCCTGGCAGTGCGGTGTGAACTCACAAAGAGCTTATGCTCTACCTGGGAGAGCACTGCTGCGCACCAGGATTTGCTGACCGACGCCAGTGAGATGGCTGTCAGCAAGTCTGGCTGCGGTATCGCTAGTCTGACATGGACACCCTGTTGGTCATAGTCAGTGTCTTCGTACCGTTGCGCAAAGACAGCTAGGCCTTTATGTAATCGGCGAAAGGCCCAGAGGCGTGCTTGGTCCTCGATCTCGTTCCGGAGCAGCAGTATGGGAACTATAGTCCAGGGGGGTCTGTATGCAGCGATTTCAGTCGCCAACATGTCCCTGTCCAAACCGTAGTCCGAGTAGAAATCCACTACCACCACTGCAGGAATGATGAAGGAGAGAGCGCAGCGACATGATTCGGAGCAGAGAGGGGAAGACATCCTCAATGGTTGGCAGGGCAGCTGAGAGCAGCCTAGAAAAGACTGCGGAGAGACTTACTTAGAAGCGCAACATGGAGCCGCAACACTAAGGGGCAACGCTGATCGGGTTTGCCTTTTCCAGAGTGGAGAAGCCCGGCTCGTCGCATGGTCTGTGACCAGTTGTCTGGAGGCTGTGCCCTTTGCCCTATAGAGGACGTCTCAAGACTGAGGTCGGAATGAAGTGCACCTGCTCATAGTGGACGCTGATGGCCTCGCTCGAAAGAGTGCCGGCTTGATCTGGCAGCACTTCAATGAAAACTCCTGCTCCTTGCTTACGCAGTTGGATGTAGGCTCTCCACACTCCTATCCAGGGTTTGCCGTCGATGAGGCGGGCAGTTACGGAGTACCACGCACGGCAAACCGCCGCAAGCGGAATTGCTTGTAGCAGATTGAGATTGACGATGCCGAGCTGAGCATGCACTCCATTGTGGTCAATCCTGAGTGTGTCTCCGATAATGGAGTACTGCGAGAAGGGACCCGTGCGAGCCCAACGTAGAAGGAGGTCACGTAGACGATCACGAGTGGCACGAGCTTCATCATGAAGAAGGTCCAGATCGTTCCAGTAGGAGGTGGGATAGGGCGAGGCGTCGTAGGAGTCGATGGTCAGTACCCCTGGGAGCAGATATTTCATAGCTTGGCGCAGAGAGAGCTCGTCCATGGCAGTTAGGGGACGCTGGGAGCTAGCTGACAGAGCCTGGCAGGGAGTAGGGGACATGCCGAGAGATAGCTCAAGGCAAAGCGAGCGCACTGCTTACTCTGGCTGGCGCGGAGGATGCCCAGTTTTCATGCCGAGCAGCTTCAAAAAGTTAGAAACCTTAATGGCACGGTCAGGCCTGTTGCTCGGCCGTCGCACCAGCCAATGTTTCGGTTATCGGCCGTGGGCTGTGCCCTAATGCCAGCAGAGGTGCGCTGTGCGCTTCTGTGGGAGCTACTATGTAGTCTTCACCTGCTGATCAATCCTGGGGCGCGTGCGCTAGCAGGTCATCGTAGCTGTCAAAGAGGAGCGCATGCCAAGCATTGAAGCCCGAGGCGCGGTAGGCAGCGGCGGGAGCTGTGCGTGCCAGAGGTGAAGTGAGGGTCTCAACCGGCAGTCGAAACGCCATCGAGACCGGGAGGCAGAAGACATCCCGGCCTTCCTGGATCGACACTGAGCCTGTCTTGCGCAGGCGTGACATCGCCACCAAAAGTTCCACTGTATTGATACGGGCTTGACCAGAGATCATGGCTGATATGAGGTCATGCCATACTCGGTTGACAGTAGCAAGTCGTCGGACCTGTTTTAGACGCGGCTGCGTGACCTCGTAGATAAGGTGCATGTCAGTCAGGTCCGGTGTGTCCGGCGCAGAGACGTAGTTGATGGAGAGGGCCGGCCAGTGGTTAAAGCACTCCTGGAGAAGTTTTAGGAGACCTGTTCTGGCTGCTATCGACCTGTCCGTACGAAAAGCTTCCTCGGTTGGGGTGAGGCCTGGTCCCGTGAGGCTGGGCTGGCTTCTCAAGTCGTCGATGGCGGTGTGATCCTGTTCTGTCAGCCGCAGGTAGAAGTCGAGGCGTAGAAGCATCGGCGTCAGGAAGTGGAAAATTCGCTGAACAAATGCGTCCTCCATCGTTGCAGGCTAGCTAATGGAGGCAGAGCCAAACTGGGGAGCCTAAAAGGACTGAAGAATGGCAGTGATTTGTAACTGCAATGCATAGAAGCACATGTGCTGTAATACCTGCTATAACTTTAGCTGACAAGCAGAGATGGTCGGAGACTGTGTCTCAGATCAGAAGGCTGTGCCATTCGAACTAATCATCTGCTGTGCCTAGCGGCAGACGAAAACCCAGCTCGGTCAGGCGCTGTTGCAGCGTTGGTGAGAAACGAGAGACCCCTCTGACCGTGTAGGCCGCCAAAACGACACGAGTATAGGTTTCCCATGGTAGAGTTGCATGCCACAGCGCATCCGCCCGAAAGAGAAGGCTGAGACCCCGTAGGTCAAAGCAACTTCCCCGGGTCATCCCCTGCTGGCGCGGGATCTCCTGGTAGTCACAGCCGTCTGGGTCTTCGATCCATAGGCCGCCCTGGTCGTAAATCGAAATCGGGATGAGCAGAGTGCCCAAGGCAGCATTGCGAGCGTCTTTGTGCGGTGGGGACTGCACATCCACTAAGATTTCAAGCGAAGTCCACTGGTGACTTGGGTGACATGAGCACACGAATGCGTTGAAGAGACGAGTGACGTTGGGATGGGAGACCGTCTCCTTGAGCAGGCCAGGG
The DNA here is from genome assembly GCA_905221615.1 of Symbiodinium sp. CCMP2592. Classification (NCBI taxonomy): domain Eukaryota; class Dinophyceae; order Suessiales; family Symbiodiniaceae; genus Symbiodinium; species Symbiodinium sp. CCMP2592. The sequence goes on along the minus strand of CAJNDT010006101.1, from coordinate 78,655 downwards.
AGAACTCGGCAGTAAGCACCAACCCGAAAGCGCTGGCCACACGAAGAGCCAGCCGCACTGGGAGAGTGCTCCCATCTGTCGTGGGCCTCGAAAGGTAGGTGCTGCAGAACCTGGCGGACCGAGGACCAGATGGAGAGACAGCGAGAAGTGAGACAGTTGTTAGCTATCTGCTCTGCCTTTGGCACCATGTGTAGTAGTCCTCCGTGTGGGATGGGATTGACTAAGCAGCCTTCCTCCATCCCGGAGCATGGCATGGTAGTCATGGACTCGAGATACTTCTCAAATTGCTGCCACTGTTGGGGTGGGAGAGCTTTGTTTGCCCATGCCGTGATGTCATTTGATGGCCATGTTCCCGCTGCCGGTGGCAGGGCCACGTGGGCCTCCGCACAATACAACTTCAGCGCAGAAAGGGTGAGATAGTCATCCATGTAGTCTGCGAAGACCCCGGCGGGAAAGGAAATGGCCCTGATGGGGCAGTCATCTTCGCCAGCCATGTGCGCCCGCGCAAGTTGGGAGCCGGTAGCTTAGATGAAGCTGAGCTCAAGCAGCGGGAACGGAAAGTGCAGACAACTGCGCTCAAGACAGATGCACAAGTGTTTTCTCGGGCTGAGGCCAGTGCTGTAGGCAGTGGGCGCTGGAACAGAGTCTGTGACTCAGGCTGATGTGGACTGTGTCCTATTCCCGCGACAAATTGGTTACAGTAACCGCGTGGCGGAGGCTGTGCCATATGCCGCTGAGTGGACTGTGTCCTGCGATTGAAGCCTAGTCCATTTCCGCCCAAATGCCCTGCAGCTCAGTAGCCGGAGTCGAGGGCGCTGGCTCGTTCGAGCTGGTAGCCGGAGGAGGTGGTGGAGGTGGAGGGTGCTCGAGAGCATTCTCCAGCATGAGGTAGCCATCCTGGTTGCTGTACTTTTGGTACGGCAGGACCTCCGTGTACATGGTCCGGATGTGGCTGCCCATGGTCCTGAGCCTGCAAGATAGGAAGAACCTAGCGTAAGCAGCAGATTCCTCCCAGCTTCCGGAGTCCAAAGAGGCCCGTTTGGGATCTTCTGGCCCGAAGAGCCCGGATGCATTGGATTTTTGCTGCTTGGAGTAGGAGAAGACGGCGGTGGCCAGTCGGACGTTGCCGGCTTCATCATACAAGCCGGCTTGCACGGTGATCGAGGGATCAATGGCAGTCTCGTACCAGCTTCCTCCGGGAAAGGCAGATTCTGGCCATTTGGGTGGAGTGAGGCCAGCGAGGTTCTCCCATTCTGCCAGCTCGACGCGAAGGTGCTTGGGGAGTTTCGGGGGCATCGGGAAACCCGACGCAGTGTCGCGCCAGCACTTGTTGCCCACAATTTCGACGGAGATCGTCTTGCTGAGCCTGTAGTAGTCACCTCTGACGGTCCTGGTGGGTCGCTCCATAAGTTCGTGAGGAGGACGATGAAGCATTCCTCCCTGGCCAAGGGCTCCGTAGCCCAAGCTGAGAGGATAGACACTTTCCCCCGCGGTGCCGCCAAAATCGATCAGGACATAGGTGGGGGGGTCGTAGCGCACCATGATGTTGCCCATGTGGATGTCCGCGTGAACCAGTTGGCTGGAATGCACTGCGTTGAGGGCAGACCGGATGTCAGCGACGAGATTGATGACGTGGTCCGTCGTCATAGAGGGGATATGAGCAGGGTACAGCCGTGGCAGTAGTAGCGTTGGGCCCTGCTGCCAGTAAGCCTCGATGATGGTGTTGATGGGCGGGAGTCTCGATAATCTGCTAAACTCTCTTCTGGCCATGTATTCTTCCTGAGGTCTCGTGACTTTCTTGAGCACAAAGTTTGCAGCACTGGAATTGAAGACCGCGCTGGCGTATCCATTTGCGATCTTCACGCCCAAGAGCTCTGGTGAGATGGCGGAAGTCACTTGGGGGTCAACCGGTCGTCGAAGTCCGGGCATATGGCTCCGACCAAGAGCCTCATGCACTCCATCAGAATATGGAGCTCGATTCATCACAGCGTGGGGGGGAGATATCGTCTGTGACGAATCCGTGCTGCACTGTGTGCTACCTGCCACTGGTAGCTTGAGCCCTGTGACCTAGTTGCAAGACAGTGGAGTCAGGAGCAGGAAACAAATTAAAGAAAGACACATGGCAGTGAGTTTTGCTCGCTGATAGCCGGCTCCGCCGACTGTGCCTAGTTCTCGGAATAGATTACGTAGCGTCCTGGTCTGGAGCTGCGTCAGTTCGTCGATGTTTAGGAGCTGGCGGTGTGGGAGGACGGGCCTTGCCAGAGGGCAAAGTGCATCGTTCGGCAGTCTGAGAGCTGGTAGAAGACGCCGAGCCAGGGTCTGTATAGAGTTGCGAGGCCTTGCGCTTGAGAATCTCGTCCAGCTGATGCACCAGATTCAGGAAATGCGGGACTTGGTCAGGGCCCGGTAGGTCCGCAAACCGTGTGAGATCCATAGTGCTAAGGGCTCGAGCCAGGCTGGCACGCTCAGGACATGAAGTGGAGCGAAGTGATCTGCTCACGACAGGCTCCGTTTTGATGCGCAGCTGGAACTTTGTTGAAAGAATCAGCAGCCTTGCTAGTCACGCTGTACCTGAGTGAAAAGTGCAAGACGGATCAGAACATCAGCTGTGCTGAGGAAGTTAGTGCACTGTGTGCTTCCACTAGGCCAAGCTCACGGACGGCCTCGAGCCTTACGAGCCAGTCCTCCCGGCGCCTTGCGACCCAGGCGTTCGAAGCCATCATGGGAGTCAAAGAGGGAGGCAAGGAGGGAGAGGTAGGGCATGAGGTCAGAGTAGATTGCCACCCTGAAGTCAAGGATGACGTGCGTCTTGAGCTTGTTCGGCTTAGCAGAGCAGTGCACTATTTCCTGTGCTAGCTTGGTCTTGTCGGTAGTGATATTGATCATGGAGTCCACCACTTTCAGGAGCTTGCCGTACTCCGTCTTGTCCACGTGTGCTGGAGGGTTGCCTTTGGTCAGTTCGTGGAGGAGAACCAGGGAGACCGCATTCGAGCATGATCCCTCGGGGTGGGGTTCTCCTTGGCGCAGCTTCTTCAAACCTCCCTGCCAGGATTTCACAGACGCAACTAGTGCCTTCGAAAGCTGATGGTCTTGAGGTAGTTTGTAAACCAATGATAGCTGGTGCTGCAGCAGGCTCATTTGGTCATCGTGCACAAGGAAGGCTTTGGTGAGCTCTTCCGGGCTCAGCGCCTGGATGGCACCAGATTGCGCCCGAGGCTGGGTGCCTTGCCCAAACCCTTGAACCGCACCAGGTCCTTTCTGTCTCGGGACTGATTTGCGGCGAGGCTGGTCTTGCTGCCTCGGCAGGGCAGCGGCCTTGGCCGCAGGCGAAAGTGACTCGAGTGGAGGCTCTTCAGAAAAATCCATTCCCGATGCGTCCTCATTGTCTGTGCCGTTTCTGGAGCGTTTGTGCTCCGGACTCTTGACTGCGACAGGGGAAGCGGTCATGCCGGCCGTGTAGTCGGGTTGGAAGCTATACAAAAAGAGGGCGAGCTGATTGAGAGGAAAAAGTATTGCGGTATGTGCATATCCGCGTGCGCGCATGACGCACTTGGCCTTGACGTGAGGTGGCCTATGCCAACTTTCAATTGACTATAGGCTTCTCACGCACGGGCGCCCCGCAGTGCCCTTGAGGACGAAGCTGGGCCGGAATGCATCACCTAGCGATGATGCTAGCGAATTCGTTGCAAGAAAAGCATGTAGACATTCCTGGAGATGGACAGGTTCAAGGCCGCTGAGGCCTTTTCCGGAAGCCTGTAGTCGTCAGAGATCCAAACCTGAGAGGCGGTATCCGCTGGGTCCTCTGGCCAAAAAGCGCGGTAGTGCCCAGAGGAAAGGGAGTCCCCAAAGTGGGCAACTCCTGCTATGACCTGATAGTGACGCTGAGTGCGAGCATCACTTGAGGTCCATACAGGCACCGTGGTGCGGCCTGACCAAAGACACGGCTGAGTGTTCTTGACTCCATCCTGCCAGCGGCAAATCACAACTGCTAGGAGTTCAGGTGACCAAACTAGCGCGCGGGAGAAGATTTGGGACTCCCACAGCCGTAAGCAAGCCGAGAGTGACAGAGGGCCAGGCGGAAGGGGAAGAAGGAGTGGGCTGACTCCCACATCTGAATCCTCAACTTCGCCATCTGTTCGACCCTGCCACTGGGCTTGTTGGAGGGAGCCGAAAGGCTTGGACTGCATATGCAGAAGCAGCTCCGAGACATCATGCTGTCTGCCGTCAAGTCGCCAGCCTGAGATGGCATGGCGAAATTCAAACAAGCCTAACAGGTTCAGTAGTCGGGGGGCTCGCTCGTCGCCTAGATGGGAGAGGACAGACTGGAAAGCACCCAGATCATACCCAAAGCTCGAGATCTGATGCAGAGCCTGAAACAGGGCATTAGCGTAACACGAGTTGGACGTGTTAGTCAGAGCGCGTTTGTGCACTCCTTCGGGTCTAATTTCCGCTTGTCCTGAGGACTGCGGATCAGGCGCCTGCTTGTCTGCCGGAGTGTGACGAGCTGTGCTCGACTGATTGGAGGCTGTGCCATTCGATCGGGGCTTAAAGAAGTGGGTCAGTGACCGTTCGTGGGGCTTGGAGGGGGGAGCGGTAACGGCTTCCTCTGCCTCCGGTTGCCCTCGCAGCCACTGTGTACTCACCTGATAAAGTACGGGGCATTGTTCCGGGTGCAGTCGACGATCATAGACCTTATAGCCGCAGAATGAGCACGGGTGTCCCTTGGCAAGGTGAGGTGAGAAACCCTGACATATAGAGACTGCGCGTTTGTGCAGCCTTGACCAGTCCTTAGGATGCGCCTGACGAAAGTGTGACTTGACTTTAGTGTGATCGAAAGTCCAGAAGTCACACGTGAGGCACCTATGGATCAGGATCCGGGCCTCCGGTGTCTTTGAGATCACCGCTATTCGATGTTGTGGGAGTTGGGCAATGTCCTGACGCAGCTGGGACAGGGTCCTTACCTCAGGGTGACTGGAGTGTTTGTCAGTCACGTTCAGAGTTCGAAGCTTCTGGGGTTCCGGACATGCTCCTGACAACAGGTGGTCACGTAGACCTTTCCATTGATGGAATTTGCGCATGCAAGCGGCACATTGCGGCATCCCATCCACCGCGTGGAGTTGCCGATCGAAGCTTGATGGCACAAATCGGTCAATGCTGGCTGGATGCACTCTCGACTTGTGTAAGTGTAACCCATTTGCTGTCTCAAAAGAGGCATCGCAGAGTGTGCATGCATGTAGGGCTACAGGGTGCTCAACTGTTTCTGGGAGCTGTGACATGAAATGCAGCTTGTCCCGGATGACTTGCAGGACAGCAGGATCGGTTGTGATATCTGGGCTTCTGGCTGCACGCCGCTCAAGTTTGCGGAGACGCTTCCTGAGCTTGACCTGCATCGCTTGAACTGGGTCCTGAATGCTATAAAGCTGGAAGAGGTCCTTAGTGGTGATGCGGCTGGTGTGTGCTGGCAAGTTCAGCACTGATCGCACCTTGTAAGCATGCCAACTACGTAGCTGCTTGGCCGACTCCTCGCTAAGTCCGACGTCTGAAAGGCCTGTAGTCAGTGTGCTCAGGACTGTGCTTTGCCAAACCTTAAGTCTCGACATAGTGCTCGCGTGCCGGCGATTGTAGACAAACTGGCGGACTTGATGCAGCTTTTGCTTGGCTTCCCCAATGCGGTAATGCAAGGACTGCAGCTCGAAGTGATTGTAGGAAATCATAACCCCCAGATACTTGCTACAGGAGACCCACTGGAAGGCGGGGAAAGATTTGTTGGGCCCTATGCGCCATCCGCGAACCTGCTCGCCCTTTGAGTTGGTGATCCAGCAGCCATGTTTGTTCAACACGTTTTGGGATTCTCTTCCCGCTAGCTTCACCAAGATGACGCACTTGCTAATGTTGACGCGAAGACGATGTCTGCGGACCTCTTCAAGTAGCGCTGCGATGAGAGCATGAATGGCCCTGAGGTCCTTATCAGAGCGGATAGTCCGATGGAGCGTGAGATCATCGGCATAGCCAGTCAGGAACTTCAAGACCTGCTCAGCTCCGAAAAGGTCGACCAGAGAGCGGAAAAGGTCACCTGTAAGGAACGAGAAGAGTGTGGGGGCGAGCTTACATCCTTGTTTAATGCCTGCTGTGGTTACAACAGAGGTGGAATCTCCCTGCGCGTGAAGAACGTAACGAGACCCGTCATGTAGAGCCTGAACAAGGTGGACTGTGTCCTGATCGGCCCCTTCTCTCTGAAGAAGGTCGATGATCTCTTGGCGAGAGACTGTGTCAAACGCTTGGCTGAGGTCAAGAGCAAAGGTGAGGCCGCCGACTAAGGCTGGGGCCTGTGTGCCTTGCTGCAAGGCATGTCTCGTGGGGTGGGCCTGTTCTAACAGGGATCGTGCCTCACGCAAGTGATGCACCACGCGTTCTAGTGCGTCTGACAGCCCCCGACCTGGTAGATAAGCGAACTGTGGCATGTGCCTGAGGAACGAGAGGGTCAGTGGTTGAAGCGCTTCTCTGGCCGCTCCCGCCAGTCCCTTAGCGTCAGGTCGAAGGATACCCAATGGTCTCAAGTTTGCTGGTTTATCAGAGGGCTTGCCCGGCTTGGGTATTAAACAGAGATCTGCGTCTACTAGGTCGGAGTCTAGACTGTCCTCGGCCTGCTTGGATGCTACGTGTTCGGAGAGGACCGGTGCAACGAGATCGCTACACAGCCTCCATACAGCCGCTGGTGCCGCTCCGTCAGGAACAGCTTTGTTCGGCTTGATGGAATGTATGTGAGCTGCTAGTTTGGGTGGCTCCAAAGCAGGGAAAGCACCATGCATAGTCCGTAACGGAGGGTGGGCCGCAAATACCTGATTGGCATAGTCCCTGAGGGCTGCTAGTTCCTGCGCTGGGCCTAGGAGATGTCCTGTATTGTCCTTTAGCTGAGCTCTGCGCGCGGGCTGCCAAGGCTGCAGCTTTTTGAGGGTCTGGAAGGAGATATGTTGATCACCTTCAGCTAGACTCGCATCTACCTCCGATATGAAACTTGCAATTCGATCTTTCTTTGCTTGTTTCACAGCTTGGCGATGTGCCACTTGTGCCAGCTCAGCTTCTGTTTCCGGCGGACGTGGCGTGTTCCGATTAGGAGGCTGTGCCATTGCTTTAGGTGACTCGATCAGCTGTGCTGAGGGAGTATTCGCAGCCCTGTCATGGGTGCGGGCCCGCCACATGCGACGGGTTTCCGATTCCAGCAGAATCGGTATTCTTTTGGGAAGTTTTGGGAAAAAGCGTTCTGCACCTTCCAAAAGCAACGCATTCCATGCCTTGGGGTCCTGGCAGGTGTCAATTCTGGAAGCTATCCAGCTGTGCAGTGCCTTTGCCGTCTCGTCTTCCTCTCTGACCGAGGCCTGTAAAGCTAGTGAATCGTAACGGCGCGTGCTGGGTTTGTGGGATGGGAGCAGCCAGTGATGCTGGAGGGGTACGTCAGCTTTAAGCGGGTAATGCCCCCCTTTCTTCCAGCTTCCCAACGGGCAGTCCACCCAGGGGGCTGACCTTTTTGCTTTGCCTCCCGCCGTAGATTCTTTGGTGAGAATGAAGTCAATTTGCGACTCCACTCCTCCTTGTGAGAAGGTAGCTATATGGTCACATTGCCAGGTGTTGAGGGCAACCAAACGCAACCTGAGCAGCAGGTTAAACAAGTTGGATTCATCAGGGCGGTCCTCAGTAGGTGGCTTCACGTGCGGTCCCACCAATGGAGAGCTCGGACGCAAGGAAGTGTTAAAATCACCTGCTACAATAAGGGAGTCCCTCTTAGGCACCTGCTTGATCACCTTGGACATGACAGATAGCACCTTAGCACGGTCGTCCTTATTGGACTGGATGGTCTTGGCAGAAGACCAAGCGTGTTGGTACACCGCGACAACAACCAGCCGAGTACCCGCAATGTCCGCGCGAGCTTCTAAGACTCTACCCGGGCTCCACTCCTTCCAGCGTAAGCTCTTGGGGACGAACTTGGGAGAGAATAGGATCATGACTCCATCAGCGCGAGTCGTGGATGGGGCTCGCGGTTCTTGCCGAGTGTTTCGCTTTGCTGCTTGTTTAGGCCGGGTGTTAGGTTTGGTAGACTCCGAGGCTGAGGAGATACAGTACCACCCAGAAACGCTGAATTCGCTGGTCTCAGTCCAGTGCGTTTCCTGCAAAATGAGGATGTCGCAGTGATGAGAGGCTTCAGCTGCTAGCCATGTTTTGAGTTCGCCCCATTGCTGTTGGCCTAGGTGGCCCGCGTTCCACGAAAGAACTCGAATGGATCTTTCCAACCTTCCTGCCCTGCGGGAGGCTGTGCCATATGCAGGGGAGTCAGCAGTCTGTGACTGAAGCTCTCTTCGAGTGGGTGGGGGGCGCACCCCCAGACGATCAACCAGGGTAGGTGTCAGAACCTGCCCTCGGTATGGTACGGGCCCGTCACTACGGACTGTCCTTCTACATGCTGTCTTGAACGAATTCTTACGAAGAGATGCAAAGTTTTGTGAGTGCACTGGCAAATGCGCCATCCGCTACTTTCGTCAAGAGACAGAAGCCTAATGACTCCCTCCACCGCGCGGAGGTGGAAACCCTACCGCCTACCCAGTGTTGCAATGTTTTAAACAGAGTCTGGGCCCAGGAATTGGGACCTGGCGGCTCAAAGCAGCTCCTGTGAGAAAAGGGAGAGGACCAGGGCGTAGAAGGAGGCACAAACCTTTACTGTTCAGAAAAGGGCCCGGTTGGAACCTCTAGCACAGCAGTTGCGCCCCAAGCCTGTTCGAAACCTCTCATTGAGCGCGGCCGCTTGAGCACTTGTGGCGGCAACTACTACTACTACTACTACTACTACT
>CAJNDT010006101.1:0-69715 GCA_905221615.1 Symbiodinium sp. CCMP2592 | reverse complement strand
CTACTACTACTACTATTTTTTCAATTGAACGCTGCGCGAGCGTGCTCTGCGCTTTGCGGGCGCCATTGGTCTCATGCACTCGTGAAACTGCTTCTAGCATGCATCGCTCAGGTCACTCTAATCAGCTCGAACTTGACAAACTACTTCAACTGCTACTGCTACAAAAAGCTTCCTTCTCCGACACCTTGGCGTGAACAGACGCGTCCATCTGTGCACCTGTCACAACAAATAGGCCGTACCTCAGATGAAGCCGCCACCCGGAGTATCCGTCTCGTGGCGTCCCACACGGATTACTCATGTTGAAGACAGAAGGCCGTAAGGGTCATGTGCGGATGACCGCTGGTACCTGAGGCAATTTCGGTGTCGTGAGTCTTTGGGCAGCTTCGATGCTGGCAATTTGCTGAAGCACAAAGTGCTGTTTTAAGCGAGGCTAGCACGCGATTCGCATTCTTCCGAAGAGATGTGCTAGGCGTCGGAAGAGTGCCGAATTCCCTGAGTCTGTGACATAAGGGATCATAGAGTCTGTGACATATTATCGCCCTCACTGGTCATGACCTTTTGGCCACTGCTGAGAGTATCCGTGCCAGGACCACTGCTGCCACCATTCCCAGTCGTCGTCCTGAGATGAGCGTGCCTGTCTGGCCCACTGGGACGAGGAGGATGAGGAGGGGCCATCGCGCTGCCGCTTGCCCTCTGTGTCTGCCTCCTGCATCTGTGGGCGCTTGTGAGTTGCAGCAGCAGCCAGCTTGGCCATGCGCTTGTCCTCTTCGTTCCCTTTGTCATGCTGTATCCGCATCTTCATGATGGAGTAGGCATTTTTGTCGGGCTTGACCCGGAAGACACGAGCTGGGAGTCCAGCTGATTTTGCAGTCTCGTTGTAGACTGCCACTATGGTGGTGGCGATCATATTGAATTCGACCCACGAGGGGAAGTGTTGCTGAAAAGCCTTTTCGTCCCACATCTTGTTAAAGCAGGCATGGATAAGGCCATGCACTTTTGTTGGCGCGTCCAGCTCGCGGTAGGCATCGCCCGCGCCTGTGGCGATGGTGACCTTCCCATCGCTTGTGAGGACCCGCCTCACCGACATGGCGGTGTCCCATGTGAGGGCGGTTTGCGTCCTGACGGACTTGATGGCAGAGAACAGCGGCGGAACTTCTCGGAGTGCTTCCATCCTGGTAGACCAAAGGGTCTGTTGTTCCTGGTTGGTGAGGCCACCAAGAATGACCGGAGCCACCAGGATGTTGATGGAAGCTAAGGCCCGAATCCAGTCTTGATGGGACTGGGAGCTCAGCAGCTGAGCCAGCTCCTGCCGCGTGTAACGTACTGTCAGCCGTGGAGCCGGCTGTGGGACATAGCCGACGAGTTCCGCATTGGATTCCGGAGGCTCATATGCTGACGGGGGGCGGGAAGAGGGAGGAGGGGGCGTGTGGGAGCGCGGAGCGGCCTGGGTGGCGGGGGTTGGAGGAGAGACGGACTTGGGGGGGTGCGGAAGGATCGGGGGGACCGGAATCGCAGGAGGGGGGGCTGGTGCCGCCGATGAAGATGAGGGCGGGGGGCATTGGGTGGCCACCATGGGCGGTGGGGCCTTAACCGGAAGCGCCGGGGCCGCCTTCGGTGTTTCTGCTTGGCCTGCTTTGAAGGCCGCCTTTTCAGCTGCTGAGGAAGTGAAAGGGCAAGGGGGGGAGGGTGGCGGCTCAAAGCCGGCTGCTTTGTCTACACCTTTGGTCCTGGTACTGCTGGGGGGGAGAGGAATTTCCTGTGGGAGCTTGGGGGGAGGAGGAGGGGGGGGAGAGTGGGGGGCTGGCGTGGCACTGAGTGCTGGGTTGTGCTTCTGAGTGACAAAGTGGTTCTTAAGGCCGTGGCTAGTGCTGAATTGCACCTGCCTGTTGTGCTTGCGGCAGTGCAAGCAGCATAGCCACATGTCCCCCGAGACTTTCACTTGCCCTAATCCTCGAGGGATAAGCTCCAGCACATCCTGCTCTGTAAGGTCTTGATTGTAGTGGTGGGTTGCACGGACCGTAGCCATGATCTCTGCAAAGGAGTTGTACTGAATGCTGTCGGCCACATAGGCTTCAATATCCTCCTGAGTGGGAGGAGGGGGAGCCGATGAGGCGGTTGCCATGGTCTGTGACCTAGGTGGCTGTGGTGAGCTGTGCTCTTCAGGTCTGTCAGACTGGATTTCAAGGGAGATGTCAGGGAGTTGGCTCTGCAGCATGCGGTCTGTGCGTTCCTTGGTGGTTGGGTCTCCCTGAAATCCCTTCAGCCACTTCCAGCAACGGGTATATGCAACGGTCGTGTTGTTGGTAGTCACGAAGTAGTGGCCATCATTGTCGTACTTCTTGTTCTTCACTCGCTTGTCCCAGCGCTCCGAGAACAGGTAGATGGGGCCGAATTTGGTGGAAACATTCCATCCCGGCTGAGGGGAGTGACCAAGGTCGCGACCCAAGATCTGCCAAAGATATTTGCAGAAGGTCATGTATTCCAAGTTTGCCTTCGCTGTCATGACCTGACGGCTGAAGGCGTGCTGTATGGCTTCCCTCATCAAGGGGTGTCTGGGCTTGCCATAGATGATGCCTTGAAAAATATGATCTCCTTTGACTCCTATGGCCATGACCATGAACTCCTGTGGGAGTTGGCCAGGTGGGGAGGGTCTGTGACCCACTTCACCTGCCTTCTTTGAGTGAGCTGTGCTCCAATCTGCTGCGAGATACACGAGTACCTGTTCCCAAGGTACCACGAAGCCACATTTGATGTCGACGTAGAGGCCGCCGTGCTGGTAGTGGTAGACGTATCGGAATACGTCTGCTCGATGAGCAGGTTGGCTGAGGCGATCCAGCAGATTGGAGCCGTACTTTCCTGCGAGTTGCCGCAGGGTAGCCCGAAGAACATCATCATCACAGAATCTGCGGGTGAAGCCAGCAAACATTTTGGCCGCGACTTGGGCCGGTTCCGGCTTTTCGTCGTGAACGTAGGTCTGGAAGAGGAGGGCTGGGACAGGGGCGGCTTCCCATTCTGGGAGATGTGTGAATCGCATTCCCCAGGGGCCATGTCCGTATTGCATGGCTACTTCTGAAAGATCACGGACCGTTCGGCATTGTGACAGAGCCTGGGCAGCTAGCATTTCGACATGCATGTCCTGCTCGCGAGCGTTCCAACCAGCGACCACGAGGACAGGCAGTCCTGGGGTGTTGCGCATTTCCTCGATGGCTCTGGTTACAAGCGCCGGGATGACAATGTCCGCGACTTCGGGGCGGAAGTGAAGGTTCTTGGAGTTGTAGAGCCATTCTACCCCTCCTACACCAGGCATCTGGGCCAGGTCCATGATTTCTTGGTTGTGCAGGTTCTTGTCCGCGAAACCATATTGGACCCTGCCATCGATCAGGTAGTCATAATTGATTTGCTTCTCCGGGCGCAGGCTTCGGGACAGCGGAATGAAGCGAACGTTGATTTGTCCGTCGAGGTGGTTCTCCAAGATGGAGGCCACCGGCGGACTCTGCACAGCCGCTGTGAATTTGTGCGGCCCAAAGAGCCCAAATTGCCAGTGGAGGAGCTCCAAGATGGAGGGGACGCTGCCGGCAGAAATGTTGAGGGCGGCGCCTGGGCAGCTTAAGACCTGGCCCGTCAGCAGCGGGAACACTCCGTAAGTGTGTCCCCGCAGCATGTGCTGCAAGGTGCTATCGCTGAGCACCAGAAAAGGGCCCAGACTGGGAGGTTTGTCCATGGTCTCAGCTGTAGCTGATGGGCCAGAGTCTGTGACACGCGGCCAAGTGGTGAGCTGTGCTCTTCGTAAAGGCGCAGTTTGTTACGAGAAGTAGCTTCTGCAAGGCGTGATTATAGTGCTTGTTGTGATACTCCTGCCGCTCCGTCCGGTACAACAGTTCGAGCTGACAGCTGCGGTATACATGTTTAGCATAGTCTCAAGACCAAGCACGAAGCTCAAGCAACGCTGGGCAACTTTAGGCAAAGAACACCAGCAGAGGGCACTCGGGCTGAGAGTTGGTGCCGTGTGGTAGCCGAGACCTCAGAACTCAGATCACAGATGGAGAAAACAATGATGCAAGTAGCTGAGTGTTAGCATGCTGCAAGTCGATTTCTCTGGGCAGGGGAGCCACTCGTTGCTGACTGTGACAAGCTGGGTGGCTGTGCCACACCTAATCGGAGGCTGTGCCACTTTCCTTGCGTGAGTCAGTGAACTGCCTATGGCCCGAAGTGCTCAGAAAAGTCTGTAGTAGTGGTCGTGGAGAGCACTGGATTCCTCGGCTTCTCGGCTGATGGTTGCCGTCGGTCCGTCCGAGTTACGGGGGTTCCGGAACTTCTGCACCACGACCTGTTGGCGGTGTTGAATGTGGATGGTAAGCTCCTCGGACGCGAGATGCCACTGGGGCGTGTCAAAGGACTGGACCATGACACGTAGGCCGAGAGACATAGCGGCCCTGGCAGTGCGGTGTGGACTCACAAAGAGCTTATGCTCTACCTGGGAGAGCACTGCTGCGCACCAGGATTTGCTGACCGACGCCAGTGAGAGGGCTGTCAGCAAGTCTGGCTGCGGTATCGCTAGTCTGACATGGACGCCCTGTTGGTCATAGTCAGTGTCTTCGTACCGTTGCGCAAAGACAGCTAGGCCTTTATGTAATCGGCGAAAGGCCCAGAGGCGTGCTTGGTCCTCGATCTCGTTCCGGAGCAGCAGTATGGGAACTATAGTCCAGGGGGGTCTGTATGCAGCGATTTCAGTCGCCAACATGTCCCTGTCCAAACCGTAGTCCGAGTAGAAATCCACAACCACCACTGCAGGAATGATGAAGGAGAGAGCGCAGCGACATGATTCGGTGCAGAGAGGGGAAGACATCCTCTGTGGTTGGCAGGGCAGCTGAGAGCAGCCTAGAAAAAGACTGCGGAGAAACTTACTTAGAAGCGCAACATTGAGCCGCAACACTAAGGGGCAACGCTAATCGGGTTTGCCTTTTCCAGAGTGGAGAAGCCCGGCTCGTCGCATGGTCTGTGACCAATTGTCTGGAGGCTGTGCCCTTTGCCCTATAGAGGACGTCTCAAGACTGAGGTCGGAATGAAGTGCACCTGCTCATAGTGGACGCTGATGGCCTCGCTCGAAAGAGTGCCGGCTTGATCTGGCAGCACTTCAATGAAAACTCCTGCTCCTTGCTTACGCAGTTGGATGTAGGCTCTCCACACTCCTATCCAGGGTTTGCCGTCGATGAGGCGGGCAGTTACGGAGTACCACGCACGGCAAACCGCCGCAAGCGGTATTGCTTGTAGCAGATTGAGATTGACGATGCCGAGCTGAGCATGCACTCCATTGTGGTCAATCCTGAGTGTGTCTCCGATAATGGAGTACTGCGAGAAGGGACCCGTGCGAGCCCAACGTAGAAGGAGGTCACGTAGACGATCCCGAGTGGCACGAGCTTCATCATGAAGAAGGTCCAGATCGTTCCAGTAGGAGGCGGGATAGGGCGAGGCGTCGTAGGAGTCGATTGTCAGTACCCCTGGGAGCAGGTATTTCATAGCTTGGCGCAGAGAGAGCTCGTCCATGGCAGTTAGGGGACGCTGGGAGCTAGCTGACAGAGCCTGGCAGGAGTAGGGGACATGCCGAGAGGTAGCTCAAGGCAAAGCGAGCGCACTGCTAACTCTGGCTGGCGCGGAGGATGCCCAGTTTTCAAGCCGAGAGCAGCTTCAAAAAGTTAGAAACCTTAATGGCACGGTCAGGCCTGTTGCTCGGCCGTCGCACCAGCCAATGTTTCGGTTATCGGCCGTGGGCTGTGCCCTAATGCCAGCAGAGGTGCGCTGTGCGCTTCTGAGAGAGCTACTATGTAGTCTTCACCTGCTGATCAATCCTGGGGCGCGTGCGCTAGCAGGTCATCGTAGCTGTCAAAGAGGAGCGCATGCCAAGCATTGAAGCCCGAGGCGCGGTAGGCAGCGGCGGGAGCTGTGCGTGCCAGAGGTGAAGTGAGGGTCTCAACCGGCAGTCGAAACGCCATCGAGACCGGGAGGCAGAAGACATCCCGGCCTTCCTGGATCGACACTGAGCCTGTCTTGCGCAGGCGTGACATCGCCACCAAAAGTTCCACTGTATTGATGCGGGCTTGACCAGAGATCATGGCTGATATGAGGTCATGCCATACTCGGTTGACAGTAGCAAGTCGTCGGACCTGTTTTAGACGCGGCTGCGTGACCTCGTAGATAAGGTGCATGTCAGTCAGGTCCGGTGTGTCCGGCGCAGAGACGTAGTTGATGGAGAGGGCCGGCCAGTGGTTAAAGCACTCCTGGAGAAGTTTCAGGAGACCTGTTCTGGCTGCTATCGACCTGTCCGTACGAAACGCGTCCTCGGTTGGGGTGAGGCCTGGTCCCGTGAGGCTGGGCTGGCTGCTCAAGCCGTCGATGGCTGTGTGATCCTGGTCTGTCAGCCGCAGGTAGAAGTCGAGGCGTAGAAGCATCGGCGTCAGGAAGTGGAAAATTCGCTGAACAAATGCGTCCTCCATCGTTGCAGGCTAGCTAATGGAGGCAGAGCCAAACTGGGGAGCCTAAAAGGACTGAAGAAAGGCAGTGATTTGTTACTGCGATGCATAGAAGCACATGTGCTGTAATACCTGCTATAACTTTAACTGACAAGCAGAGATGGTCGGAGACTGTGTCTCAGCTCAGAAGGCTGTGCCATTCGAACTAATCATCTGCTGTGCCTAGCGGCAGACGAAAACCCAGCTCGGTCAGGCGCTGTTGCAGCGTTGGTGAGAAACGAGAGACGCCTCTGACCGTGTAGGCCGCCAAAACGACACGAGTATAGGTTTCCCATGGTAGAGTTGCATGCCACAGCTCATCCGCCCGAAAGAGAAGGCTGAGACCCCGTAGGTCAAAGCAACTTCCCCGGGTCATCCCCTGCTGGCGCGGGATCTCCTGGTAGTCGCAGCCGTCGGGGTCTTCGATCCATAGGCCGCCCTGGTCGTAAATCGAAATCGGGATGAGCAGAGTGCCCAAGGCAGCATTGCGAGCATCTTTGTGCGGTGGGGACTGCACATCCACTAAGATTTCAAGCGAAGTCCACTGGTGACTTGGGTGACATGAGCACACGAATGCGTTGAAGAGACGAGTGACGTTGGGATGGGAGACCGTCTCCTTGAGCAGGCCAGGGAGAACTCGGCAGTAAGCACCAACCCGAAAGCGCTGGCCACATGAAGAGCCAGCCGCACTGGGAGAGTGCTCCCATCTGTCGTGGGCCTCGAAAGGTAGGTGCTGCAGAACCTGGCGGACCGAGGACCAGATGGAGAGACAGCGAGAAGTGAGACAGTTGTTAGCTATCTGCTCTGCCTTTGGCACCATGTGTAGTAGTCCTCCGTGTGGGATGGGATTGACTAAGCAGCCTTCCTCCATCCCGGAGCAGGGCATGGTAGTCATGGACTCGAGATACTTCTCGAATTGCTGCCACTGTTGGGGTGGGAGAGCTTTGTTTGCCCATGCCGTGATGTCATTTGATGGCCATGTTCCCGCTGCCGGTGGCAGGGCCACGTGGGCCTCCGCACAATACAACTTCAGCGCAGAAAGGGTGAGATAGTCATCCATGTAGTCTGCGAAGACCCCGGCGGGAAAGGAAATGGCCCTGATGGGGCAGTCATCTTCGCCAGCCATGTGCGCCCGCGCAAGTTGGGAGCCAGTAGCTTAGATGAAGCTGAGCTCAAGCAGCGGGAACGGAAAGTGCAGACAACTGCGCTCAAGACAGATGCACAGGTGTTTTCTCGGGCTGAGGCCAGTGCTGTAGGCAGTGGGCGCTGGAACAGAGTCTGTGACTCAGGCTGATGTGGACTGTGTCCTATTCCCGCGACAAATTGGTTACAGTAACCGCGTGGCGGAGGCTGTGCCATATGCCGCTGAGTGGACTGTGTCCTGCGATTGAAGCCTAGTCCATTTCCGCCCAAATGCCCTGCAGCTCAGTAGCCGGTGTCGAGGGCGCTGGCTCGTTCGAGCTGGCAGCCGGAGGAGGTGGTGGAGGTGGAGGGTGCTCGAGAGCATTCTCCAGCATGAGGTAGCCATCCTGGTTGCTGTACTTTTGGTACGGCAGGACCTCCGTGTACATGGTCCGGATGTGGCTGCCCATGGTCCTGAGCCTGCAAGATAGGAAGAACCTAGCGTAAGCAGCAGATTCCTCCCAGCTTCCGGAGTCCAGAGAAGCCCGTTTGGGATCTTCTGGCCCGAAGAGCCCGGATGCATTGGATTTTTGCTGCTTGGAGTAGGAGAAGACGGCGGTGGCCAGTCGGACGTTGCCGGCTTCATCATACAAGCCGGCTTGCACGGTGATCGAGGGATCAATGGCAGTCTCGTACCAGCTTCCTCCGGGAAAGGCAGATTCTGGCCATTTGGGTGGAGTGAGGCCAGCGAGATTCTCCCATTCTGCCAGCTCGACGCGAAGGTGCTTGGGGAGTTTCGGGGGCATCGGGAAACCCGACGCAGTGTCGCGCCAGCACTTGTTGCCCACGATTTCGACGGAGATCGTCTTGCTGAGCCTGTAGTAGTCACCTCTGACGGTCCTGGTGGGTCGCTCCATAAGTTCGTGAGGAGGACGATGAAGCATTCCTCCCTGGCCAAGGGCTCCGTAGCCCAAGCTGAGAGGATAGACACTTTCCCCCGCGGTGCCGCCAAAATCGATCAGGACATAGGTGGGAGGGTCGTAGCGCACCATGATGTTGCCCATGTGGATGTCCGCGTGAACCAGTTGGCTGGAATGCACTGCGTTGAGGGCAGACCGGATGTCAGCGACGAGATTGACGACGTGGTCCGTCGTCATAGAGGGGATATGAGCAGGGTACAGCCGTGGCAGTAGTAGCGTTGGGCCCTGCTGCCAGTAAGCCTCGATGATGGTGTTGATGGGCGGGAATCTCGATAATCTGCTAAACTCTCTTCTGGCCATGTATTCTTCCTGAGGTCTCGTGACTTTCTTGAGCACAAAGTTTGCAGCACTGGAATTGAAGACCGCGCTGGCGTATCCATTTGCGATCTTCACGCCCAAGAGCTCTGGTGAGATGGCGGAAGTCACTTGGGGGTCAACCGGTCGTCGAAGTCCGGGCATATGGCTCCGACCAAGAGCCTCATGCACTCCATCAGAATATGGAGCTCGATTCATCACAGCGTGGGGGGGAGATATCGTCTGTGACGAATCCGTGCTGCACTGTGTGCTACCTGCC
Source organism: Symbiodinium sp. CCMP2592 (assembly GCA_905221615.1). Lineage (NCBI taxonomy): Eukaryota > Dinophyceae > Suessiales > Symbiodiniaceae > Symbiodinium > Symbiodinium sp. CCMP2592. Next base: position 60,533 of record CAJNDT010006101.1, on the reverse strand, counting down.
ACTGGTAGCTTGAGCCCTGTGACCTAGTTGCAAGGCAGTGGAGTCAGGAGCAGGAAACAAATTAAAGAAAGACGCATGGCAGTGAGTTTTGCTCGCTGATAGCCGGCTCCGCCGACTGTGCCTAGTTCTCGGAATAGATTACGTAGCGTCCTGTTCTGGAGCTGCGTCAGTTCGTCGATGTTTAGGAGCTGGCGGTGTTGGAGGACGGGCCTTGCCAGAGGGCAAAGTGCATCGTTCGGCAGTCTGAGAGCTGGTAGAAGACGCCGAGCCAGGGTCTGTATAGAGTTGCGAGGCCTTGCGCTTGAGAATCTCGTCCAGCTGATGCACCAGATTCAGGAAATGCGGGACTTGGTCAGGGCCCGGTAGGTCCGCAAACCGTGTGAGATCCATAGTGCTAAGGGCTCGAGCCAGGCTGGCACGCTCAGGACATGAAGTGGAGCGAAGTGATCTGCTCACGACAGGCTCCGTTTTGATGCGCAGCTGGAACTTTGTTGAAAGAATCAGCAGCCTTGCTAGTCACGCTGTACCTGAGTGAAAAGTGCAAGACGGATCAGAACATCAGCTGTGCTGAGGAAGTTAGTGCACTGTGTGCTTCCACTAGGCCAAGCTCACGGACGGCCTCGAGCCTTACGAGCCAGTCCTCCCGGCGCCTTGCGACCCAGGCGTTCGAAGCCATCATGGGAGTCAAAGAGGGAGGCAAGGAGGGAGAGGTAGGGCATGAGGTCAGAGTAGATGGCCACCCTGAAGTCAAGGATAACGTGCGTCTTGAGCTTGTTCGGCTTAGCAGAGCAGTGCACTATTTCCTGTGCTAGCTTGGTCTTGTCGGTAGTGATATTGATCATGGAGTCCACCACCTTCAGGAGCTTGCCGTACTCCGTCTTGTCCACGTGTGCTGGAGGGTTGCCTTTGGTCAGTTCGTGGAGGAGAACCAGGGAGACCGCATTCGAGCATGATCCCTCGGGGTGGGGTTCTCCTTGGCGCAGCTTCTTCAAACCTCCCTGCCAGGATTTCACAGACGCAACTAATGCCTTCGAAAGCTGATGGTCTTGAGGTAGTTTGTAAACCAATGATAGCTGGTGCTGCAGCAGGCTCATTTGGTCATCGTGCACAAGGAAGGCTTTGGTGAGCTCTTCCGGGCTCAGCGCCTGGATGGCACCAGATTGCGCCCGAGGCTGGGTGCCTTGCCCAAACCCTTGGACCGCACCAGGTCCTTTCTGTCTCGGGACTGATTTGCGGCGAGGCTGGTCTTGCTGCCTCGGCAGGGCAGCGGCCTTGGCCGCAGGCGAGAGTGACTCGAGTGGAGGCTCTTCAGAAAAATCCATTCCCGATGCGTCCTCATTGTCTGTGCCGTTTCTGGAGCGTTTGTGCTCCGGACTCTTGACTGCGACAGGGGAAGCGGTCATGCCGGCCGTGTAGTCGGGGTGGAAGCTATACAAAAAGAGGGCGAGCTGATTGAGAGGAAAAAGTATTGCGGTATGTGCATATCCGCGTGCGCGCATGACGCACTTGGCCTTGACGTGAGGTGGCCTATGCCAACTTTCAATTGACTATAGGCTTCTCACGCACGGGCGCCCCGCAGTGCCCTTGAGGACGAAGCTGGGCCGGAATGCATCACCTAGCGATGATGCTAGCGAATTCGTTGCAAGAAAAGCATGTAGACATTCCTGGAGATGGACAGGTTCAAGGCCGCTGAGGCCTTTTCCGGAAGCCTGTAGTCGTCGGAGATCCAAACCTGAGAGGCGGTATCCGCTGGGTCCTCTGGCCAAAAAGCGCGGTAGTGCCCAGAAGAAAGGGAGTCCCCAAAGTGGGCAACTCCTGCTATGACCTGATAGTGACGCTGAGTGCGAGCATCACTTGAGGTCCATACAGGCACCGTGGTGCGGCCTGACCAAAGACACGGCTGAGTGTTCTTGACTCCATCCTGCCAGCGGCAAATCACAATTGCTAGGAGTTCAGGTGACCAAACTAGCGCGCGGGAGAAGATCTGGGACTCCCACAGCCGTAAGCAAGTCGAGAGTGACAGAGGGCCAGGCGGGAGGGGAAGAAGGAGTGGGCTGACTCCCACATCTGAATCCTCAACCTCGCCATCTGTTCGACCCTGCCACTGGGTTTGTTGAAGGGAGCCGAAAGGCTTGGACTGCATATGCAGAAGCAGCTCCGAGACATCATGCTGTCTGCCGTCAAGTCGCCAGCCTGAGATGGCATGGCGAAATTCAAACAAGCCTAACAGGTTCAGTAGTCTGGGGGCTCGCTCGTCGCCTAGATGGGAGAGGACGGACTGGAAAGCACCCAGGTCATACCCAAAGCTCGAGATCTGATGCAGAGCCTGAAACAGGGCATTAGCGTAACACGAGTTGGACGTGTTAGTCAGAGCGCGTTTGTGCACTCCTTCGGGTCTAATTTCCGCTTGTCCTGAGGACTGCGGATCAGACGCCTGCTTGTCTGCCGGGGTTGTGACGAGCTGTGCTCGACTGATTGGAGGCTGTGCCATTCGACCGTGGCTTAAAGAAGTGGGTCAGTGACCGTTCTTGGGGCTTGGAGGGGGGAGCAGTAACGGCTTCCTCTGCCTCCGGTTGCCCTCGCAGCCACTGTGTACTCACCTGATAAAGTACGGGGCATTGTTCCGGGTGCAGTCGACGATCATAGACCTTGTAGCCGCAGAATGAACACGGGTGTCCCTTGGCAAGGTGAGGCGAGAAACCCTGACATATAGAGACTGCGCGCTTGTGCAGCCTTGACCAGTCCTTAGGATGCGCCTGACGGAAGTGTGACTTGACTTTAGTGTGATCGAAAGTCCAGAAGTCACACGTGAGGCACCTATGGATCAGGACCCGGGCCTCCGGTGTCTTTGAGATCACCGCTATTCGATGTTGTGGGAGTTGGGCAATGTCCTGTCGCAGCTGGGACAGGGTCCTTACCTCAGGGTGACTTGAGTGTTTGTCAGTCACGTTCAGAGTTCGAAGCTTCTGGGGTTCCGGACATGCTCCTGACAACAGGTGGTCACGTAGACCTTTCCATTGATGAAATTTGCGCATGCAAGCGGCACATTGCGGCATCCCATCCACCGCGTGGAGTTGCCGATCGAAGCTTGATGGCACAAATCGGTCAATGCTGGCTGGATGCACTCTCGACTTGTGTAAGTGTAACCCGTTTGCTGTCTCGAAGGAGGCATCGCAGAGTGTGCATGCATGTAGGGCTACAGGGTGCTCAACTGTTTCAGGGAGCTGTGACATGAAATGCAGCTTGTCCCGGATGACTTGCAGGACAGCAGGATCGGTTGTGATATCTGGGCTTCTGGCTGCACGCCGCTCAAGTTTGCGGAGTCGCTTCCTGAGCTTGACCTGCATCGCTTGAACTGGGTCCTGAATGCTATAAAGCTGGAAGAGGTCCTTAGTGGTGATGCGGCTGGTGTGTGCTGGCAAGTTCAGCACTGATCGCACCTTGTAAGCATGCCAACTACGTAGCTGCTTGGCCGACTCCTCGCTAAGTCCGACGTCTGAGAGGCCTGTAGTCAGTGTGCTCAGGACTGTGCTTTGCCAAACCTTAAGTCTCGACATGGTGCTCGCGTGCCGGCGATTGTAGACAAACTGGCGGACTTGATGCAGCTTTTGCTTGGCTTCCCCAATGCGGTAATGCAAGGACTGCAGCTCGAAGTGGTTGTAGGAGATCATAACCCCCAGATACTTGCTACAGGAGACCCACTGGAAGGCGGGGAAAGATTTGTTGGGCCCTATGCGCCATCCGCGAACCTGCTCGCCCTTTGAGTTGGTGATCCAGCAGCCATGTTTGTTCATCACGTTTTGGGATTCTCTTCCCGCTAACTTCACTAAGATGACGCACTTGCTAATGTTGACGCGAAGGCGGTGTTTGCGGACCTCTTCAAGTAGCGCTGCGATGAGAGCATGAATGGCCCTGAGGTCCTTGTCAGAGCGGATAGTCCGATGGAGCGTGAGATCATCGGCATAGCCAGTCAGGAACTTCAAGACCTGCTCAGCACCGAAAAGGTCGACCAGAGAGCGGAAAAGGTCACCTGTAAGGAACGAGAAGAGTGTGGGGGCGAGCTTACATCCTTGTTTAATGCCTGCTGTGGTTACAACAGAGGTGGAATCTCCCTGCGCGTGAAGAACATAACGAGACCCGTCATGTAGAGCCTGAACAAGATGGACTGTGTCCTGATCGGCCCCTTCTCTCTGAAGAAGGTCGATGATCTCTTGGCGAGAGACAGTGTCAAACGCTTGGCTGAGGTCAAGAGCAAAGGTGAGGCCGCCGACTAAGGCTGGGGCCTGTGTGCCTTGTTGCAAGGCATGTCTCGTGGGGTGAGCCTGTTCTAACAGGGATCGAGCCTCTCGCAAGTGATGCACCACGCGTTCTAGCGCGTCTGACAGCCCCCGACCTGGTAGATAAGCGAACTGTGGCATGTGCTTGAGGAACGAGAGGTCAGTGGTTGAAGCGCTTCTCTGGCCGCTCCCGCCAGTCCCTTAGCGTCAGGTCTAAGGATGCCCAGGGGTCTCAGGTTTGCGGGTTTGTCAGAGGGCTTGCCCGGCTTGGGTATTAAACAGAGATCTGCGTCTACTAGGTCGGATTCTAGACTGTCCTCGGCCTGCTTGGATGCTACGTGTTCGGAGAGGACCGGTGCAACGAGATCGCTACACAGCCTCCATACAGCCGCTGGTGCCGCTCCGTCAGGAACAGCTTTGTTCGGCTTGATGGAATGTATGTGAGCTGCTAGTTTGGGTGGCTCCAAAGCAGGGAAAGCTCCATGCATTGTCCGTAACGGAGGGTGGGCCGCAAATACCTGATTGGCATAGTCCCTGAGGGCTGCTAGTTCCTGCGCTGGACCTAGGAGATGTCCTGTGTTGTCCTTTAGCTGAGCTCTGCGCGCGGGCTGCCAAGGCTGCAGCTTTTTGAGGGTCTGGAAGGAGATATGTTGATCACCTTCAGCTAGACTCGCATCTACCTCCGATATGAAACTTGCAATTCGATCTTTCTTTGCTTGTTTCACAGCTTGGCGATGTGCCACTTGTGCCAGCTCAGCTTCTGTTTCCGGCGGACGTGGCGTGTTCCGATTAGGAGGCTGTGCCATTGCTTTAGGTGACTCGATCAGCTGTGCTGAGGGAGTATTCGCAGCCCTGTCATGGGTGCGGGCCCGCCACATGCGACGGGTTTCCGATTCCAGCAGAATCGGTATTCTTTTGGGAATTTTTGGGAAAAAGCGTTCTGCACCTTCCAAAAGCAACGCATTCCATGCCTTGGGGTCCTGGCAGGTGTCAATTCTGGAAGCTATCCAGCTGTGCAGTGCCTTTGCCGTCTCGTCCTCCTCTCTGACCGAGGCCTGTAAAGCTAGTGAATCGTAACGGCGCGTGCTGGGTTTGTGGGATGGGAGCAGCCAGTGATGCTGGAGGGGTACGTCAGCTTTAAGCGGGTAATGCCCCCTTTCTTCCAGCTTCCCAACGGGCAGTCCACCCAGGGGGCTGACCTTTTTGCTTTGCCTCCCGCCGTAGATTCTTTGGTTAGAATGAAGTCAATTTGCGACTCCACTCCTCCTTGTGAGAAGGTAGCTATATGGTCACATTGCCAGGTGTTGAGGGCAACCAAACGCAACCTGAGCAGCAGGTTAAACAAGTTGGATTCATCAGGGCGGTCCTCAGTAGGTGGCTTCACGTGCGGTCCCACCAATGGAGAGCTCGGACGCAAGGAAGTGTTAAAATCACCTGCTACAATAAGGGAGTCCCTCTTAGGCACCTGCTTGATCACCTTGGACATGACAGATAGCACCTTAGCACGGTCGTCCTTATTGGACTGGATGGTCTTGGCAGAAGACCAAGCGTGTTGGTACACCGCGACAACAACCAGCCGAGTACCCGCAATGTCCGCGCGAGCTTCTAAGACTCTACCCGGGCTCCACTCCTTCCAGCGTAAGCTCTTGGGGACGAACTTGGGAGAGAATAGGATCATGACTCCATCAGCGCGAGTCGTGGATGGGGCTCGCGGTTCTTGCCGAGTGTTTCGCTTTGCTGCTTGTTTAGGCCGGGTGTTGGGTTTGGTAGACTCCGAGGCTGAGGAGATACAGTACCACCCAGAAACACTGAATTCGCTGGTCTCAGTCCAGTGCGTTTCCTGCAATATGAGGATGTCGCAGTGATGAGAGGCTTCAGCTGCTAGCCATGTTTTGAGTTCGCCCCATTGCTGTTGGCCTAGGTGGCCCGCGTTCCACGAAAGAACTCGAATGGATCTTTCCAACCTTCCTGCCCTGCGGGAGGCTGTGCCATATGCAGGGGAGTCAGCAGTCTGTGACTGAAGCTCTCTTCGAGTGGGTGGGGGGCGCACCCCCAGACGATCAACCAGGGTAGGTGTCAGAACCTGCCCTCGGTATGGTACGGGCCCGTCACTACGGACTGTCCTTCTACATGCTGTCTTGAACGAATTCTTACGAAGAGATGCAAAGTTTTGTGAGTGCACTGGCAATTGCGCCATCCGCTACTTTCGTCAAGAGACAGAAGCCTAATGACTCCCTCCACCGCGCGGAGGTGGAAACCCTACCGCCTACCCAGTGTTGCAATGTTTTAAACAGAGTCTGGGCCCAGGAATTGGGACCTGGCGGCTCAAAGCAGCTCCTGTGAGAAAAGGGAGAGGACCATGGCGTAGAAGGAGGCACAAACCTTTACTGTTCAGAAAAGGGCCCGGTTGGAACCTCTAGCACAGCAGTTGCGCCCCAAGCCTGTTCGAAACCTCTCATTCAGCGCGGCCGCTTGAGCACTTGTGGCGGCTACTACTACTACTACTACTACTACTACTACTACTACTACTACTACTACTACTACTACTACTACTACTACTACTACTACTACTACTACTACTACTACTACTACTACTACTACTACTGCTACTGCTACTGCTACTGCTACTGCTATTACTGCTATTACTGCTATTACTGCTATTACTGCTACTACTACTACTACTACTACTACTACTACTACTACTACTACTACTACTCCTACTACCACCACTACCACCACTACTACCACTACGACGACTACTCGACCACTCCTACTGCCACTCCTACTCTAAACCCTACTCCTACTCCAACTACTACTACCACCAGCACCACCAATACTACTGCGACGACGACGACGATACTACTACTACTACTACTACTACTACTACTACTACTACTACTACTACTACTACTACTACTACTACTGCTACTGCTACTGCTACTGCTACTGCTACTACTACTACTACTACTACTACTACTACTACTGCTACTACTACTACTACTACTGCTACTGCTACTGCTACTGCGACCTCTACGGAGTTCTCCTTGGCCTCACGTCCAGTGCTCTTGCGGCCATTGTGATTCCTGCGATGGTGGCTGGTATTCGCCTACTGTCTACTACATGATTAAAGACTCCTATTATGTGGCTCTCGATCACAAGCAGGTCGAGGCTGCACATGCGCCGGGCGAGAAGAAGGTGGCAGCCCCGCAGCCGAAAAAGAAGGACCGCGACCTGCGCATCACATCAGCAATGCAAAGTCTTTCTAAACTGTTTAGATGTCTTTACAGTCATGGTGGCTACAACTACTCACGTGCTTGCGGCGCTGCCTTCATGTCAATGTGTGTGCGAGGAGAAGAAGAAGTTTACAAAGATGGCTGTGACAGACCTGGGCTTCGATGCCAACAATCCGAGACCTGCACTGCAAAGGGAGCTTCTAAACGATGTGAGCAGTAGTGGAGGTTCTCGTAATTTTCGGCTAGCTCGAGTCCGACTCAGTAGAAGGCAGCCGGCGACTCCTGCGTAAATCATTGCCGAGGAACTACCGGTGAGTACAGATGACCTGAGATGACCTTGGGCAAGGCATACGGATGAGCTCGCTCAAGCTGCCGCAGACAGGCTTTAGCCCTTCCGACCATGTAGCCATGTAGCTGGAACCGCTGTTTCTGCTATTCTTCCATCTTGGCGGGGAGGAAGGAGCAAAGCATGCTGCAGTTGGACAGAGTGTCCATCCGAAATCTGGCCTCCGGGCACTTTGTTGCTGTCCTTGTTGGGAGTACATTTGTCACGTGCCGTGGAGTGGCGAGGATGTGCGACAGGCAAGGTTCCGAATTTTCACCAAACCGTACCTAAGGTGGACGAGCTTACTCTGAAGTTGTGGCCAGTCGTTTGCCTACCGAGGTTGTAAGCATTCGGGCTGGAACAGGTGTTTGATCATCGTCAGTGAAACAGGTGGAGTGCCGTACGTCAATTCCGAGGTTGTATTTAAATGGCAGAGAGCCATATATGCACTTTTGAACTATGCGTGAGTAGCTGTCAGCAAGCTGACCGAGCTGAGATATCAGCAATTGACTGAGATCTTGGCTCATTGATGAGCTGGCCTTGATAAGGGCACCTGGCCGCTTAAGCCTAGCTTGACGGCACAGGAAACAGGGACTGAAAGCCGTGGGCCCCAGCTTGCTACGCGATAACACAGTACGGTGTTTGGACGTGGATGGGAATGTCCATGCTTCCTGTGCCGCATTGTTTCAACAACAACCATGCCCCTATTCAAAAAAGCTTTTAAGCACCCTGCAGCCCAGGCAGCCGAGCTCTGAGTTGATTTTTGTTGTCCCCCAAAAAACCCGCAAGAAGTGCTCTCGAGCTCGAAGCCTAGGGTTGAAATATGATTTGATCGGTTACCAGTAGCAATTCGCAGAGGCATCGCTCCTGCGGCCTGTGGAAGCCGCAGTTTGATAGGGCTGTGGCTGTGATCACCACTCAGCATGTTAACTTAGATCATGCCGTTGCTATGCAATGCCCCAGCCACAGCTGGCGCTGTGCCGGAAGCAGATGCTAAGGGAAAGAGCCTTGAGGAGGCAATTCCGAAACGTTGGTCTGGATTTTCTTGCCGCGATTGCACCATGCAACAGTGGTTGTCCCCTTGCTGCAGCTTCGGTGCCTCAGAGGAGAAAGTGTGGGAGCGTGCCGTTTTGTCGTGGCAGAATTTTTGCGGTGGAACTCGACCTTTGAAACCAAGAAGCGGTCATAATAACCTTGGTGTGCTTGAGCTGGCACCACCCACCGTTCCACCCCAAGGCGCAATGCTACGCAATTCCACTTTTCAGAACACTCTTCAACGCCATGCAAGCCATCCTTGGAAAAAGTCCTTATCCCCAACCCCAGCAGCCTTCCGAAGCGCCATAGTACCGAGGCGGCAAGGTCACCCTGATAGAACGTAGTTTCCACAATGGAGCTCCGTCATATCCAAGCGATGCACGCCTGCCTCCGGGTGCCTTTGGCCCAGAGACTTTTGTGGGGTTCCACGACCCCTACAAGGTTATTACCAGCTTACCATTGGCGCCTGAGCAGGTACAAGTACCATGTCTTAGGGTTGCGAAATACACGTTGACTGTAATGGTACCGCAAGCCCTATTCTGATCATGAAAGCCCCCATATCCATCGGGCAAACAAGTTCAAAGCTGGTACTGCGCAGCTCCTATCATGACGGCACTAGCTCACTAGCCAGCACAAGAACCAGAGAGCCTTCCATACAGAGCACGAGTGCAAAGTCACTGATGATGTTGAGAGTGATCGCTCATAAGTCCTACTACATGTTTGTTTGCACGTCAGGGTTCACGAATGCTGTTGCGCTTGCCTGTTCAAGCATTTGTCCTGCTAGCCTATTGTCATTTCTGCAGACGTAGGGGCCGGTCTTTGCCAGGTTGGCTCGAGGAAAGAGACGGGTGCAGTTCGGGCCACGGATTCACGGAGCTCTGAGAATGCCGTTAGGGTGAGAAGCCTACACACGAAGACAGTATTGAAACAGCGGGGCGCACACGGCACACGTCAAAGTTCCCGCCTTTGCATTCGCGTGCACGCGTGCTGTGGGTCTGTGTGTGTGTGTGTGTGTGCGTCTGTTAGACGAGCTGATCGCGCGCAGCCCAAATGATGACCAAGGAGTGTGCATGGCTTCGATGCCGAAACATCTTGGCTCCAGAAGGCACCAGATGCCATAGCGCCATGCGGCGCACCCGACGAAGTCAGTTGGACTTGGTCGGCCAAAACTAAGGAGACACCTGATCCCTCCCACGTTCAGGATAGAAGGTGGGGTTTGGGACCAGAAAAGGAAGGCATGCCAAGCGTTGAGCAACAGGCCTGGTTTCAATTCTTCGGGATTGAGGGTAATCGTAAGTTTTAAACATCGGTGTTTGCCTATATCGGGTCTGAGGGATGAGTTACGTGCCCTCCTCGGATGTAGACATAAGGATGCGTTTTGTTTGCAACAGTTGTAGCCTAGCGTTGGGATGTTGAAGACTCTCTGGCCTTCGACGTTCAGGGTAGGTTTGGAGCTTTTGGAAGCCTTCAGCGGCCGCAACTTGGTTTTGCGATTCGGTTAAGCTTGTTGACTGTGCTATGCCCTTGTCATCTTTTATGAAGTAAGTTGGGGCTCAGATCAATGAACAGTGTTCCGTCACATCTGACAAGTATTCTTCTCGAAAGGAGCCGTAGGATATTCCTACAGTCCCCAGATGATCGAGGATGGTCGGCCTAGACGGTATGGAAGCTTCAGCGCAGGAGTTTCGGGCCTGCGCCGAGTACAGCTAATCATGATGAACCAATGTGATGCAACTTGGCCAGAAGCGCCGCTGTTCGTATGTGGTCCTGCTCTGCCTTTGCCCTGACCATGCCGCAAAGCCTTTTCAGATCTCAATAAGCCTTTGGAACACATCATGGAATAATGGAGTCATGGTTCGAAGTTGATGCGTCACAGCACTTCTCTACCGCCACAATCACGTGGCTCAGGTGCTCTTGGTTGAGCCTAGCTCACCTTGCCCGACTGCCGACATTAGGCGAGGACTGTGCCAGTGACTGTGCGATTCGACAATGTTGCCTACCTATGCTGTTCGCAATTCAAGCAGTTGCTGCATGAAGCCGACCCTTTCAGGCCGGCACCCTCAAGAACCTCTGACACCCACTTCTCGTCCTTAATCTTGCTCTTTGTTCTAATGCGAATGTTGCCATTTCATTGCTGTCGTCGGCATCATCACGCAATATCACGCATTGCTGCCGCACTCCTATGACGCAGGTACTTGCGGTCAACGCAGATCTGTTGCGTTGCTCGGCATGCCGAGCGTGCAGACGCGTCCTATGCTTTGTATAGGCCGGCAGGTTTGAGACCACGACACACCTGGGGCAATCCCGTCAATGCACACATCGTGCAGTCTCCTTTTGGCCAGGGGCGCGCCGTACGTGCAGTCGGAGGAGTACGAGCAGTTTCCCTTTGATCCTCCTCTGAGCACAGCTGGCACGTCTTACATAGCTTTCATACTGTCTTTAAGTCTTGGGCAGATTTGGTAGCATAGCTGCCGAACTGATGTAGCAGTGTCATGCAGGAGACGCAACTCTCAGCTTGTCAGTCCGATGTCCATGGCCATGAAGCCCTGATGCCAAGCAGGGATGTGCAAGGAGCTCATTTCCTCTGATCTACTCCATCTGCATGATGCTACGTCCAGCTCCTGTGCTGTAGGCCATGGGTTATAGAGTGCTATATTATCATATTATCATATTACATCGTCGGTGAAGGCACCTTGTCATGTCAGGTGATGATGGAGAGGCGGGAGCGATAGAAACTGCTCACAGCATCAAGGATTTTGTGGACCAGCACGACACTACGATTCATGTCGCTTGCTCGAGAACAGTTCAGCTTTTGGTGTTTTAGTAGGTAGCAGGGTTCGCGACCATGGAAAATTCGGATGCCTTGCTGGAGGGCTGGAGGGACATCATGCGAATCTTGAGTATTCATTCGCATGTTCCGCTGAAGCTCAGAAGGTCTGCCGTGGCACTCAGTTGGCAAGTCACTCAGGTAGTCGTCTCCTCACCATATTTGCGGTGCGTGCAGACCGCCGCATCGATTTGCAGAGTTCTCGGGCCTTCGATGCTCGGCTTTGTCTCAGACAGAAGTTGTGCCTGCACTGGCGAGAGCCTGCCATGACTCTTTCCCCCTTTCTGTTCCTCCGTCTGTCTGGTCACCTGGTCTTCTCAGTTGTGCAGTTCTGTCATCATACGAAGTCAAGACAAAGCTGCACGTATGTCAATAGTTCAGGCTACCAGACCGTCTTGAAGCATGATGGCTCTGTCACCGTCTAGCCACAGAACCTGCCGCATGTGCTGGCTTTGCACTACAGCTCAGAGTCTTCTTAGTTGTGTTTACCCTGCAATGAACTCGCAGACTGTGCGACTGCCCAAAGTGACTGCATACAGCGCTACGTGCCCCGCATCTCATGCCTTCCGAACAAATGCCAGCTGCATGTCAGGACAATCCTGATGTTCGATGCGTCTTGCGGGGAGATCTTCGGCCCCAGCGTTATCAGCAAAGAGCAGCCGGAGCATGTCTACCGAGATTTTAACACCATCCTGGAGGCACGGAGCTGCATAGCAAGTCTTCACGAAACTTGAATCTTACCCAAAGTCAAAGCCCTAAAAAGCCACCCCTGCCCTCACGTTTGTGCAGGAGTGTAAGGCTCGAGGAGTTCACCGGGTTGCTCCGGTCTGTGTCCGACACCCAGAACCCTTGTGTGAAGCCTGTCACCGGGTATTTACGGTTTGGTTTCGGGTTTTTAGGGCTTTTCGGGAATTAAATCGTGCACAGGGCTTCAGGGTTTGGCGAAAGGTTTAGAGCATGTAATGCTCACATTGTGTCAAAGAAAAGCACCCTCCAACGATGGCTCCTTTGTCTCAAGTCTCGAGAGTAGTGGTGGAAACAGAAGCTTATTCTGTCAACTCTTTCAATCGAGACTCAGCGTAGGAAGTCTTCGCTTCGGTCACGTGGATTCTGCAACCGCCCACAGGAAAGACCGCCTACTGAAGAGCGGCTCCAAACCTCTGACAGAGTTGCCAGAAATCCGCACCAGAAGTCGAGGTCAGTCAGTGGTATACACACTTGATGGGAATCTGATCTGTAAGCCTTTTCCGCACCCAAAGACCCGCAATGAAAGCAACGGCCATTTTCACAGTCACGGCGCGAAGCAGCTGAGGTCGGGACACAGCCGCAGTGGCCTGAGACCATCCCCGAAGGCAGACGAGGGCAAAGACTGCAGTCATTTTTGCTGAGCTCGTGAGTCGTGTGTGTGTGTGTGTATAAGCAGCTGATATAGAGGGGGCGGGGGGCGGGTCGTAGCCTTAGAGCTCCAAGACCCCGGGCATCTGCAGCTTTGCCTCGTTGCAGCGATTTGGGTCCGTCCAGGCCGGCAGCGGTTTGCCGAGTCCTTCCTTCACTACGTCCAGAGAGGTACGGACAAGGCACCGGGGCTCAGTAATTGTGGTAACATTGACAGTAACAGGACTAGTCGTTGTGGCAGCGGCTAGTGGCAGTCGTGATGGGGCGGTGGTGGTGGTGGTGGTGGTGGAATGTACAAGTAACATGGTCGGGGTAAGGGTGATGTTACTCGTGCCACTCATCCAGGTCCAATGCTAGTGCGTTCCACGACTGAGTATTGTCGCTGGTGTTGTATGATGACTTGCCAGCAGGGTCTTGACCAAAACGAACAGATTTTAGCCCCACGGCAGCCATGCAATCCCTTGAGTACAAATTGTCCGTCGGCGTTGAGGGCGCATGCCAGGCTAGAAATTTCCTGGTGGTCACACACGGCGACTGCGTGGCTTGGGCAGCACAGAGTGGCAAACTTTGCAAGCTCTACAGTCCACGATTTTGTAGCTAGAACACCGGTTTGAGCTGAGGTCGCTGCTGCAGCGTCGCTTCTTCCTGGCACGCAGGACATTCGAGCAGTGGAGCACGGGGTCTCAGGCGTGCGTGGTGTTTTGTAGAGGAATCCGTGCTTGCACTGATCAACTCGCATGTCATAGGGCCAAGCCAGCAGCCTTTCTTCTTCATCTTGCTCGGGCCGGCTGCCATTTTGGGTCAGACTCACGACGGGTCTCGGTGACGCAGGGTTGTTGTCCCCGTGGTGTCTTTTTCTTGGTTGATTGTTTTCTGTTGCTGGTCATGTCGACTCCTCCGCGTGCCTCGCACGACGATCTGCCTGTGCAGATCAGACAGAACCTGGCAGTTCAAAGAATGCAACAGAACCTCTTCGAACTTGACGAATTCTCTTCCCCTGTGGCACCACAGGAGGATGCTGAGGCAGCCGCTGCCAATATCCCGGCCAGGGCGGCACCTGCAGGTGCTGCCGATGACGTTGTCATTGAAGATGTGTTGGCTCTGCTCGCCCAGCTCACCAACCAATCAGAAGACGAGGTGAAGAGAGCAGGTGTTATCGAAACACTGCGAGCCTGCAACACGGTGGGTCTCCTCAAGGGACAGCCCATCCTTCAGCGTTTGTGCCTGGACATGTACGATGAGACCAACCGCAATCGGCTGATGACCTCCAGCCGTGGCTCCTCTACTTCGGGCAAGCCTCCTGTGGTAGAGGACGCGGTTGCCTCAGGTGCCGATCGTCCCTCCCAGGAGGTGTCACCTGAGGTAGTTGATGTCCTTTCGGGCTCCCAGCTTGATTTCAACAAGGTAGTGGCAAACCACCCCAAGGATGGTGAATTGAAGTTCCAGAGGCGTCAGAGCAAGGAGGACGATGAGTGGATCCATGAGGAATCCAACCGTGTCCAGTCAGAGAAACAGTGGAAACGGGTCCTCATGATCTGGCGGACGTCTCTCCTCATGGTTGTTGCGACCTGCACTGGTCCCTCCTGCATTCACCTGACTAAGGCGGACTTGGACGAATTTTACAACTTCCTCTTCGGGGACACCATCATGGGCCGGGAACCCGCCCCTTCACTGCAGGTTCTGATGATAGCGGAGAGGAAGGTTTGGGGCCAGGTGGCCCTGAACATGGCCAAGGATGAGACGCTCACCATCTCGGCCGCCCTTAAGGAAATCCAGAATAACTCGCGCTTCTGGTCGATGGAGATCGACGAGTTCTGCCTTCGCCGCCACCACTCCTTCCAGCCCAAAGGTCCCAAGAAAGGGAAGGGCAAGGACAAGGACAAGGGCAAGGTCTCGCAGCAGTGGGACTCTTGGAAAGGGAAAGGCAAGAGGCCCTGGAAAGGCAAGGGCGACTCAAGTCCCAGGGCAAGCAGAAGAAGGAAGATTGGCGATGGGCCACGCGCTCAGAGGAGTCGGTCGAGCAACCCCCTCCACCGCCGACGGGATCCTTCCGCACCAAGGCACACCCGGAGGATCCCGCCAACCAAGGTACTTCGGAGGCTCAGCAGAGTTGTTCTTCGTGGTGGGCAACTGCCCAGTGTAGAGATTTCGCGGGACTGTCGCGGATGAAGATACACTGCTTTGACCAGTGTATGCTGGGGCACGGAGCCAGGAAACCCACGGCGGTCCTCAGCAATCTTGCCTTGGACTGGGATGGCCTCAGGCGCAGGCATCCGAACCACCCTGTCTGGTGGTCCAGTTCAGACCTGGCCCGTTGGGGTTGGCAGTTCAATCTTGAATTGGCCACTGCCCTGTTATCTTTCTTCTCCACATCCGGTGACACGGATGGAGACCGCGCCATTGCTTCTGCGTTGGCTCCTTTGGAGGCCAGTACTCTGATTGTCCGGCTGGGACACCGTTCTCGCCCCTTCAGGGATGGTGGTGGAAAGCCATCCCCTGGGAGACTCAAACCTGAAGACAGGGGCAAATGCAAGTTGGCCTGGCTGGGCCCGTGGATCGAGGAGACACTCACCTCTGGGACGGTTGCCACAGGTGCCGATTCCCCTTCAGGACCCAGGCGCGGGGCTGCCCCTGGCCAGACCAGTAGGTTGCAGGCCTCCGCCAACAACTGGCCAAAAGCCTTTCTTCCCGGCTCCAACGACCCGTTTCAGCCGAGGTGCCTCCTGGGCAGCCGTTTGCGTTGGACATCCTCCAAGCTCTGGTGGAGCTGGCGGAGGACCCGGACCGGGACTTCCTCCATCACCTTCATGAAGGCGTCCCTCTCGGAGTGGATGGCCCAACGCTTCCGGACCCTAACATATGGCCTTCCAAGCAAGAGCTGGGGAGCGCGCCAAGGGATCTGGAGCCTGGACATGGTGGCTGGGCCCCTGTCGGAACAGGAGGCAGCGGACCTCTGTGCCTGCGACGTGGCAGAGTTGTGTGTCGGGGCCATGGCGGGCATCCAGGAACTGGACAAGGTCAGGACCATCTTCGACGCCTCGGTCATTGGTGTCAATGACAACATTAGGGCGAACACTGACAAGAAGACCACGGCCCCGACTCTGTACGACTTACTCTTCGCTTGGCTCCATCTGGCGTCGAAGGACCTGACCCTCTTCAAGTCTGATGTGAGCAAGGCTCACCGGAGGATCAAGGTTCTCAAAAAGCACTGGAAGTACATGGTGGCCAAGATCAAGAAGAAGTTCTGGGTCAACAAGGTCGGCACCTATGGTGTGGCCTCGGCTCAACTCTATTGGGGCCGCTTGGCAGCCATCCTCACACGCCTCTCCTGCCAGATTTCGGAGGTGTTCCTGTGGATCCTTGTCTTTGTTGACGATTTCATGGCTGTTATGAAGGAGAGCCTTGGCGAACTGGGGGCAGCCACCCTCATGCTCTTCCTCACGCTGCTGGGCTGTCCTATCTCTTGGCACAAGAATGCCCTCGGCAAGGTCAACCGTTGGTTGGGCTACATGGTTGACATCTCCGAAGGCTCCGTGTGGCTCCCGGAGGAGAAAATGACCGTCCTCCGCCCGGCCCTGGCGAGGTTGGAATCAGGGGAACTGCACACCAGGAAGGAAATCACCTCCTTACTGGGCAAATTGCAGTGGGTGGCTAAGGCCTACCCGCAGGTGAGCTCTCACCTCCAGCCGCTCTATGCATGGGAACAAAAACTGGAACGCAAGTGCAAGCCGGGAGACCTTGTACGTTTCCTGGCTACTCTGCTCCTCTCAATCCTGGATGCTGGTCCCTGCGTTCCTCTCCGTCTACAGCGCAACACTCCATGCTATGGGAGTAGTGATGCCGGCGAGGACGATGGCCGGGTCGCCATTGGTGGCTGGTTCTCGCCTTCTCTGAACCCGGCTAAGGCGGAGGTCTTGTGGTTCTCCATGGACGTCCTTGCCACGCCATGGGCGCAGCCCCTCCTGGCGCACACTTCTGCTAAGCGCCGGATTGGGGCCCTTGAACTCCTGGGTACCCTCATTCTTTTCCTTCTGGCTGCGGAGTCCCTGGGACCCAGCATGGTCGATGCGCACCTCCCTCTCACTACGGATAATGAGGGCAACGCCTTTTCTGCCAGCAAGAGATCTTCGAAGAAGTGGCCTTGCTCGGCGCTTTTGATGGAGCTCTCAGCACAGGAGTTCCACAAGGGTGTCTTTGCTCAGGTCACCCATGTCAAGCGGAGCTCAAACACGTGGGCAGATCAGCTCACACACTTTGATTTCGAAGGATTCTCCCCCGAAAAGAGGCGGGACGTCTCCTTGTCCTGGACTCCGAGCTGGATGATCCTGGATAAGCTCCTTTCTTTTAAATCAGATCAATAGTTCCCGGGCTCCCTCTTTTAGCCCTGATTTGAAACAGGACACGAGTGCCAGGTACGGTTGCCTCAGGTGCCGATTACCGGCACTTTGTGACTGTACGTTTCGGCGGGACCTTTTCACTCTCGGGCTCCCGGGTCGGCTGTTTTCTCTCGGATCGGAGACGGGGGTTGTGAAACCCCTCGTTTGATCAAGCCGAGGAGGGGTGGCGTATTTCCGACCGGTCTTCGGACCTGTCTGAGCTATGCCTGCCTCGGGTCCCTCGGAGTTTTGATCTGATCTGCCACTTCTCGGACCTCGTCGGATTCGGGGAAAAAGTGCGTGTGCATTACTTAGGGCTTGTGGCTGCGGTGTGACTTGTTCCTCAACATATGCCGATTCTTTCTGGCTGACAAGCCCTTTGTTGTACTGCCATGCAACCGAACAGTTCCGCAGAGCATAGGGCCAGGAAGACCGGCCCAAGCCGGCCCTACAGGTCAAGATTGTACCCGGGCACAGTTTTGCAAGCAAGGCGATGCTCAGCATCCAGCGATGGGGAACCTAATCTACATATGTGATGGGTAGAGGCTACTAAGCGTCAAGAGTTTGAGCTTGTCTGCCTTGGTGAATTATGATGTTGATGTCCCCCAAACCCTGTTCCCTGTATCGGGGACAAGTCCGAAACATCCACAGAAGCGGCTGGGGAACCACCAAGGCCCGGAGGGGTCCTCATGGCCAGCAGGGTGCGACCTCCAGGGCCAGGACTCCGCTTTGTTGAAGAAGTCTCTGAGTAGGTTTAGGGTTAAGGGTTTAGGGTTTGAAGAAGTCTGAGTAGCTTTAGGGTTAAGGTTTTGCTAGTAGTATACTTTTATGGTTTAGGGTTTACTTATAGTGCAGCTTTAGGGTTTAGTTTTACTGGAGTATACTAGCGGCCCAGGGTGAGCAGCATGAGACTGGTCACCATGGTTCTAATCATCTGACTGTTGCTACGAGGTAGAACAAAGCACATGAATAGAATCACCGAAACACTAGCAAAGTCATGTGGTCCTGGGCCTCCCGAAAAGTGTCCTTTCTTCTTGCTTCCCCTTTCGTCGCTGGGAAGAGGATGTTGTAAGGGTCCATGTTGCCAGCTTGCGTCCTAAGTCTATGTCGTCACGAGGTCTCCGAGCTCATAATCCCCATAATCCGTGCGAGTGTGTCGGGATGTTCTTGGGCGCACGGTGTTCGGATGGAATTGCTACAGACGTGTAATTCGCCGATTCGCCACAAGCAGGAGGTTTCCGGGGAATTGAGTGGAAGTTGACGAACTGTTAGCCGAGAATAGCAAGCAGGTAGATGCCTATAGCTTATGGCCCCGAAATCTCGATCAATCTCGAGTAGGCATAGAAGAATACACAGCACGGGGCTGCTAGAAGGAGAAATTGTGGTGCTTGTCTCAGCGCAGCGCTGCTAGGAGACGCATGGTCCATCATCAGTTCAGAACGCAGCGACGACAAACACGTGGAGCGTGTTGTGCTTCGTACGCTCTCAAAGGCACAAGGCGGGGCCGTGGATTCCACTGTGACTTCTATGAGGCTGTGGCCAGGATGTTTGGGGCTGAGGGAGTCGACCCAAAAGGGCCCGCGAGAGGGCTGCCAGGTGCACCTCTTGTTCGAACAGAACCTGAAAGATGTACAGTTCTGCAATGTTCTGCAGCAAAGACACCGAAGTGTCCACTCGAAATCTGCTTGTTGTATAATCGCCCACTGCACCCTGGGACAGGTTGGAAGGTTGACAGCATCAACATCGACTTCTGCTCGGCCCGCCGCAGCAAGGAGAGCATGATCAAGCGGATTACATCCAGCTTGAGGACTGCAGCTGATGAGCGAGTTAGGTTTTGGACCGGGTGTGGGTTCGGTATTCAGGAAACAAAGGAGCATCCGCCGTTTCAGTGTGCCGGCAGTTGTTTCACGTCGAAGTCTCTGCTTTTTTCTGGAGCCGTTTCCCCGGAGCAAAAACTTCGAGATGCTGCAAGTTGCCTAGGGGCTGTCATAACCGACGACTTGAGCATGTGGATGAGAGAAAGACCATGCTTCGAGGACGTCCGTGCAACGAAAAACTGAAAAAAACGTCTCCGGAGTAGGATGAACCCAAATGGACGCCCTCTGAGTCATTCATCAGGAGAGGTAAATTGTCAAGCTTGCAGGGGCAGATGCTGGCAAATGCGAATTTCGCCAACAGGAATAGCACTGAAGAATGCAGATGGTCTCAAGCAATGCAATACGCAGAGATGTTTTGCCCCGTGCAATCGGGCCTCGAAGCTAGAAGTGGGCACCCGAGACACGGAATATGCAATACATGGGTTGCAGAGGAAGCTCGCCCCTAAGTTGGCAAGCTGTTGCGCTCCTGTCGACGACGCGAAAATGTTGATTTGCTGTAATGCATTATCATACCAGCGCTAAGGATGAAGTGGTTTCGTGTGCTCTGCGGCTAGCAACAATCCAAGAAAGGGTTCCGTTTCATTCGAAGTCCGCTTCTGCATCTTGGAACTCTGAGGGCAGTGTCCTTCAAGCGAAACCTTCTGTATTACAGACATGCTGCTTATCACCCGTTGGTCTGCTATCCCTCAACTTGAGTTCTTTTTGGTTTCAACACATGAGCTCCTCACGATGCAAGAGAAGGGGCTGGAGAGCGACATGCCAGGTTCCAAACCGAACCGGGCGGGTTTACAGATGTGGCCTAAAGCCTCGGGTATTTTCCTGGCGATAGCTCAACTCAAGAGCTGGGAACCCGTGGAAGAGTTCAAACCCTCGACTATACGAAGAGAGCCCTCAGCCTCCCGCCAGGAAGTTCAGTGCCAAGACCAAGCTTGGCAGTGGCCTCGGTATGGATCACCGCTCCTGGCAGAATTTCGCATGTTGACATACTTGCCTGCCGAAGCTGCCCCACAAATAGCTTCGCAGAGCTAGGGCTACGGCTAGTTAGCTGAGTTAGCCGAGAGCAGCAAAAAGGCCGAAGAAGCTTCTTAGGCGAAGACCGCGTGAAGTACTTGCTGAAGGCATTCTCAGGCCAAGCAGAGTCTTTGCCTGTGCAGGGTCAAAGCCGTGTGTTTGTGTGTGTGTGCGTGCGTGTGTGTGTGTGTGTGTGTGTGTGTCGTTGGTGCGTGAAAAGATCTGACGAGCGCGGTTTCTGCCAGGGGGCTTGTCAGAGCAAATCTTCGAAGTCCGACCACTTCCATGAATCCTTCATTCACCACACCATTCAGGCGGAGAGCCTCTCACGACCGATAGTGGTCCTGCTCATCCAATCGCCATCGTATCTTCATCCTTGTTCCCTGTGATTGTTCGAATGCAACTTACAAACAACCTCGTAAAGTTTTTTGGGGAGCGCCAGAATCGCAGCACTCTGTGCAGGAGAGCGTCGCAGGCAAAAGGGATTGGGTGGCAGCCCACTGCCGACTGGCAGTTCTTCATATGGATCCTCGGCCGCAAGAGAAGGTGCGAGCATGAGCCAAGTAGCTCTAATGCCTTTGAGGGCAGCGATGCACGTTAGAAAAGAGAAGCAGCTTGCAGCTTCTCTAGTGGTAATCTCTTTGCCCAACTAGAGGGCAGAGTCAACAGGAAGTTCACGTTTCCTCAGGCACTCAAGGACCAGACCCTGCCCTCTGGGTTTTTGGCCTGGAGGCCAGGACGTGACGGACAGAGATTTTGTGAACTGGAGGTGCTGCCGACCCTTGTTCCCCGAAACCCTAGCAAAGTACCCTAGTGTAGCACCATAGTGTAGCACCCTAGTATAGTACCCTGGTATAGTACCCAAGTATAGTACCCTGGTATGGCACCCTAGTACAGCTCCCACCAGGAGCCGAAGCCTCTGCCACGTCAGGAGAACGACTCTCTGCACAGAATGCCCAAGGTGAAGCCACACTGGGCCAAGGCTGGAGTTCAGCCATCGGTCGAGCAGAACTTTGAAGGTCTAATTGGAGGTTCATGGGTGGTTATAAGTAGGGTTATCAGTCCCCTAATATGGGTTATAAGTATGGTAAGCTAGAGTATGGAAAGCTAGCTTCCCGCCTGGGGCCACGAGGGCTGGAGTAAGTCCTGTCGCAGACTCTCGAGTCCCCTGCGTGCCCTGTGACATGCTTTGATGGCAGACCCTTGGCGTGCCGGGCATGCCACCTTCACCTGGGAGAGAAGCAGAGGTCGGGGCACGCGAGCTGTCTTCATCAGGACAGCTCATCATCCAAATTACAATCATGGCTCCTGCATGACATCACGTGTTGGACACGCCTGTTAGATTTCGACAAGAACATGTTGCCAGTCTGCTAGTTCGTCTTGTGTCTCAATCGTGAGCTGCACAACTTGAGCTACATCTTGCTTGCGCTTGCACGCTGGAGTTGCATTGAGAGGTCACCACGTGATATTTTGTTGTGCTGTGTTGTAGCTTTTGCTTACCTTGCTATACCTAGGATAAATAGCATTACACTCTGCTACCTCGCTTCTTACTTTATCGTGTCGTTATCCGTCTATCTCAGCTCATGTGCGCGTGGAGCCTACTGATATCCTACGTACATGCATTTTCGGATAGAGAGAGAGATTTCGAAACATTTGGCGATGTATCGATGTGCGTATGTGTCATTATCTGTCGCTACATAAGACTTGTCTTTATTCATGCATTGTTGCTTGAACATATGTTTTGTAGAGACAGACAGAGAGATCTGCATTGCATACAAGCGGTATGTGATGTGGCATCCCCGATATCCCGAGTTGCAGAATCCTGCGCCAGAAGTTCAAATAAGCCAAAAGGTGCACGTGCCTGCGCCTGCTTACTCTCCGGCATTCAGTCGCCTACAGCTTCCCACGGCAGGCCAGAGGGGGGGGCTGATTTGACGACCCTCCTGTGCATCAGGCACTTGAAGGTATGTCAGATGTGGACATGTCTGTCGATGTACAAGCATGTATACGGATATGAAGATGCATGTGTATGTACAGATGCATATATGCTTGTGCATCCTTCTATACACATGTGTGTCTTTACGTATACATACAAACATAGATACATACCTACATATATAATTATACATACATATACACATGTGTGTGTACACATGTACATCCACACATGACACCACATTGCATTATTTTCTTGAAACCACACATACGCATATACATATACGTATACATACCCACATTGTGTGCAGGTATGAGGTAGGTATGTATGTTATATATTGTTGGTGTGTGTGTGTGTGTGCGCGTGTCTGTGTGTGTAGTTTTGTTGAGAAAGGAAAGATGTATGTTATGTATGCACGCACGTATGCATGCTTGTTGTTTTGTATGTACGTATGTATGTTCTCTACAGAGAGAGAGAGAGAGAGTATAGCCATTTTGGCTCAAGCCGTGAGCGGTTCAAGGCCGAGCCACAAGAAAGACGAGGGCCTCAAACCAAAGAGAGGCTGTGAGAGAGTGTGGGCCTTAGTCAGAGGGTCCATTCGAGCACGAGGGGGAGTTCGCAGCACTACGCGAGTCCGCCGTGAGCGTTGCCTGGGGGGACATCTACCAGTGTGCTCCTGCACGGTGTCCGTGCGCAGACCCTCGGGGACTTTGACAAACCTCGCCGTCTACGGGCTCGGCGGCTCTACAGGTCGAGGGCCTCTACTACGCGATCCTCCGCAAGCCCGCCGTGGGAGACCAAGAACCCGGAGGGAGAGATCGTGATACTACCTGCAGCCCGCCGAGAATGGCAACCACACCTGTGCAGACGGCTACGTGCGGGGGGCGATTAAGCGCCAGATCATCGTGGGGAGGCCAAGTACCCGGCGGGGGGTGATGGTGGTATTGAGCGGCCACACTATGAGTTGCATGTGAGCGGTGGGGTCATCCCACATTGAAGTTAGACTCAGTTAGACGTCCTTCACAACACCACCTACTTGGTGGGCCCAATCCTAAACCTTCAGTTGAGCCTTGCTTTTTGAGCGTCCGCACCTCGAAAGCCACAAAAAAACTGAAGTGGGGGCCAAGCTCCCGCTACTTTGAGACTGAATGCGGGGGAGAGGATGGAGAGGCTATAATTAATGAATTCTGGTGAGACACTGGAGTTAGGAACCTGGAGTCGGAGAGCGTCTCTCTCACCAACAGTGTGGGGGGGGCATTTGCGTGTTTTTGCCTCGAACCTGGAGCCTCACTCGCGTCGGAACGCCGATAGTGGGGTCGGATTTTTTGTGGGGGAGACCGATTTGGTCAGGCCCTCAGGCTTAAAAGTTAGAGACCCAGGCCGCAGGCCCCTGCCGTTAGTGTGTCTGAGCCCTGGTCTTCAAGGCGGGTTGGGGGTACTAGTGTTCGGGTGTTGTGGTTGGCAGTACAGGCCCGGTCTCTTGTGTCCGACAGCGCTTCTCAGCACGTTAATTCCCCAGTGCGCGAAATCGCGCGGGGGGTCGGCGCACGCAGACTCCCCTGGCTGTGCTGAAGAAGAGAGAGAGAGAGAGAGAGAGAGAGAGAGAGAGAGAGAGAGAGCTGTTCGTATGATCCACCGGGGGGACCGAAAACACAACCACTTTCACACTCCTCCAAAGTCCCCACAAAATATGGGGGGGGCCCTAGTGGCCGAGGGGTCTAACCAACCCCTCATGCCCGGCGGAAGAAGAGAGAGAGAGAGAGAGAGAGCTGTTCGTATGATCCACCGGGGGGACCGAAAACACAACCACTTTCACACTCCTCCAAAGTCCCCACAAAATATGGGGGGGCCCTAGTGGCCGGGGGGTCTAACCAACCCCTCATGCCCGGCGGAAGAAGAGAGAGAGAGAGAGAGAGAGACAGAGAGAGAGAGAGAGACAGGTTCGCAGCCTAGCAAGCACAGCGAACTTCTCTGAAGACTGCCTGTGGAATGAGGTCTTTCAACTAGAGCTGGGGATTTTCCCCGCAGTAATAGCGCTCACTTGTTGCCTTTCGTCTTGCCCCAGTACTTCCACTCGCTCTTCGTGCCTTTATCTGGATGCCACTCTTGTCGTCGCCGCTGTTGGCGGCGCAGGTCTCGGTAGTCGGTTTTCGTCGCAGCTCTGTAGGCCTTCCACTTGGCCTCATCCGTGGGGTAACTGTCCAGGTCATAGGGAACGTTCCCCTGGTCATCTCGCTGTTCCAACAGTTGTTGAAGCCGTCGGCGCTGGGGAAGGGTAAGCGACGGCCGTTGTCCCGTAGGCGAATCCGGTGCACTGGAGGCATGGTTGCTGATCACGTGCATGGCCGGGGTTCCCCCCTCTGCATCGTCTCGGCCAGGTAGCGGATCATCTGCTTGAGCTGCTTGCTCTGATTTTGGCGCGTAGTCGTCTTCGAAGACGTCAATGACGGGGTGTAGTCCACGTTGTAGTGGAGGCTTCTCACAGTTTCCCGATTGCTGCGGCCGGTCGCCGTACTGGGGCGCAACAGACATGTAGGAGGGCACGTGGTCGGTGGCGAGGCCGTCCGTCTCGTTCACGGCGAGGTCTTCTGGGCCTGGTTGCGCACCTGTAGCTGTACCTGTGGCAGTGCTCGCATCGGGGTCAGTCCCCACCATCTCGGCTCGGCGTGGTTCTGCTTGGGAGTCGTAGTGGTGGGGAGTAGCACCTCCACGTTGCGTACCTGGGTAGTCGCTGTAGTGAGTGTTCTGGAGGCGCTGGGGACGTTGCGGCGCTGAGACAAGTGCGGCACCGGCTTTTTGCGGGGTAATTCCCCGGAAGGCTGATGTGCCCGAAGAGGTCGAAGGCGATGTCGCTGTGGTAGTAGTACTGACTGGCATCATCGGGGCTTCCCCCGTCCTGGGCAGTGCCGTGGGGTCCATGACTGTGCTTCTGGCTCTGTCAGAAAGTCGCTGTGGTGGCGTTGGTGGCACAAGCGCCGCTGGCGGGCTTGCCAATGCACGGACTGGGGTTCTCGACGACGATGACTGGACCTCCTGGGGCTCTCGAGTTATTGCATCTGCGTCAGGTCCGAGGATATCACGGAGGGATGCCAGCAAGGGGTCATCTGCAGCCAAGTCACTGCAGATAGTAGTGCCAGGCAGCGCGCGAGGTCGCCCCGGTGAGGAAGAGCCGTTCCTCTTCTTGCGCTTCTTGCTTTTCGGACCTTTGGCATTCTCCGGCTTGTCTTTCAGCGGAGAGGCTTCGCGCTTGGACCCACGATCCTTCCATCGTTCTGCGATCCTTGGAGGAGTCCTTGGAGTGGGGGGGGGGGGGTGGAGGTGCCGAGGAACTGGAAGCAGCTTTGGCTCGAAGTGCTTCGTCACGGGCTAGCTCTATCTCTTTCTCCAACAAGCATTGCCTGGCATGGGCTGCGCTCTTGACGGTGGTACCAAAATATATGCAGTTGTCCGCCTCGGGGACATGCTTAGCATGACACTTCGTCCCAAGCAGGCATCTTCGGCACAACAGGTTACCAGTGTCGGGGTTGCCCCCCAGTTCAGAGGTTCCTGGCGCAGCGTGCGTAGAGCTCGTCGGAGTAGTAGTGGAAGCGGGGGCGTCCCCCTGAGCTGCGAGAGCTTCCTGAACAGCTTTGTCAATTTGGCGCTGGCGGAGGTAGGCTTGTACCTGCCTGGGTTCGGTACTTTCACACCCTGCCAAGATGCAGTTAGCAGCATCTCGGCGGTGCCCTCCGTGGTGTGAAGGACCATCACGGCAGCGGAGGCAAACGATGGCCGTCGGAGGGGGTTGGCCCCCCGCTGTCCCCCGACTGCTTTTACCGGAAGAACCCATCATAGGCAAAGAATTTATCCTCGGTGTTTCTGCCAATATCACGATCACGACGTTGGGGATGTCCCCGTTCGAAGAAGCTCTTGCGGAGAATCGTGTCAGTGAGGTACCCGCTGAGTAGGTTCGCCGAAGGCCTTCAGGAAGTTTTGATAGTCGGCAGAAGGAAGAGGCTGTAGGGAGCAGCGGTCACCGTGCGGGTCCGAAGACACCGATCTCGCGGGAGACGGCCTGGAAGGTGAACAGCGCACAGATCTTGTTCACAACCTCCCACAATGCGTCAGAAGAGTGAAAGAAATCAGGCGGAGAGAAGAGGTCAAAAAGGTTGTCCTGTGGGGCGCTCAGGAGAAGTCAGGAGAAAGGGCTCACGGAGGGCCCCCCACAGGCTTGAACCACTCACGGCTTGAGCCAAAACCTTTGCTACCAGGGGTGGGCTTGCAGTGCTTGCCCCTTGCCTCAATGTTCTGTGAAATACACTTTTGACGGGCCGCCGGAGCCTCCAGTTTCCTCGAAGATACCCTCCCCCGCACCAACGGGGTCCGACTTTGTAAGCTAATTAGCGGCTCTCACGCATTTCTGACGCTTTTCTGGGAAGTAACAGTATGGCCTCAGACTTGAAACAGCTCTCTCCCAACTGCCTGGCGTCCTGTGATTCCCTATGGTTGGTCTGTTCCTCGTATTGCTGAGTGTTGCTGCCCTTGTGAAGCCAGACTAAGAGAGAGCAGAAATATCACTTTGCCACGTCCGGTTAGCATGAGCCAACCGACAATGACCTGGTTCTCAGGATCGTTTGTTAGGATCTTTTCGTGTTGGCCTCATGCAGAACCAACGAACCCACAGGCAATGGGGAAGAACCCCTTACTGGAATACTTGTCTTCTCCATGCGGCATCTCCTTTTTGTATGCTCTTCCGACCCTTTGCAACTTTCCCGATTCCAGTTGCCGACGGATGCTCGTGATTTGCCACACGTCCCGAGTCGTGGGTCTTGCATCTAATCAACTGGCCCCACAACAGTCGGGGGCGCACTCGCGCGCGGTGTAGGGGGTAACCCCCTGCACCATAACCCTGGCGAAAGAAAGAGAGAGAGAGAGAGAGAGAGAGAGAGAGAGCGAGAGCGAGACAGAGAGACATTTTGGCTCAAGGTGCCTACAGCGTCTCCAAGACCATCCCGCTGGACGTCTGCTCGAGAGGGGGTTTCGGGGGTGAAGGTCTCTGACTGTGCCTCTGAGACCGGATCGCCCGAGCCCTCTCATCAAGTAAAACTAGAGTGTTGGGGGGGACGCAATATTCGTGTCCGTGAAGTTTGCAGTGCTACGGCCCAGAACGCGACCTCCAGATTGCAAGGGCCTCAACTTCCGCTTCCTCGAAGAAAAGGGGACGGTGCTCGAGACCATCCTCGTTGACTCGGGGGAGCACAAGCTTCGCACTGTGTACCAGCACACTGGACGGGGGAGAGTTTCAACGTCAAGATCGTGAAAGTGGCAAGGCCGACAACCTAGTGACCCTTGCACTTTGTGGGGGAGGATGAGCCAGTGGCCGTGGGGGCCGGAGGAACGGCCGCCAGACAGATGCACAGCCACAGGAGGACACGCAGCACGACCCAGTGAGCCGGTGGGGGAACCACAAACAAAGAGCGCCAGACTGAACACAGCCGTGGAAAGACCCCGTGAGCCTGAGGGGGAGCCACCGCGCTGTGACCGCCAGGAAAGGGGGGACGAGCACCAGTACGTCTTTCTCCTAACCTCGACTGGCAAGTGCGCCAAGTCCAGAACTACATGGCCTCGCGAAGGGGGACAGAGAGCTCGACTAGGTGACGTACTGAACGGAAGTGAGCGCTGAGGAAAACCTTTGCTGCACCCAGTGCTTCAAGGGGGAATTTTCCGTCTTGAGGTTCGGTGTTGAGCTCTGAAGCCAAACCAAGTGCCTTGTCCCGCCTTCTGCCTGCGAAAGCCAAGTGGGGGGGGACCCAACTTGCATGTACCTTTCGATAGTTCCAGTCGACTTTCCTGCCATGCCCGGTGTGAACTCTTTAAGCAGGAGTTGGGGGACACTGTCTCCCAATCCTTCTCAGGTAAACCCGTTCAACTCAGGCCCGACCTGGCCTGCAATCCTAGTGTCTTTTCAACACGCCGCCTTGAATGAATTCGGGGGGAACAGAAGGCCGTAATTCATTTCAATCAAACCTCGTAGTCCCATGGTGGTCCTTGCTTATACACAGCGGGACAACAAATGCAAGCTTTTCCTTCGACCCCCAGAAGGCCTGTGGGTGGGGGGGGATGGGGCTTTCATGTCATGCTAGGATGCTGTTGTTCGGTCGCATGTGACGTGGGGTATGCACGCGAAACACCAACAGGCCTTCCCTTTTCATGCTTCGGCAAAACCTGTCCACCTATACAGCCGAGCCGACCTGGGGCGAACCCCTGGGGGGAGCAAAGGACACTCCGCGAATAGCGGGAGTGCGTTCGCGCACGGGTGAAGCGGCCTGAACGCTGCTGCGACCCCCACACCCGGAAGAGAGAGAGAGAGAGAAAGAGACAGAGAGAGAGAGAGAGAGAGAGATCACATCGGGTGAGATCGGGTGAGGAGTATGTGTGCATGCGCCCTGTGTGCCTGTATGTGTTCACAGACGTGCAGATGCGTGTGGGTGTGTGTGTGTGTGCGTTTCCGTGTATGTGCGTCGAGGTGGAGGGTGAGCATGTCAGTGCCATCTTGATGCGTACGAGCTCAATATTCAAGATGCCTATGCTCGTTTGTACTTCCTTTGTGCGCAAATAGGCTTCAAGAATTCGATCGATACCGATGCAACACACCGACAGGTTGAGTGTCAAACAGAGCTTAGACATCTTATTGTAAGTTGTACAAGTGGATATGCATCGCAGTTGAACGTCATGTCGGCATATCCAACCCAATTGTGCGATACATCTATCCCCTTACAAAGGATGTCCGCTGACTCTTTGCGATGATTGTTGGCTTAAGGGGTTCTTGTTCCGAGATTGGGATCGCGCTTGCGGACTGAGTGTCACGGAACGCAACAGAAAAAGATTCTTCATATTGGGCGAGTTCCGAGAATTTTGCATTGCTCCCTTCTGCCTCGGTGTATCATCCGCTCAGTCGTTAAACCGGCATAGCGAGCCAGGATCCAAACCGATGTTCAAAGACTGGATCTATACATGTAATTCGTACTGACACATCTACATATGACAGGCACGCGTAGGTTTGGCAGTCGCATGATACGTGAACTATCGTGTGAAAGTTCAGTGTTTCTGTTATTCGAGTGGAAGAAGTTAAACCGATGTGCTCTGCTACGGCTGCATGACAAAAGCACGATGAGCACTGAGTCTTTGCAGAGTTTTCTATGTACACATGTGCAAACATACCGACCGATATATTTCGTACTTGGTACAACATTGTTATGTTTCTACGGCCTTGCCTGAGGCGGCTTTCCGGCGGGTGATGCGAAGCCGCAGGCATGTCCCGAGCCGATGAAGCATTAGGACCATGTTTGCAGTCGAGTGACGTCTAGTATAACTGTTTTGAAGGGTGTCATACTGTGCCTTCCACGCTCTGGTTCGTTGCAAATGGTCATGGAGCTCAGTGCTCAGGGCTAAGTAGTGGACATCTGTCGCCGTCGTCAGACCTTGCTCTCCGTCATCAAGGGCAATGGACGGTCCGGGGTCTACGAGGCCTCCGAAGCGACGACGATGGCCACGGAGGCGAGCTCAACTTTGGCACCAGCTGGGATCAGCTTGAGCTTTCTAGATCCGACAAGACATGCAGCATGGTTCAGAACATATGATGGGGCAGTGGACGACACGCCACCAGCTGCTCCTGGCCCAGCCGTTTGCATCATCTCTCCGTTCTTCGTCCTCCTCTGCTGCTGCGATTGCTAGTCATCAGAAAGCTGTGAGTCCGGCGCGTGAGCAGAGTTGTCGGCACTTCATTGGGCCTTGCCGACGTCTTATCCCGAATGTTTCGATGCATCACAGTCAAAAGGCAGTTAGTGCGCCTTGAAGCCGTCGTCATGCCTCGTTGCATTGTCGTTTCTGCTGAAATCATGGATCGTCTAGAGCTTGCGCAAATTCTAGCCATGCATGACCCACAAATGTCTGAGTTGCCTTACCACACACTAATTATGCAGAGGTTAGCACTGGGATGACAGGCTTGTATAAACGATTTAAAAAGCACACTTGGCCTGTCCAGTTAAACGAGGTGTTCAGTCGATTTGGTTTGCGAGGATCTGCAGGATAGGGAACCTTGTCCACACTGGCCAGCAAGCACTCCCATATCCACTTTAGGGGTTGCCCAGAAGCTCACAAGCTCAGGAATTCCCTAGGCCCTCAGCTACAACTCTTTCTAAACGGAGTTGGGCGGAGGACGGGCAGCTCAGCGTTGTGACGCACAGCGACCTGTCGGGTGGCACACCGGTTGGCGGGAAGGCTGGCGCTTTGTGTTTTGCCCGCCCCTTCCCCTCCCCTAGCTCGCTTCGGCTTGGTCTCTCGCTGTCTCTCTCTCTCTCTCTCTCTCTCTCTCTCTCTCTCTCGTGCTCTCCGTCTCTTGCTTCCTCCAATCTCTGTGCCTGTCTCCCGCTCGCTTGTGTCTCTAGCATCTGCCGCCAACCTTGGCTTGAAGCAGGTGCGCTAGTTTCTCCGGCCAGCAGGGTTCTTGATAAACCAACTGTTGCAGTACCAAACACGCTTGCCAGGGATATTTGCAGCTGCCAGGGGCAGGAGGCAAACGAGGACACTGCAACTGAACTGACTGAGCAGAACGTGTCTGCATGTAGAGAACTGTACACTGATTTAACAAGGCAGTTAGCATTTTGAAGCCGTGCAGGACCCGGCATCAACGACATCTCATCCTCGCCACTGTGGAAGCGACGGCAACAAAAGCGGGGCCCCCAGACCCGGATTGAAGAGTCCCGTCCGCGGTCTTGGGACCAAGAGCCATGTACTGTACTCTTGCTTATTTTGGCCATGCGTGCAGCAACTGAGTGTGCGTGTACGTGTGTATGCATGGATGGATGATTGGATGCATATATGTAGAATGGACCCGCTGTTTAGGGGTGCATGGTTTTCGCTGACGTCTTGTTATATACAGCGCAGAAGAGTGGCCGCGTGCAACATCCACTGTAAATTGCGAAACTTGGAGAATTTGGGCTCTCGAAAACCTTGAAGCGCAGCATTACTTGGGGAAATGGATTTCTTTTGGATCTTTTGGATTCCGCAAGTTATGGGGCTGAAGCATAAGACTGATTTTCCGGAAACGCGCCAGTACTTGACTACGTCCACAAAAAGAGTTTCGCGCTTGTCCTGGAGCCGTCAGTACTTGGGGGAGAGGTGTTTAGCTTTGGTTGTGTTCTTCTTTGTGTAAAGCCTCGTTTTTGTGGTGCTAGTGATAGCGGCAAGCTCTGGGAGAGAGACACGGTCGGGGCTTCCATAGGGGCCCTGGGCAATTAGGAATGCGACGTCAAAGCCACGACCAGGAGCAAGGCTCTCGAATCCTTCTCAATACCGCCAGTACTTGGGGGAAGCATTCGCGGCGTGGTTCTAATTGTGCCAGTACCTGGGGGAAGCATCCTGGTTTTCTGGTGGTCTCCTGGTACTCTCTTGGTTTGGTCTCTTGATAGTCTCCCGTTGTCGTGTGGGTAGCTTGCCAGTCTCTTGACTAGTTGCAACCTGTGCTTCTCCAAGCACTCAGGACCGTTCCCATGTGATAGTTCTTGCTGGTCCTATTTAATGGCATGCTTCTGGGTATGGTCTTTCAATGTTCGGGGCTCTCCGCTGGCAGAATGATACAATGAAGCACAACCAGTATTGTCTTGGCAGAATGTGGGCGAATTATGTGCGCACCAGAGTCTACATATCTCCGTACATACACACATATTAAGAATCTCTTTTGTGCCGGGCAACTTGTGGGCGCGACAGGACGAACGAATTCACCAGCGCCGCAGACTCTGGCCTCTGCGTGCCGGCTCCCTTGGCCGGCTTCGCTTTGCCGAACTTCCTAGGAGATGAAGAGCAAGAGGTCCTTCGGCCGCCGTCGTCAAGGCGTGCATATCCATCCAGAGCCCACACAACCATGAACTGACAAGTTTTAAGGCATGTCCTGGGAGACCTGCTTCGGGATCGGGGGTTTGAGTTTCAAGCAGACAGAGGGGGTTCCAACTTAAAGTCTCAGAGGCAGGACATGTCTGAGAGTCTTTTTTGCTGAGTCGGCTGAAGCAGCACGAGTGCTGTCTTCGCCATCCAGCGATACTTCTGCATCTCGGGCCGGGCCTCTGACGAGAATCAAGTCTCACACGTCAACGTCAGTGAGAGCAACCACGGATTGCGGATATTTTCGGATCCAGGTCGGGGCTCGGTCCATTTACTCCTGATTTTCGCAGCACATCCTCCGAAGGACCGGATGTGCGGACAAAACAGTTCATACCCATCCACCTGGTAGCCCAGCTGTGCCAGCAATGATGGAACAGATTACATGCCACCCGCACCCAGTGCCCATCACCCAACATGTCTCGAGGTGAGGGTGGCTGCCATCACAAAGCGGAATCGGCTGCCATGCTCGAATAAGGTATTCAAAAACCTGCGGCTAGAAATCAAGGAAGACGAATCTGTTTCCACGCTGCTTGTAGCGCAGCTTCCGCTCCAGAGGACAAGTCTTTAGTGTCGCGAAGGTGACTCTCGTGTGCGCACACATGCGTTCCGAACCGCGACAGCTCCCTTCAAGTCGTGCAGGTCCACTTAGGCTCAGGAATGGAAAAGCTCGCAACGAACTGTAATACTTGCACTGGTATACGGTAGAGATGCTGCTTCTGAGCCAGAGTTGACACGTCGTAGCTCGTGCCCGGCAGGTGGCCACGGCCGACCCCCTCCTACTGAAATGTACTTGGAGGTTCATGGGTAGTTATAAGTAGGGTTATAAGTAGGGTAACTATACCTATAGCCCATATTAGGGGACTTATAACCCCACTTATAACTACCCCTGAACCTCCAAGTAAGCCTCTCATCCGACAGCGCTTCCTCATGGCTGAGCCAGCTCCGGGCTGTCCAGGTGCCAAGGGCACGACAGTCGTGCATCTGTAGATAGCAAGGCCACGAAGCTACCGTGACACAAGTATC
The DNA here is from genome assembly GCA_905221615.1 of Symbiodinium sp. CCMP2592. Lineage (NCBI taxonomy): Eukaryota > Dinophyceae > Suessiales > Symbiodiniaceae > Symbiodinium > Symbiodinium sp. CCMP2592. The sequence goes on along the minus strand of CAJNDT010006101.1, from coordinate 27,300 downwards.
CACTATCTTTATCAAAATTAGAGGCGGGTAAAAGTCGTCATATCATGAAAAGCAACATGCTGTCAACCAGAAAGATCATAGGCTCAAGTACTGCAGCACCATCCGTGAGGTGTGAAGTGTCAAGTACGGCACGCGACTCTCTATCGTCCTTGCCACCAGAACCGTAAAAATGATAAGCCTGATTCAATCATGAGTCATTGTCTCGCTCGAGATCTGGAGTGTCAAACATGGTTCTAGTGATAGCGATGACAAGCATCGTCCATCGCAACAGCACTAGCTTTCGAGTACCAGCAATTACGGGCAACGTCTCGCTGCCCTACGAGCACGAACATGAAAAAAAAAACGAATCGTTCTGAATTACAGAAAAGCTCATCGATCATTGAATCCCCCCCCCCCCACAGCTGCTCAAACGATCCAGTCAGTCTATTTTGCCTCAGATGACCTGTCAGAGTTTACGGTGGCTTCACCACGGCCTTCCAGCCCCTTCACTTCCTGCTGATATCTGAAGTTGCGGTGTTTTTTCCTCCATGATTGTCTCAGTGTGCTCCTCGAACGATGTTGACTTCAGCTCCGTTGCTGGCATGCAAGCACAGACTCTTGATCGTGCAGAGACTGGCCCTCTCATCGTCAAATGAAGCGCTGAGACACTGGCGCGTTTCCTGCCTCACGACTGCGCTTGATACCAAGCTTCCGCATCCATGCTTGCGTCTTACTGTAGAGCTTCAGGGGTGGTCATTGTGTATAATTTATCGCCATGACCGGTGTCCGTTCGGGATGCTCTTTTGTAATGAACTCCAGGTCGCATTGGTACGATAGCAAATGGTCGCTCAGTGCGGCAACAGCAATCGACTCTGCTTGGCATCTCGCAGTCGTACCGGTTCTTTAACGCGCTTAGAATGAGCCGCACCGGACTGGTCCGAAGCACTGGAAGTCGCGAGCAGCAGACGCGAGGTTAGGTGGCCCCACGACGAGTCGAAGACCTCGAATCAGATATCGATATCTGAGCCCCGTAGAGTGCAGAGATCTGCCAAGATTGACTCCTCCAAGAGACTGGCATGTGCTTGTTTCTCAAGAAACCTCCCCATCTTGCTGGCTCACGCAAGTGTCGACTCATATGTCCAAACTGGCAAGCCTTGTTCCAAGTACTTATTTGTGGTGCCTCCGAGATCATGAAGCGTGGAATGTGCAGCAACATGAGCTGCGGGAAAAGCCATCGCTGCTTGGTAAGTATTCGAAGTCCAGAAGTTTCTAAGGCCTGAGCGATATGCCTCGCGTTGTCTTCACGATGCATTTTATTTTCCAGCACATGAGCTGCAGTCTTGGTATCAACGTGTGCTACAGATGTTTGATCACACAAGCCTCGGCAGTTAGAACTTGCAGGTGGAGGGAGGTGTAAGATGCGAGTTTTATGGATGGCCCGGATAGTCGGGAGTGCGTCGACTGTTCGAGTAAGAATGAGCAAGGGGAATACGGCCTACGCTCTTCGAAATCTAGAGAAGACATCGCATAGCACATCTGTTTCCAGGGGCCTTTAAACATGTAGCGCTCCACTTGATGGCCCTTGCACGACTTAGGGAGGGACTTGAGCAAAGTGTATTCGTGGCGCCTTAAAAATCATCAGCAAGGTTTCGCGGGTGTGCTTACCATTCTCGTATTTACCGCTGGGATTACATCAGGGGGCACTGCTAAGCACATGGTTCAATTAACTTCGTTCAACTGGTGCTTGAACCCCCAGTTCAAGTTACGAGAGTTGATGCATGTTGCTGGAGTTCTTGTTTGTTGCTACTCCGATCTAGTCTAGTATCTACAGCATCCGCACACATAGCAGCACGTTCCACCCGCCGGAGGCTGTTCAAGGTTTCGCATGCGAGGTTCGCAAGCACTTTGTCCGTCTCTATGATGCGTTCCTTCTCTACACCCCGGGGCAAGAAACATGCGTGGCAAAAGTCGAACTTCGCAGAGGCCGGGCTTGGGCCTTTCGCTGAAAATCGGGACCCTTAGCCCAGAAAGGCGGTCTCGGGTCCAAGGACTGTCGAGCCACCGGCTGCGCCGTAGAGTCCTCCTGTCGCATTGGTACACCATGTAGGCGGCCACAGCGGTGCTTTGCACATGTTTTGGTCAGAGACCAGATGTGTCCGTAGCCTGTCCTCAGACTCATGTAGTGTTTATCAGCAGGAAGTGTAGATCGATTCGTACCACCCGCCTCGCAGAGGAAAAGTCCAGGATCTGTTGCCACTGGTTTATCGGGCGCGGTAAGTCTTGTCCACCGTCGCATGCATTGCAGCATGAAGCTTCGCATGTTGGGACTGTTGGCGGCGTGGGCCATCGTGTTCTGCAGCCCACTTTCTGCAAGAAGGGAAGCGAGATTGGAGAGAGAAGCAGCTCGAGAGAGAGCGAGAGAGAGACGGACCTTAGATAAATGCCAAGCAGAAAGGAAGAGCCACCTAAACAGCAAGCAAGCCATGAATAAGATTCCGCTCGCACTCCCCACCTCCTTTTTCAGACTGCCTCACAGCCTCTCTGTCTCTCGCATCCCACCCCCGTGCCTTTACGAGCTCACTCTTACACAACGGCTTGTTTCCTGAGTTCGAGGGCTCCCATGCACAGCCGAGTCCTGAATAGAAGACGGCCCGAGAAAAAGGGCCAAAAGGAACCCAAGCTCCAAGAAGGGAAAGGGTTTGGGTCACCTCTGGCAGCCTTCTACCCAGGATCCTGCTTTCGCGAACGATGGAGAGCCGGTGGACATGTCAGCGGCTCAGTGCCAGTGTCGGCCTGCACGGAGCTTAAGAGCAGATCATAAAATTGCCATCTTTAGGGATGTAGTTCCGTTGGAGCTCCGTAGGAAAGTGGGTTGCCCTCTTTGTGCTGCAAGGCACGAGTACATCGAGCGCGGCAATCAGATGGTGAAGGCGGAGCCTAAATCCCGACTTTCGGTCTTCAATGAGCTGGCGCCTGTAGCAACTTGCTGCGTTTGCTTTCGGCCGTCGGCCGCTGAGACTAGGCGACCGCCAAATGCAATTGCATATAGTAGTACCCGTGCTGGGAGCATCCGTGGTTGTGGTATTCCCATTGACCCCCTAACTCTGGTCACAGTCGAGACAGCCATAGTCAGTTCGACAGTGATGTGTGATTCCCCATTGTGCCGCTGATCTCTTCCTTCTGGGCTTGTCGGTTCTGCGAGGCAGGGAGATTCAAAGCAGCTGCGGGCCTCTTCTCAGAGGCTGAGCCCGGAAAGCCCATGGCAAGCACCGGACAGACTTAGACAGGCTGAGGCTCAGGAGCTTCGGGGAGGAACCACTTGTCCTGATGTGAGTTTCCGTAGGGAGATGGCGATCTTTCGGATCCCTTCACCGTCTCTGAGAGGCACTCAAGGCCTGCTCTCAACAGCGTGCCGTCGATCTCGACCTCGAGGCGCAGCCAGATTTGGGGCTGAAGCAGAATCCCGGAGGATTCGGGGGTTGAGGGCACAAAGCTCCGTCTAAGCCATACTGTAGCATCAACAGACTCATCTCAGACCTCTCTTCATCTTTTGCGACATCTTCAATACTGCACCCTAGGTGGACATCATCAAGTCGCGCTGGGTGCCAAGATCAGGGCACCGGCCCAGAGGTGCGGTTGGGGCAAGCGTTCTGAAGCTGAGGAGCGAAGTGCTGGAAAGCCCTTGGCTGCTTCTCCGAGCTCAAGGAGGCGCCGACGAGAAGACCGGCAGGTGCCGAGTTGCCCCGACTGCCAGTGGACTGCAGGATGCCTCCAAAGTCTTGAAGCTGACTGGCAACCGCGACAACGATGCTTTGCAGTGGCACAGGCGGCCTCCTCTGTTCACCCCGCGGAGAGTGACAGTGAAATTTGCGTGTGCTGCGAGGGCGGCAGACGAGGGCCTCCAGCACAAGAGCCGCAATGGCAATCGGGACCGGGAAGTGCTTCAGCCGCGGGAGGCCTCCGGGATGGAAGCCAGGATTTTCCGATAGACCCTGCTGCGGTCTCCCGAATCCGATGAAGCTTTATCCAGACGCGATCGATGGAGTCACCAGATTTCAAAGGGGAAGCTCTCCAGTTGTATGGCATACATCTCGCCTCCTGAAAAAGAACTCTCTCAAACCCTCGGTTCTAATGCGTTTGTGCTGCATGGCGGTACATGCCATGGGAGGCACCCCCCATGACCGGCAACGCGCACGAAACTTAGACACGGGCATGAGGCACTTTGTTCAGCAGTTCTGTTCTGTCGCTTTGACAGCTTGCAGCCTTTGGAACCCCAAGGAACGGCTATGGAGGCTTTGGCGCCAAGTGCTCCCAATGCCAGCGGCTGAGAATCAAAGAAGTATTCGAAGTGGTCTCAGTGGGCACTTTTGAGATAGTAGCCGTGTGCATAGCAAATCAGGTCCAGTTTAAGCAGATGCGAAAACCGGCAACCATTTGCGCATTGGTTATCGTTTGCACTGGTGGTACTAGCAATGTTGGAATTTCAAGTTTAGCGCTGTTCGTAGTGTCAGTATCATATGAACTATGCATGCACCGTTGCCCCTATCAGCAATATGTTCATCATTGCTCCAATCTTCTTGATGCTAACAATTCGAAAATTCGTCAGACTGGAGCTATTGACGGAGGAGGCCAAGCTGTTCATTGTGCGGATCACACTCCCTCCTCAAGCCAAGTCCCCAGCCAGCCTCGAGTATCAATGCGTTAAGGCAACGGTCTCGCTTCGAAGTGTGCTCAGTGCGGAGCAGGGCCCGGAGCCAAGAGCTATGAGTTCCCTATGTCTCATGGTGATCATAAACGCGACAGGTGCCACACAGTCACCGCCACCATCATCATGTCGATATGACTGATAGCTGTGTCTCAGAGTTGTAGTTGCTCTTGGTGTGTTGGCATCCCTGTGTTGCTGGTGCCACTGTCAGCGCTACTGTTGGTACGGCTACGGTTGCTTCCATCCATTGTCATCGTGGTAGGGCGGACACCCTGTTGCGGTTTACAGCAGGACTGCTCGGCACGGCGATGATTAAATCCTGGTCTCATGATCTCTGTATCATCAGTATTCTGTGGAAACAGTAGAAACAGCCGTGTGCTACTAGCCCCCGGTCATCTCACCCGGGCGTCTGCTCCTCGTAATCCTATCCCGTTCTCAACTGCCGAGAGTCCCCACATGCAAGGATGGAGCGATGCGGCTACTGCGGCCAGCCCGTCTCCAGGGCGAACTGCTGCAGCCGTGCGCTGCCCGGGCATGAGAACTTCACCTGCGTCCCAGAACCCAAAGTGCGAAGAAGAAGCGAAAGTTCAAGAAGCACGGATCGCTTCACGGGCGTGCAGGGTCACAGAGACTGTCACACATCTTCTCTGCTTACCCACCCAGGCTGTCACTGCACCTACTACTGCGGCCTGATCCCTGGAGTGGCACTGATTGACCTTCGTATTGAGAAGCATAGCCTGTTTCAAGCCTTTGGGAAATTTGGTTCCGTTGCCGTGTCCAGTGGAGCCGTGTGAAGCAGCAGTGCCGGGAAATACTGGCTGTAGAACTCGGGAGTGTGCTGGGATTTAGGACGCGGGTATCATCGTGGAGTTTCGTGGCGGTTCAGTGTTGCATAACAGACAATGAGAAGCGGCGATCAACAAGCACCGTCATGTCTTCAAGCACATGCTCCTGCTACAAGCCCTTGTTGCCCAGGGCGCGAGTGCCAAAGATCTCACTGGAAGGCCGCTGCGGGGGTGTTGATGAAGTCAAAATCAGACAGACAGCATAACTCTGAGTTGATTCCCTCGTATTTCGGCTCTCGCACACCAGAAGCCAAAAGCTGCTTGGGTGAGCTGCATCTTCAAATACGTGAGGGTCATCTGTTCCTTGAAAGAGCTGTTGTTTTTTAGCAAAGTGCACAAGTGGTGCTATTCTCAGGTGCACAAACTTGTTTGTCAAAGTGCGCTGGAGTGAGCCTTGCGACGTATGTGTCCAAAGGCGAGGCACCGGTAAACAATCACGATGCTTGCGGGCCCTGGAGCCGGAGCATTGGCCTTATCTCACAAGCCAGCGACCCACGAAGCAGCACGAAATACCAGGGCCCAAGAACGTCCGTGTCTTTGGTCGTGTCTTAGTCTTCCTTTGCCGGAGCACAGAAGCTGCTCAGCGCACGACAGAGCAGCCAATTGCTCACCTTCTCGCACAGCTTCGCCCATGCTCCCAGGTGTAAGGGGATGAGGACTAAGTCAGTAGGCTTGGCCCCTTTCGTAGCCTTACCAGGTTCTGCAGACGGACAGTGTCCGGCAACAACATGCAGTCAGTCCTGTGACTCCTGTGAGTAGGGGAAGAGAGAGCAGAGAGATCTGATAGGACAGCGGTACTAGAACAATCAAATGAACGCAAGTGGCGTCGCGTTCGTTCTGCTGATGTGCGCATAAGGCGACGATCGTCAGACTGTTTGCTTAGCATACCACAGTAATTCACAGCGGAGGTTGTAGGATTGAGTTGGGATCATTGTAGAGCAAAGTTAGTATGGCGATGTTCTTGATTTGGAACAGGTGCATGGACCAACTGCTCTAGCTACTGCCTGATGGCATAGTAGCGGTGCTACTGACACGAACGATAGACAGAACGGGCGCAAGAACAAGCATCAGGTGGCACCTCTTATCAGCATGAAACACCTCACCATCGTCGTCGTCATCGTGAGCAGCAGCAGCAAAGCAAACGAGCAACATTCACAAGGTTTCCGCTTGGCAGCGAAGTCTGTGTTTCCACTAAGCGTCGACCAGGCAAACCTAGTGGCCTCAGACCATTTACAAGACGAGTCATTTTGCTGCAAGCTTCCATCTCACAAGCGGAGTTGCCGAGAGAAAAACTACCACGACAGCATGATCGGGCTGCTCCTAGCACGAGATTCTTCTGCCCATCGCAGAGCCTCGGCGCTAGTGAGGTCGGCCCTTCTGACAGCTTTATGGTCACGGCTGAGGGTAGAAATCGAATGTCGGAGAGCTTTGCAGACATAGCCCTACGAAATCGCACACGATGTTGCAGCCTGAGCTGAGCAGCCGTTGGAACAAAGGGACCGCCGAAGACCAGGCTCCCAAGCCCAGTCTCTTTAAGCTCCTTGTCAAGACAAGATTTAAAGTAGGACGAGCAAGGCCATCTTAAGAGCAGTGGTCGCTCCACCAAGCTCTTGGCGTTCGGTGGCGGAAGGCTCGAAAAAGGGGCCAGTTATCGTTGCAGTGTGATTTGGCTGCAGGCGCCTAGCTGAACTGTGCAGAATAGCCTACATTCTCAAAGGCCATTGAGGACCATTGCAACAAATTCAGCTGTAGAGCTCGGTCCATGCGGCAGGACCACTCCTTTGTCGGTCCCTGATGCAGTAGGCCTGGGCTGGAGCAGTAGAGACTAAGCTGGAGCACTAGGTTTATTCGGAATGCGTGAGAGTGAGAGAGAGGTGATCTCATGCGTGCTTGATTGCACAACGTTCTTGTGATGGTCCTTAGCGCGGAAAGCTGTTGCCGTGGCAACTGTTCACGCGAGTGCCATGATTTTTGAAGCCTGGCAGCAGTTGCACCTACAGTGTCAGATTGGACCTGATGGAAGCAGGCAGCATCGATGCTTCCTGTTATTGCAGGCGGGAGTCGCTCCATTCACGAGAGCCCCACGGACCAGAAGGGATGTAGAGATCTTGTCATACGCTCCTGCCATGAGATAAGGCGACGCAAAGATGTTGTAGCGCCCGCATTTCGATGGTCTTTCACGGCTGGCTCACGACTCTAACGCTTGCAGATTGCAGGACGGCCTTGCCAGCATGAGGGCCGACTTCGTACAGGAGCTGAGGGAGACGTTTGACTACTTTCCAGACAAGCTGGCAGCTAGAGTCCAGCGCCAAAGCATGTTCGCCGCAGGAGGCTCCGAGAGAGCTGCACTGCACTGAGCAGATCAGAGCCGGCAATGCCCACACAACTTGCGGTCATGCTTGGGGCGTCTTCATGCACATCACCCTCTCGCAAGGCCGGAGAGCATGGGCAACGTCATGAGGCCTGCAGACTGGCATATGCGGTCACCCGCAGCTCAGCTGCCCTTTGACCATGGCCAGGCCGACGGTCGATGCCCGCATGCAGGCGGCAAGCAATGCACTCATTGCCTTTGACCTTCTCAGTGATGCACTATGTTGCGCTTGGCTTCTTGCCTCGGAGCGCTTCCAGCCTCTGGCGGATTGGCAGGCGGCCGTGGCGGCGGTCACAGCCGTGCAGGCACAGAAACCTTCAAAGCTCGCAAGGGCGTTTCGCCATTCCTACTTAAACCTGCTGCAGCACTCCAAGTGCGAAAGTGTTGTCTCTTCTGGCATCGGAGGCCGTGAATAACGACGCCATGACAGCGTCGCGATCAGGCCTGGTGTGCCTGAAAGACTGTCGAATACAACGAGCAGATTATGATAGCAATGCTGGTGCAAAGGTGCTGTTGGGGACACCAATGTTGATGGAGTGCATTTGCTGCTGCTGTTTCTGCTGCTGGTGGTGTCTTCCTTTTGACTGTTTGCCTGGACTCTTGTCCGAAGGTAGCCCAGCCCCGATCGTGCACTACCAGCATCCGGTACAGCTACTGCCTCAGAGCACGCCTGGTCCGGACTTGCGACCCTGGGACCTAGTTGCCCGTAGTTACGTTGAGTTCTAGGTCTTTGTCTGCTTTTTCTCGGTTTGAGGCTGCCGGCACAAGCCTGTTCAGCCCGCCACAACAGCCCTATGCCAATGTCTGCAGGCAGAAGGGTGAGGGGGACTGGAATCCATTTTTGCGTTACTGTCATTATCAAGTTTGCTCGGGTGATGCTTGACCTGTTTCCCACTCGCAGGGGCGCGGACGACATCGCAGGCCGAAGAGTCTGATAAGCATGGACTCATCGAGCTACAGTCTGCTCTGCACTTGGCAGAACTCCGCCGCTGCGCCTGCAGCGACGAGGCCTGGTCTTCCTCTGCAAGGCTGTAGGAGACAAGACTTCGCCGATCGACCGGAGGGCTGGGTTGCAGCAACGCACCATTCAGAGGAACATATAACTGCAGCTGATGCAAGGGCCATGCTTGCCGGTCCAATCCACCAGACTGTGGCCTTCACTGTCAGGATCAGCCCGGCGATGCAAGGATCCTGTCAAGCGTGCCTCCCAGGATCATGGCCCAACATCAGTTCACTAGAGACAGCACAGTGCAGCTTCGCCGTCACAAGCATCACCGTTAGGAGACGACTTGGTAATGCCCCGGCTCATCACTGCCCCTGCATGCTGCGATGCTGCGGCAAGATCATCTCCGTAGATCCTGGCCACCAGATGCAGTGGCTCTACAACTGTTCTTCACAGATCTCAGCTTCAACTCACACACAGTGCGCCTGGCTGAGGTTTTGGCGCCCAACTTGGCGCCAGCAGTGTACCAGCGCCCTCCGCGGCCTGCAATGTGCATTAGAGGAGTCCGGGAACGAAGTCTTTCGGCAAAAGCTAACATGAAAAGCGTGTGTATGTATGTATGGTAGTTCAGCACGCACAGAGAAGATGTGTATAGTTGTAACAGATAGACATGCAGACCCGTTCAAACTTTTGTGGGCTTGATTCGAAAAGCCAGCTTCACGATTTGCGGTCGCAGGAGCCTGGAATCCACAGTGAAGCGTGCTTCGCTCACCAGAGAAAGGGAATGCACAGTTGTTCGTTCAGGGGTTATACAATCAGCTCATGAGCAGCATGCCTGCACAGCTAACGTACGTTCTTGAGTGTATCTATGATTCTCCCGATGCATGTAAGCAACTATACTACTATCCCTCTAGAATCATGGGCATATGTGCCTTTATGTGTGGATATGTGCCTCGCCGAGTCTGTAACTCTGGGCCTACTGGTGGGGGCGGGAGGCCGTGGGCAATGATCCAAAGTGGTCAGCAGCCCAAATCCTTGGGATGCAGAAGATGACGAAGGGCCATGAGTATTTCGAGAACCAGTTGTAGTGTCCGATATTATCATTGGCAGTAACCAACATCCTCGATCGTCATCTCAAGGTCTCGGCTTCCCGCAGTGTACATTACTTGGCCAGCTTGCAAAAGGCTAGTGCCAGCGCCCGAACTTTTAATCGCGCAGGCAGAAAATGGACTTGCGTGTCTTTTCGCTGTGCCAACTACGGTTCATCAACACAACTAAAACGTGAGCACTTTTTGCCGGGGGTGGCCCAGCTGTTGCCGCGGTCTACAGAAACTGTTTTTGCGTTGGCCGGATGCTACCTCAAGGATCACACACACACACACACACACACAGGGGAACATTAGTGCAGAGAAAGCAGCCAGCAAGTCCGGCAAAATCTGCACAGCTGTCGCCGATGCCCGGCAAAGTAGACGACGAAATCACGAGATTCCATCCCCACGCTTATTTTCTCTGGCAGCGCAGGTGCAACTGCAGGAGGAGCAGCAGAAGTGTGTGGACCTTTCGGTGTCCCTGGGAGAGGCTCACGTCACCCCCCGATTGCATCAGGTTCCAGCGAAACAACATGATAAGATGTCGCAGGGGCCCTCTACAGAGCAACCATCGCTGTTCCCGTCTCGTCGCTGGAATCTGGTAGAACCTGCAACCAGCCTTCTTAGCTTCTCGTCCTTCTTATGAGTGCTCGACCAGGCTCAGCAGAGGCTGGCACATGCAGAGGAGAGCCAGGGCGCCGGAAGCGAAGAGGCCTCTGCACTCCAATCTGACATGCTACTGAGATCCTACAACACAGGGCTCCTGGGCACGAAGATGAACACGAACTTGGTCGTGAAAGCATTTTTGCGTTTGTCTACATGTGTGTATGTATGTATGCATGTATGGACGCACCTTATTGTCACCTTACATGCCTGCGAGCAGGTGTTCATGCATTGATGCATGCGGTAAGTAGATACCTAAGTGGCAAACTGGCGGTACTGCACTATCCGGAGGAAGGGCGCTGGAATTAGTGTGGCATTGGACATGTAGCACACACCGTTTTCGAGCCACAAGTTTGATGGCTCTCTCGGATGAGCTGTTGTGCCTTTGGACTGCCGTGAAGGAGTGGCTGTTGTAGACAGGACAGGCAAAGAGGTCTACATGGAGTGGTGCTGCAGAACTTCCTCCGGTACAGTCGAGATGACAGGGGACAGGTTTTTAAGCATGAGGATTGTGCGATTGGCATCATGCCGTTTGCCAGCGGACACTTCTGACCTCGCCATAGGATGAGCATTAGGGAGGAGCTTACCCCACGATGGGGGTTTTGCTTGTGCCTGACTCCTGAATCTGTTGTTCCGTCGGTTGGATAGGAATTCGGAGGAATGGGACTTATCGCACATGACGGATCTTGGTGCCTTGACGCGACCTTGCCCTGCAGGCACTGCGTGCCGCCGAGTTGAAGGCTATTGCACTGTACGAGCAGCTTATGGCTTCACAGGTTTAACTTCGTTTAGAGACTTGCATTGAAAGACATGTCGCAGCCCTGAGGGTGCCACGCTGTCGAAAACGCGAAATTCGAGACCCCAGTTAGATCAATTGAATTTGAATCGCAAAGGAACTTTGACACTATAGTCACAGTAGGCGAGCAGGAAGCCGCTTAATTTTCACGGCCACGAAGGTGTCAGGATCTGAGAGTCGGAGTTCGCGCCAGTCACATGAAATCCAGGGCGATTCTATGGTTGGTGTGATAGTTTAAGGTTTCGTGGCAAGAACACAACAGTAAAATGATACTGTGGCCTTATGACAGTAGTACGACAGGATGGAACGATGGATAGACGACCGACGTGAGAAACTGCATGTTCAAAGACGAAGCCGCAGAAATGCCAAGATATAATCCGTCAGACAGCAAATCAAGATAAAGAGCGATGAGACATAGATATCCTGTTCAATATCTGTCCGTATGTACATATATACACATACATTTACACAGACACGCACGCACACACATACATTTACATGTGTGTATACAAAAACCGTTATATGATAATGTATATACGCTGTGCGTACATACTGTCAAACTAGACGAGGTAGTCTGCGATTGGCGCACACTATAAAACGACAACATGATGAAGCAATGCGTCCGGATACTGACACGAAGACCCACGCTGCGAAATCTGCATGAAACTCCTGGAAATAGGAAGCAGTCAATAGTTGTTGTAATATCGGGAAGAAAGAGGTTGCGTGAATCTAGCTTTGTATAGGTGGTAGGCACAGTGAGGCAGTGCAACAGAACCTTGGCAAGACGGCAGGGGAAGAAGAAGAAGAAGCGACAGTAGTCGTCATCATAGAGAATATGTGCAACACCGCACCTCGCAGTTCCAGGCTGACCCAGACGCTGCACAACCTGGGACCTGGACCCTAAATCGAAGCTGGACCCTAAATCGAAGATTTATAGCCCTAAGGAAAACCTATCTCCGACACCCACACATGAGAACCAAGAAAGAACGGATGACAATAATCATCCCTGGCAGGCAAGGGAGCTCAATGAGCGAGCGCTCAGTGCAGAGGAACCGCAGTGGAAACGCAAAGGGCTGTTGGCTTTGGGGGCTTTAGAGCGTTTGTCTGTGTGTGTGTGTGTCGGACAAGAATACCAACAATGGTAATCTTACTCAGCAGAACAGGTACTAGCAACAACGATGCTACTACTCTGTACACTTGCAGTGTACTAACAAGGTAGCAGTTATGTTCGGAAGGAGAACGGCTCCCAACGGTGACGCTGGATATCATGAGTTGGATTGCAATGACAGTACAACCAGAATTGCCCTGTTTTCTGAGGTTGCAACTTCTGTGTGCGGAGGGATCTGAGGGCTCCGAAGTACAGGTGCAGGGCAAAACTTCAGGCTGCCACGGTCCCATGGTTCTGTCCGGCGGAGCATACGGAAGCTGTATTTCCGACACCTCGAGACAAAGTGCTGCGGCTGTCCTAGGTTTCACTTGCCGTCGACTGTAGATCTGAAGCATGGCTTACTTGCCGGGTGCTGACAAGTTCCCGCTTGCCAGGAGAAGCTCCTGGAAGCCCAGTCCATGCGAGACATGTTCGCAAAGGCAGACAGCGCAAGAGTGCAGAGTTCTTTGCCAGAAGTCTTGCAGCGCAGCGCATCCCTCTAGCCAACCCATCCGGGCCTACTTACTCTTACTTGGTTAGCAGCCGCGAGAGGAGACGGACATGTACCGGTCGGAGTTGAAGGCCTGAACCTCTGACGGTACGGTGAGATCCAACCCTATCAAACATGCTATGCTGTCGACCCAGCGGCAGCTGTCTTTGTCGCTGCTGACAGTGGTTTCAAGGACCCTTGCCTATCTATGTTCTGGGACACGTGACTCTTTTGAGAACATGTCAGCCGAGCAATCTTGCCGCCTTTTACGGCTTTGGACAGCCAGTACGGGTGAAGTGCTCTTGCGGCACATGACGATTTTGCCTGAGGCTTATCATCACTTCGTGCTGGCTGCTAGTTCAGGTGACCAGGGACGAGAAAAACGCGCTGGAAGAGGAGCTCAAAAAGTCGCAGGACCGCTGCCGAGAAGAACGGACTGCTGGGTACCCGAGGCCAAGGCAAAGAGGTGCAAAAGGTGCCCCCAGCACCTGAGAACGGAATTCACAAACCCAGAACCGCGAAGCTTTCGGCAGAAGGACCGTCTGCGTGAGCTCAGCGCATCGGCCGGGACCCTTAGAGCTCTTGGAGGTCCTTGGCTTCGGGGACTCGGATTGAAGATTCAGCTTTTGCGGACCCCTCACCTGCCACGTTCCTCCGCCCGACCTGTTGTGCGAGCCGAAGCAGAAAGCCTTGAGCTGAACGGCTGCGGCCGATGCACCCTAAGAGGAGCCTTAACGAAACGGAGAAAACCATGGGCTGCTTGCTTTGCCGACATCAAGGCTCAAGCCTAAAAGTCTGTGTATTTCTGTCTATCTTCACTGTCCACTGCATGATGATGACGGACGACCAGATTTTCCAACATCTGGACAAACTAGTTGTGCACCGTGGCTGCAAGATGCTGCAAGTGAAGAAAGGTAGAGACGGTCAAAGAATTGACCTGGCAAGGTTTGCGTAGGAAGCAAGCAAGGCTGACCTGTTGACGCGAGCTTGCTTGCCCGGAGTTGCAAGGGTTGTTGAGGTCCCCGGTCCGAAAACATGAACTAGGGCCGGGCGGTGCGGAGTTTCGTTCCAAGCGTCCAATGTGAAATCACAACACCACTGGGGGCACCAAGCCTTCAAGCGATGCAAACAACTCTGAAATGTCACCAAACCTGGCCCTCGCGAAATGCAGAGTTTCGCGACAAGGCAGTCCAAGCACTCAAGCTTCATCTGGAAATCGATTGAAGGACGTTACCCTGCCGGCATTGTCCCACCTTCATCCCACCCCGCTAGATGGAGGTAGATTTGCGGATGAGCACGGGGTTGAAAGATGGAAATGTCAGCAGACAGCCAGGTCAATGCTCTCACCCGTCCTGCTCGACCGGCAGTTTCTGATCATGAACTGCGACGAAGATTCCGACGACGACGGCGGCTGAGGCTCCCTGAAGCTGTCTGTGGTTTCTTCTGTTGCGGAGTAGTGCAATGCTGCGTTGCCAGGCCGAGATTCAGAAACACCAACCGGACCATGCGGGCTTGTCTGCGGCGTGCCTCTGGGAAGTCCAAGGCTTGTCCGCACCACGCAGAGCCTCTGCTATGCAGGTCCATATGTTGTGGTAAATAGCTACAGTCACTATAGTTATTGGAAAATGTTATACTGTTATACTACTACTACTACTACTACTACTACTACTACTACTACTACTACTACTACTACTACTACTACTACTACTACTACTACTACTACTACTGTCATACTGCTACTATTGTCATACTACTGCTTTACTAGTACCTTGGCTTGAGCTCAGGATCTCGCACCTCAACGAGGCGGCATTGCAAAGCTGAAGGCCGGGAGCACAAGGAAAAAGCCCTCGGCCTCGGGCTTCAGTCAGAGTCCTATGCTCAAAGGAACCTATAGATCCCTGAAAGGAACCCTTAAAGGAACCCCTACGATCCCTTAAGGTTGTTTAGTTGCGATTGGATGGGACGGGATTCAACCAGGCCTTGGCGTCGAAAGGCAAGGGCAGAGCGGTTCTCGAGGTCTTGGCTGCCATGCAGGGAGCTGCTTGCCACAACGAGCATGGCTGCTGCTTCTTTTGCTGTCATGTTGACTTCGCGCATTTTACCGAAGAGCGTTGTCAGCGTTTTTCATGGGAAGTGTGGCTGTTTTCGTCTCGGCTGTTGATATTGCCCTGTGCTCGGCTGACTGAGGTTTCTGTTTTTCATGTCAATGCCAGCATGACGGCGTTTGGGAAAGCCACACACTGGCAGGTCCGGGGGGCTCATGCTCCTCCTCTCAGAGCGTTCCCATCATGCACGAGGGTAGGATCCGGTTCTTTGGTGCCGAATTCTCGAGAGCAGGCTTGCATGGAGCTCTTCTTCTCCCTCCCAGAGCTGAAAGCCACCCCCGACGTGGTGACTTACAGTGCCGCCATTTCCGCCTGCCAGAAGGCTCTGGGCAAATTCAGAGGTTTTGAGGGTGCTGAAGAGATTCCAGTCTCCAGGTCCTAAACTGAGAGCACTCCGATGCCCTTGACGTGTTCAAGTTCTGTTTACTTCCGATGGGCTTGTCTTTCTTTACCAGAGAAGTCTTCAGCAGAGGCACTTGTTTTTGTTGCAGCGAGTGGAACCTCGTGTGTACTGCTACGTAGACTTATGGTGCAGCGCATCCTGTGTGGGGATCTGTTTCGCTGTAGCAGGGTGGGCAATGGCAACTGCCTCTGGAGCTCTTCGAGAGGGCCGAGAAGACCATCAGCCCAGACGTCGTTCTCTTTGGTGCCGCACTGGGTGCATGTGAAGTCGGCGCTCAGTGGCAATCAACATTACGGATGTTGCAGGACATGCAGACGACCCGCATCAGCCAAAATAGCATTAGCTACAAGGCTGCCATCGGGGCCTGCGGCCGTGCTGAAAACTGGCAAGTGGCGGTGCATCTCTTTCGAGAAATGCCCAGGGCTGCCATCACTCCGAATGTAATTATTTACAACACCACCATCACTGCCGCTGAGAAGGCGGGGATGTGGCCGTGGGCATTGGCACTGTTCGATGAGATCAAAGCCGTCAACCTGCAGCCCAACATCATCAGCTACAGCGCCACAATCAGTGCCCTTGCCAGGCCTGGCCACTGGCAGCTCGCCCTGCACTTTTCCGAAGACCTGAAGCGTGCGCAGCTGTCTCCCAATGTGTACAGCTATGGCGCCGTCATTAATGCTTGCGAGAAGGCCGCAGAGTGGCAAGTCGCGCTGGCTCTGCTAAGAGAGGCGGACAATGTCGCACCCAACACGGTGGCGTACAACGCAGCCATCTCCGCATGCGCGAAGGCTGGGCACTGGCAACATGGACTGGCTCTGTTTACTCGCATGGCGCAGGCTCAGCTGAACCGGGACGTTTACAGCTACAATGCGGCCATCAATGCGTGTGAGCGTGCAGGAAGCTCCGCAATGGCCATGACCCTGCTCGACTCCATGGCATCCGAGACGATCACACCAACGGCAATCAGCTACAATGCAACGATCAGTGCCTGCGAGAAAGACTCCAGCTGGCAGCAAGCACTGACCTTGTTCTTCGGCTTGTTCGGCCTACTGCCGGCCATTGCCCCTACAATCGTGAGCTACGGCTCCGCAATCTCCGCATGTGCAAGCGGTGCGCACTGGCCTCTGGCATTGCATCTGCTCGCGGACATGCCTACAGCTCTTCTCCAGCCCAGCACAATTTGCTACACAGCTGCCATGAGCGCTTGCGAGCATGGAGATCAGTGGAGACTTTCGCTTGCTCTGTTCGACCAAATGGAGCGCTCTGGTGTCGATGCGGACCTTTGCAGCTACAATGCGGTGGCCGGTGCCTGTGGCAAAGGCGGTCAGTGGCAGATGGTATGCCAGATGTTCGATCGCATTTGCAAAGCCAGCTTTTCACCAGATGTTTACACATACAATGCAGCCATAGACGCATGCACAAGAAGCGATGAGTGGCAGCTTGCCCTGCACCTCTTTGCACGCAGCGCGGGCCTCAATTCAGCCAGCGTGAATGCTGGGCTAGCTGCAGCTGGGGAACGAGATGTGGGCATGAGAATATTCGAGAAGGAACACCAGATTTACCCTCGGCTGCTGGCAAAGGCAGTGGACATTCTGGATCTCCACGATTGTAACTCTGAGGCTGCCAAGCTGGCAGTCCGATGGTGGCTCTCCCAGGTGGTCCTTCCGATTCTCTTAAAATACGGAGACCGCAAGTTCATCCTCGTCACGGGCTGGGGGCGGCCTGGCTGAACACTTAACATTACGTAGTGCGCTTTTGCGCGCGCATTGTTCGGATACCCTATAACTCCTGTCACTCCTGCAGCGTGCGGGAGGAAGTCCAAGCCAGCTCGGAAAGGCACTGGCAGCGACGTGCAGGCGGGACGCGTCCTTGAATGTCAATTGGCTGAAGTTCATCTCCCCGTGCGACAACGCAAAGATGTAACTAGTAGTCATTGCAGTTTTGCGAGCAGGAAGCTGTACTCTCGCTGCTATTGTCGTGCGGTTTGCCAACCAAGGCCCCGACCATAGCTGTTTGCTCACCATTAGTTTCTTTCCATGAGTTCTGATTTCGTGTGCTTTTCGCACTTGCGGAGTTATCAGATCGTCTAAGGTCCAGGACCACAACAAAGGTCGGCTTGAAGTGTCCCTCCGCAGGGGGGATGCACCCACGCTTCGAACTCTCTTTCCTGGCACAAAACTGCGCTTGCGAGATCTTGCGAGTTTGCACCAGCTAGGGCCGGCATATGCCACCATCGAAAGCCTCACATGTGCAGCCCCAGACTCGAGGCCAGACAAGGGGCCGGACAGGCAGGGGGAACTTGTCTGTACCAGCATGGACCCAGCGGCACGGCAGCTTTGAGCGACCGCCAGGAGGCCGTGCTGGAGGCCGTACAGAAGGAGCTGTGGAATGTGACGTCTGCAAGCCTCCCCTTCTGTGTCTTCGCTGGCTGTGGCAGGACTTTGAAAGCAGGATGGAGAGGTACAGAGATGAGGTGCGAAAGTGATCATCACAGGTAAGGTAACAGCATGTCTTCGACACTTTCACACCTTCTCGAAAACTTTGACTTCTGCATTACTCATGCTTGCCATGAAGGTGCAGTATCTTCGCCAGAAGTGCGATGAGAAGGACCAGCACCCATATTGACTTAACCCCTCACCGTGACCCCCTGCAACTCGTAACGTGAAAATGCTCTGACTGGTATGGCGGGTGATTGGTGACTACTTATCGCTGGCAGCCCCGGCCAATGTGCTGTGAATGAAAGTTTGGCTTGCAGGAGAAGCGGTGCGAGCAGCTCATGGCAGAGAAGGGTGCACTTTCTGTGGCGCCCGCAGCTAGCAGAGTTTGATTGTTATTGGGCGAGAAGTGCCATTTTAACTTACTGTGCCGTGACCCACACCCGCACTGTCCACTTTGAATTTCCTGCGCACTTTGGGCTCCCAGCTGGCAGTAGAAGAAACGGCTTGGGCCACACACTAGAATGTAGGTGGATGGATGGACAACTAGATAGACGATGGGTGGGGAAGTCGATATATAGAGATATAATTACACGGATACACGGACAGGACAAGTACAAATCAAAGGTTGTGTCTGTATGTACAGGAAAGTCGCACTAGCTATCTATTTCCATGAGTATAGATATATATATATATGCACATATATGTATCGAGGAACAAGCAACGCGCAAAGACAAGCCGCTAAGTGCCAAGATGATATCACGAGCAAATCAAATTTGCTTTGGTCCTTATCATGGTAAACTACCGATGACGTTGGCGCGTTTCCGTGGAACGCAGCTTTGAAGGATTGTCTACGGAATGCTAGCTGCGCAAGTTCGGCAATTCGGCAGTGCAACAGTGTAACCTGAGCAGTAGCCCCCACCAGCAACTGGCGTTGGTTGTCGTCCATGTTTCCTCGGCTGGTACATGCGACTGCACCATCCTGAGTGCGGTCAAAGCGGCCTTTGGCGTGGGAGTGTGCAAGGCTTGCTGAGCTGCGTTCAGCCTGTGCTCTGACCGAGGTACGACCCCAGCAGTCTTCAGCTAAGAGCGTCTGTTTGCCATCAAGTACACGAGGATGGATTCCCTGTACAAACAGTACTGGACATGCTTGGCTTCAGCTGCAACGAGGTGGTTCTTCCGACACTCCCTCGTTGGACAGACCAGAGGCATCGCATCCTTTCTTGCTGCAACATCACGAGAGACCTCCTGCATTAGCAGCATGGGAAAGCAGATAGAAGTCAGGCATCAGCTCCCAAACCATAGTAACATAGTGAGGACTGCAGTGGATACCCTCTGCCAAGATTCGAGTGCCAGCACAATCTTCAATAGTGGCTGCAGCTGTGGCTGTGCAGTTGCACAGGATTGAACCGCGCTTGCGGCCTGGCCACCTGCTCAGAACCGGGATCGGGGATCGTCAAAGGTCTGTTTGTGGGTTGTCGCATCTGGGACAAGCTCTTATCGGCCCACAACTTTTCTTTGTCACGCAAACGAAGAGAACACCAAACTCTTTCCTGCGACAGTTTGCGGACAAAGGTGGGCTACCCGAATGTGGGGAAGTCCTCCCTCTTCAACGCTTTCGCGGGCCAGCTTCCTGGAAGTTGTCTTGTCCTCTGCGCTCTCCCGACTTCCCAGCCGACCTGGATCTTCATACCGGGATCACTCGCCAGGTGCTGCAGTGGCCGCAGCGGAGAACTTCCCATTCTGCACCATCGAGCCCAACATCGTCAAGGTGCCGGCTGGTCCTATCGAAAGCCCAACATGATTGTCTAGGCCATGCAGCAGAAGGCCACAGGCTGCTTCCTTCCAAAACCTGCCATCGAAACACGTGGGCCGAAAGGTGAGTCCCAAACTTGACAGTCAAGCTACTGCAAGCTATCGAAGGGCCGATGTTGCTCATATCAGTCTTTCCGGTGAAAGAAGCTGTCACGAGGTGGGTGTGCCGGACCCGCGACTGGATCGCTTGGCCGAGCTCTTTTCGTCTCAGCGAACGGTTGGCCACTCAGGCGAGCCTCGCAGTATCAGAGTCTGGGGACGTGGTGCTATGCATGAGGTTCCTGGGCAAGTGGAAATTCGAGACATTGCCGGCCTGATTAAGGCATTGGCTTGTCGGAGCTGGGTAAGACACAAAAGCATCCAAGTCACTGCCGAAGTGGTTGATGATTCTGAAGTTGCAAGACCAATTGGATAGGCACATGTCACCCGCCTCCCCCTGCAATTCCAGGTGATTTTCATGACCAGCTCCACTCGAAAAGCCTAAAGAGTCTTCTTGCATCGTGCTGCGGGTGTTACAGTCGCTCGCACGAAGCTTGCCGATGGCACAGTAGCTTGCAGCACAGTGGTGAAACTGACAGTACTAGGTAGGCAAAGGGAACGGAAGAGAAAGTATTTTTTTCTTCTCGCTCTGTGCAGGGCGCCAGCACTGGAGCGGGCATGGGCAACGCCTTCCTGAGCCAGATCCGCGGCGTGCAGGTGGCTTGCAACTTGCGCGTGACAGCTGCAGCGAGTGGAACACACCTGCCGCGAAGTCACAAAGTCTCCGTGGTTCGGGCTGCGCGGGGTCTTTCTTTTAATCATTGATACCCGTGCAGGTGGTCTTCCATGTGGTTCGCTGCTTCAGTGACCAGAAGGTTGTGCACGTTGAGGCAGTAGACGAGTGGCCGGATCCATTCAGAAGTAGCATGAGAAGACAATGTCCCAGCTACCCCTTCAGGACCCCATCAACATCGACCCAGTCAAGGAGCCAGGGGCCCGGCAACTTTCACATCATTTGGACAGTACGTCGTGATAACACACGATTCTTGCAGCCACAGCTGGCCTGCTGCACGAGCCTCTTGTTGCAAAACCGATGCCTGGTGAAGAAAGACAGGCAGCTAATCTTCCCAAAGGTTTCAATCCCTCCGCGTTGTTCATCCGAGTCCGTATCCGGTCACCGGTGATCCAGGTACGAGTCCATCCTCGAGGAGCTGGTAATTGCAGACCTCGAGCACCTCGGGCCGCAGATGCTTTTGAAGCTTGGAGCTTGCCATGCTTCAGAATGGTTCAGGAAAATTCAGGATTTTCGATCCGCGATGCCGGGGAGGTTGCAAAGGTTCCAGGATGGGAGCCAATGGCCACCAGACAGAAATCAGGACACGAAGGCAGATCCAGAGATGCACTTCCCCCACGTGGGAGTTTCCGAAATAGGGGACCCTAGTATAGTACTTGTACCCTAAATAGTAGGATCCTTATTGTAATGACCCCAAAACAAAGTACCCCTGATTTCCGGAAACTTCCACATCAACTCAGGTACGCCTCGAAAAGACTACCGGCTTTGCGGAAGAAGGCAGGGACACTGAGCTTCCGATCTGTGAGGCAGTCCGGCCATCTTAATTGTGTCTCTTTGCATGCATCCATCTATCTGTCTACTTATCTTTCCATCTATCTGAATCTACCTATCTATCTATACAGAATCTGCTTGGAGAGACGTCTTAGGACGAACGAACGCTGCCACAAGCCTCATCGAGGTCTATCTGCTTCTCAGGACAACCCACAGGTTTCCAGCGCTGGCCAACAATTTCTCGCCGCCGCAGACTGCTACTGACAAACACACCCTGCACCGCGGTCTCCACCAGCAAGGGCGGCAGGTGCAATTGTCTGAGCAGAGCTACGTTATTTTCGCGTTTGCTGAGCCTGGCAGAACGTGGCTCCAGCGCGGCATGAGGCAACAGGAGCAAAACTGCTTTTCGATTTCACGCCGTTCTGTCGCCCGCCGCTCGTGCCGGCCCAGCAAGGCACGTCATGCAGTCGCCATGTCCCACTTCCGAAACTGAGATCAATGTCACTGTAATCACGGAAGTCCAGGCCCTAACTTGCATCCGCCTGTCAGATCCCGAACCCCATGCCCGACGAAGGTAACGATCCACGTCTCACCGAAACGAAATGACGCAGCTTCACGTGTCATCCAGCTCTATCCGTTGAGCTCACCCCTGTAGCATGCTCCAGGCCACGACGGCGCCATCTACTGGATCGGATCCAGCTGCTTTCTTGCTTTGGGCTTTCGATTGTTTGTTGCTATTTGGGCTGTTGGTTCTTCAAAGTATCATTTTGGGGTTCGGAGCTCGATCCCTTTTGACGGGTTTTGGGGACCCGGACTTTGGGGGCTGGAAAGCTTCCGGAGCATCTTCGACTCCTCGACTCCCTCCTAAGACATTCCCCCCAAACCCTCATGATAAAGCAGGTAGAGAGCATGCTTCCAAAGGAACCCAAACGCTGTTGTTGTTTGGAGCTGGTGTCGACTGTTGCCCTTGCAACGGGATGTCCTGGTTGTACACGTTAGTTGTCGCATGTTGCCAGTGGGTCGTCGAGTGGATTCCTTTGGACCAATTGTCTATGTCGTTATTGTTCTCCAGCGCTACAGGCTAGAAATCGTGAGACATAGGAGCTGGATCTTAGACACTGGTTTGGCCACTAGGCTTAGATGTATGCCGTCTCGAATGCTCGCATGGCGACCCAGGCAAAGATGCTTGCTATCTACGAGGAGATCTTGAAGTGCCTCGAGGCACGAGCCTCAACTGGCACTGTGCCATGCAGTGCCACGGTACCACGGATCCGAACGTGGCTGTCAGAAACGAAAAGTCGCAGCAGTGCTTACGGGACAAAGGGCCCATGCCTTCGCTGTTTAGCCAAGGATGGCAAGCCAGCGCGTTACGCTGCAGCCTCAGCCCGCCGCCGACTCCTAGAAAAGAGAGTTGGTGCTTGCCCACAAGAGCTGCAGCACCGATACCGGCTGTGGTGCTCGAAATGACATGCAGATGCGATGTACTCGTGCTAGCTTTCTGCGATGCAGACCTCGGCCAAGGCCCTCGCCCGTCAAGACGAAGACTGTTTGTGAGACCCTTGGGAAACCTTGCGGGTATGCGAGGCATGGGGTTGGCACTGCTTCACTCCAACCGTCTCGGAAAGGTCGCCCAGTGACGACTTCCTCGCGCAGCTGATCACTGCGAAGCCAGTGGTTTCGGGCCGAGATTTTGTAGCCACATGCGCCGAGGCGTGCTCAGAACAGAAGGTGTGCAATGGCTTTTGGGGTCCCAGACTTTCATGCTCCCCAAGGTTGTCCTGGCCAACGTTGCCGCAGAGGACCCGTCTTCTCAGGCCGCAGGTAATTCTGGCGTCGGTCCTCCCCCACGTACTTACCGGCTAAGTCTTAGCCGAAAGCTAGCAGGACGCCGCAAATGGCAACGAGTTCACGGCCCGCCGCTCGTCTCCTTTCGAATGTGTGTGGCCTTGTTGCTACATCCAACTGCTTCCCGGCGTACATCCCAAGCTGCCTGACTGCAAAGACTGTTTGTGCAAGAGTCGCAGGCTTGGCGGAGCATGTGCAGACTGATGCCCAGGCATGGTGGCAAGATGTGCCGCGTCACTATCACTGTCACATACTGTCACAGCATCCAGGCCCTGGGCGGGCTAGCGAGCCGATTCATCATTGTGGTCCTGGCTACATTGAGAACTTCTGAGCAGGTTCCAGCCTTCCCTTTGCTGCCCTGGCCAGGTCATGCCTAGTCAGACTTAGCTGCATTTCTATCAAGCTACAAGTGTTGGAGCACAGCTCTATGATCGTGAGACGTGCCTGTTGGATGCGTTCCATGCACCTGTTTCGAGAGCCATGTATGTGCGAAAGCTGAGCTGCTCAAGACCTGCGGCCAGGTGTCAGCCCAACTAGAAGCAGAAGTTGCAGCGCTGGATGACAAGGACAGATTAGTGATTGGTGTCGAGCTCAACTTGCACGGTTCTGGCTCGAGCCGGTGCAGAAGGGTCCGGCGACATCGCTCTGATGTCCAGTCTGTTTCTCTTGAGCGAGAGGACTTTCAAGCAGAGTACCTGGAGTCCTTCGGTCTGGACACCAACTCGCCCAGGGCTCTGAGCCGAGTCCTCGCCGGGGCACCCAGCGTCGTTCACGTCGTTACGTCTGCGGGAGCCTGCATCTCGCTAGCTTCAGGCCGAGAGTCAGAGCCTTCTCAAGCTGATCTCCTTCCTCACCGTCGGCGAGATGGAGGTGCGAGCGACCAGATGAAATCCGGAAGCGAAACTACAGGAGTCCTCACTGTGTACACAATTTGCATGCTGTGGGCAGCCGTGCTCGGGCTTTGAGGCAGCCCCAAGCGCTCTGCACTGATCTGAAAAGACACCTTCGTCCACACCAGCAATTTGGTATCAAAATTGGCCCCACCCACAACTCTTCCAAGATTCCAAGTCCCAGATGATCAACAGATTATCAAACAACAAGGTGTCGTTTGAGGTTTCAATTGTTTTTCCAAAAATGCCAGCAGGATTATCGCATATGATTCGTAGTTGCCATTGTGTTTACTCCTGTCTGCCTTGGATTTTTTGTGCGCGTGTGTGTGTGTGTGTGTGTGAATGTGTGTATACATGTGCGTATCCTGGACACCTTTCCAACAACTAGATTCCTCTTCCGTGTGGGTAGCAGTTTACAGGTGTTTGCCTTACGAGCCTCAGTACACTAAAACAGTGTAACTTAAAGCGTGTGAAATTCTGAACCTTGCTTCTTTGGACCCCTCCTTGCCTTCTTAAACCCCAAAAGACGTTCCACCCGAAACCCTGTGCCAGGCTAGGGCTTGGTTCGTGCCCCTGGGCTCCCGCGCCCACGAGGCCCCGAATCTACATGGATAGTACTGACATCACTGTCTGTCGCAACTCCTGAGACTAGTAGTAGTAGTAGTAGTAGTAGTAGTAGTAGTAGTAGTAGTACTACTACTACTAGTAGTACTAGTAGTATTAGTAGCACTAGCAGTAGCAGTAGTAGTCGTCGTCGTTTGCTGATTTTTCCAACATCTCGTGTCCAGCGCCAGGACTAGTACAAGAATGATCGCAAGAAGGAGAAGAGGAAAAATGGTCACAGCAGCAATAGTATCAACAGCCCATAAAGGTAGCAGCAGCGACAACATCAGTAATCGTCATCTTGGCTGTCGACAACAACTAGCAACAGCAGCGCAGGAAAATGACAGTTGGTGGATGTACGTGGAGGTTGACTCAGCATTTAGCGCTCACAGGTTGAGATTCAGAGCTAAAGCCGTGGAGATAGCGGATTTGTAATGAAGCTGCCACATGGCAGAACTGTGTTTGGTAAGCTCCCACCGTGTTAATCTGTTGAGGCAGCCGGCGCGATCCACTCCGACTTCACCAAGAACTTTGAGCAAGCAGAGATCTGGCATCACCAAGCGTGCTTGCAATTCCGGTCTCGTGGCGGAAGCTCACAGGCTTTGAAAACAGCCAGGTCCTACGACGACTTGATCAAGCACGGCAGCAAAGAAAAGCCTTGACCCAAGTTTGACGCGCAAGCTTTGGTCAAAGTCCTGAACTGCAGAGTAGGGATGTGAGCCATATACGAGAAGCCTGGCAGTCATTCATCTCCGTTGCATGCCCAAAGCTGCTGGCCGCAGCATACTGGGACCCTCGGTGGTTTGTGACGTGACACCATATACTTTCTGAATCAGCGACCACGACTTTCGTCACCTTGGACTTCGTGCATGCACTGAGCCTTCATTCTTGGTCTGCTGAGATGTCGCAAAGCGGGAGTTGCACGGCTGCAGGGCAAGGACTACAAGGCGCACCATCGAAGCATAGTAATTTGCCCATGTTACCTCACACAACTCCCTTCTGTAGTCGCGTGGCTGGGTGCCTCGGGGACGAAGCTTGACAAGTTGCAGAGAGCTTGAAAGGGACGGTGGATCACCTGGGTAGGGTTTGCCGAGCATGCGGATCACAGCACACGCAGGTCCAGGATGGTGATGTGCTCGAGTTCCGGATCAAGAAAGCGCGGTCATGAAAAGGGATATTATCAAGAATCTCTTTCGCTTGTTAACATCAAAGTGCGGCGTGATGCTGCTAGGGTCGGTTGTGGCAGTTCCCAGCACAGCGGTACAAAGTAATGACCAGTGGCTGGGCTGCTCTCGCCTTGTTTCATCTTTCCTTGCCCAGCAAAACCAGATTGTTCCAATCAGCATCAAAGCAGGGCCAAGTTTTCGCTAGGATGAGAGACATGGCTACCAATTTTCCACCGATCCATTCTGCAGCTGTGCATGGCCGGAGAAGAAGAGACTGTGCTACGGAAGCTTCTGTATTCTGCAGATGCTCTTGGTGTCTTCCAGCCACCTAAGGTGGAGCTGCGCAGTGCCAGTTGGGGTGCGGAGGCTCGCTGAAGCTTTGAGCAGCGCCTGCTTCCGTGCTGTTTGCATTTGTGGCAGGCAGTTCCGTCCGCAGTAGAGGACATCGAGGCTCCCTTGGCTGTCAGCCCTTAAGTCAGCGCTGCCCACCACTTTTCCACAGGCAGGCACTGCGAAGACAGGTGCTGCGGCAAAGGCCGGGTATGCCGTCAAGACTAGGGGGGCTCAGGACGTTCCAATTAGCCGTCTGGGGGCGAGTTCGCTATACAGGCCGCGCCATCTCGGCTTATGCGGTCGCTGCCCCTGGCTGCGCCGAGCTGGCGGGGGGCCCTGACCACCAAACTAGAGAGTCTGTGTTTTGGGAGCATGTCCCATGCAGGCGTTTTTGTTCGTTTCTGTTCGTCCACAGACCTTTTCAAGTCGACTGGTCATCTGGACAATGTGGCGCTAGAAACAGCTCAGGCTACGCAGTGCTGATGAGCCTTTGAAGTTAGTGCTGCGGACGCTGAACACGGTTCGGAGCTTATGCCATCCTTAGCCAGAGTTAGTTTCCGGCGACCTTGTTTCGATTATGCCATGTCCAAGGTGCCTGCAGCACGCCTCACTTTCTTCACATACGTTATCTTGCTCCATGCCTGGGCTTGAACTGGCATGTTTTCGAAACAGCTGGAAAGCCTTCTTCTGCGCTCCGAAGCTACAGCGGATCCTGACAGAAGCCCGAAGCGATGACAGGTTCTCTTCATTCTCCAGCAGATGGCCCTGCATCCCTCCTCGTCTTGAGTGGAAGTTAGGGCTTCAACATCTTGAAGATCAAACATGCATCCAACAGGTTTCATGAAGCACAGACTTGTCCCATGCCGACCCACACACCTCAAAACATCCAAAGCGAGATGCAACACAGAAAAAGGGCCCGGGGTTGGGATAGGTTGTATACTAAATTGAATTTCGATGATTGTTGATATTGGAAGATATTTCATGGATTTCAGATGTTTGGTAATGGTTTTGAACATCATAATTTTGTTTATTTGAAGAAGAATAGAATTTTAGGAATGAATCAGTATAAATTCCTGAATAATAAAATTTTTAGCTTAATGGAACTGATAACATCAGAGATTTTGGGTGTTGTCGT